>VWZS01002372.1:376265-414353 GCA_013397075.1 Rhabdornis inornatus | reverse complement strand
CGGCCGGGCGGCCCCTGTCCCCTCCCCGCTCGCAGCGGAGCGCGGCCGCCAGCGGGGACCACTCGCAGGTCCCGCCGCAGCGCGGGAGAGCCGGGACCCCCGTGCACCCCGTCCCGCCCCGCCTCGCTGCCCACGTCTGTGTGCGGAGGGCGGGTGCCATAGCGCTCTCCTGCAGCTTTCGTCGGCACGGGCGGGGAGAATGGAGAGGGCACTGTGGGGGAACCGTCTGCCCAAAATCCTCTTAAACTGCTAAAAATCCCAAGGCCACTGCGGGACCCCACGCTCTGGGAGATCCCACGGCCGAGAGAGCCCCAACCTCAGCTGTCGGCCGCCCTGGGTGTGCCATGGACACGTCCCGCTCTTGCAACGTGATCTTTCCTTTGGTTTGGGTAGTCCGGCTCAGAGACCTAAAGGGCCTGCAGCAAATACTAGTTATTATGTATGAGTAATCCTTTGCTCTTTATTTATATGCAGCAGCCGAAGAACAAGAAGCTGTCTTGTAAGTTCTTGTTGGAGTTGCTGAGTACACTCACAGACATAATGAGAAAGTTGGTCTCTGTGTTGTTACGATAGCTTCTTGTGTCATGTGTCAGATCCTTGCCAGAAAGAACAGAAATTCCAGTGTTGCAGATAATGGTGCTTCATCAGGGTTTGGATAAATGCTCGACAAAAGGGGGGCAGTACATACTCGTGCAGTAAAATATGTACACCACTTGCCTAAATTCTATTTGACAAATAATTTCTAGAGTTTGGATCAATTAAACCAGTATGTAGTTATTGTTGTTGTTGTTGTTATTATTATTATTAATATTACTATTATTACATCATGCCATCTAGCAGATTATTTGGGAATTGCAAGTAATCACAGTGACCAGCATCAAACTATTAAAAAGCACTTGCCCATTTGCTTGTATTTCCAAAATCCCCCTCACTGGAGGGCAGCGTGGTCAGCACTTGAGAGTGCCCAGCTCTCCCAGGGGACACCTGGTTTCCAGAGGCCTGTGGTAGGGGTGGGTCAATAACATGCTGCATTTCCTGTCTTCAGCAGCTCTAGCACAGCAGTTTGACAATGTTAGGAAGGCTGTTGCTTGCCCTGAGAAGTGAATGTGTAAATGTTCCCATTTTCCGATGAGAAGACTTCAGCTGGAGAGATGCATGGGCTGGTTGTACACCCATCAGTGCACATGAGCTATTGCATGGCCAGGGCTGGGGCAAACTAGCCAGGCCCCTCGACGTGAATCCCAGCACCCACTGGGATGCACATTTGGGCTCAGCACTGTGCTGAACCAAGCCCTCTGCCTCTTCAACAAAACCACACTGACCTCACAGGAGGGCAGGTGAGGGGCTGAGGTCTGTCCTGGCTGCAGTGCCCAGCAGCAGCTGCTCTGGGGGGGTCTCAGCTCTCAGCCCTGATGCAGGCTGGTGCCAAGCACCCACTGGGAGCCCCCATGGTGCTGTCAGTGTGGGGGGCAGGAGGGGCTGTGTGCTATTCTGCAGCCTGTGTCAGACAGCTCCTGCTGGCCTGCAGGACCATCCCACTGCATGGCAGGGAGAGAAAGACTTTGGTTTGTACAGCTGATTCATCTCCACATAGCATTCAATGTGCTTTTCTTTTGTCTTCTTTGTCTTGCAAGGTAAAAACAGAAGATGCTGCTGTGCACATAAAATAAATCCAATGGCTTGAGGTGACACCCCCGCATGGTATGGCACTCCATGTGCCCGAAGATCTGCCTCCTCCCTCAAGGTGTTCTGCTGAACCACAGCTCCTCAGACCCACAGACCCACACCTGCTCCGTGCTCAGCAGCTGCCACCTGCCTGAGCAGTGCCTGTGAGCTGCAAGGCCACGAGCAGCCCCATCTGCTCCTCTGAGACGCATGGGCACAGCCATCTCTCCATACGAGGGGGTTGCTTTGCCAAAACCCTGCCTGCCTCCAGCTGTGGGCAGAGGAACCTGTTCTGAGCCTTGGGCTGGTGGCTCAGCAGGCAGGTGTTTGCTCCAGGTAGGATGGAGCAAGCAAGGAGGCCCACGCACCTTCCTGCAGTGCTGCCTCTGGAGGGAGATTACAGCTGGGGAGCTGGTGCTGGTACACAGACACTTGTGATAATGATGCCCACAGAGCTGTTTGCAGAGTCATGCTGGGCTCTGCTGTCCCAATTGAGGTGATCTGCGTTCAGGAACACAGACTTCAAGTTTTCAAGCCTGGCTTGCGCAGGCTGCTGTGTCCCATGGCTCTCCAACAGCCCTTGGCCATATTTGTCTGCAAACCCCAGTGGTGTGTAAGGTGAGGAGGAGCTCTGACCCCTGTGTCTTCATCATGGCCTCCCCAGTCCCAAGGCAGCAATGCTGCCATTTCTGCATTCTAGTCTCAGGGTAAGGGTTTCCTTATCAGCATCTCAGAGACCCTCTGGGGGCTCCAGATGGTGGCTAGGGAGCAGCAGCACTGCAGAATACCTGCCTCTGTACCACCTGGAAGCGCAGCAGCAGGGGAGGTGTTTTGTGGCCACAACCCTGCTCGAGAATGGAATCTGGCTTGCCAGTCAGTGTGCCAGATCATTGTAGCTTTCTTTGCTTCATTAATGGGCCCAGTTAATTCAGGACCAGCTCTTTCCTGCTATGTGGCAACTGCTTCAGTTCTGGGCACAGATGATTGCCACATGCTTCAGTAGCTGAAGAGCATGTTACAAATTGTGGTGGTCTGTGACAGCAATTCCCACACAAAATGCTCTGAGTTCTGTGCTGGGCTGAGGAGCTGTGCCACAGCTTTTGGGTGAAGTCTGGCAGCAGGGAGCAGCCCAGTTAAGTTTGGGGCACCTGCTCCATGCTTGGGGCACCTGTTCCATGCTTGGGGCTGTTCCTGTGGTGTTGGATATCTGTATTTCATTGCCCGGAGGAGAAGCTGAGGCACAGTGAGAGCAGAGCCTGCCCTGTGGGGCTGGGGAGTGCTGCCTGCTTCCCACTGAGCACGAGGCTCCCTCCTGGCCTTCAAGGCCAGCAGCATCCGTGGTGTGTAGGACTTGCATGCTGGGGGCTTATCTGCACGGTGCTGTAGCCCGGGGGGAGTGCAACAGCCTGCTCGCTATTTATGCAATATCCCAGCAGCTGCTGAGCATCACCTGCCTTCGTGCACGCATGCAAATCCCAAGTGAGGCGTGGGAAAATCTGTAAGATACCATCTCTACCCTGCAGCCCAGAGCCGGCAGCACAGTGAGTGCTGCACTTGGCCGTCGGCAGACCCCACTCCCTGCCACACTCCATCCCTCTCCTGCCCTGGCCACTCCAGTCTGTGCTGGAACCCATAGTCACACCCCACCATGAGCCCGTAGGTTCTGGGGTGCACGGTGTCTCTGGGGTGCAGACAGGCAGGCAGCTGTCCAACACCTCTGCTGGAGGGAACTGTGGGGCTGCCCACACTGGCTGCCCTGTGCAGTGTGGGGAGATGCCAGGGTCGGTCTGATGGGAGAGGGTGAAACCCTGCAGGAAGCAGCCCCACTTTAGGCATCGGTTTTGTGCCCAGCAGCTGGAATTGGAGCTGATGCAGATCTCTGTTTGGGGAGAGTGGTGGGGAAAGTTGATATGACAAGACCAAAATAGTTCATGGGAGTGTACTGATTTTGTCAGTGTATGAAAACATGTCAGGCTTTCTCCCCCCAGGTAGCAGTAGTACTTCTTGCATCACAGCAGCTGAAGTGACACAGTCAGAGTGAAACACTGCAAACTGGCATTTCACTATATTCTAAAACAAAGTAGTTCAGAGTTTCTGTATGCAACGTGTCAAAGTTTGGACTCTTTGTTCCGAACTGGGACAAAGGAAATGCTGAACTGTCAGCGTTTTCCATGAAGCGGAAAGACTGAGTGGCTCCTGAGCCTCACAGGCCACTGGTGGTGGTAGGCAGGGTGCTATGGCCCCCAGCCCCGCCAGCTGACAGCCAGGTCTGGCCAGCAGCAAGTCACCAGGAGTGCAGACAGCCTGAGACAAGCTGGCAGGGCAGGGGGCAGCATGACCTGCTCAGGGAGAAGGGTCCTTAACAGCCTTTAGTGGACGCTGCATGCCACCCCTCCTGCCCTCCTGCCTCTCTGAAGGGGAGCAGCACCCCATCCTGCAGCGGGCACGCCCTGGCAGGGCTCGGGGGCTCGGGGCTGGGAGCACAGGTGATGCCGAGCCGTATGAAGACTGTGGGAGGTCCGTGCATTGGCGGGCCTGGATCCCCTGGGGGTACGCAGGGGATGCCAGTGCTGCTCGGGGTGCCGAAGCCCGGCAGTAGCCCTGGGGCCGCGGCTCTGCTGCTCGGCGGGGCCGTGCTGGTGTGGGCACACCTCTGCCGCTTGTTTTTCAGTCACCCAGAGCGGCACACCCCGCTTCCTGCACAGGCCGCCCCGGCGCTTCCTGCACCCGCTGCTATAATTATAAGGGCAGCCGGTGTCCAAAGGAGCAGAGCTCTCCCTTGGGTGTCACGGCACCCTCGGGGGGGCTGGCTGGGTGGGCTGGTGCTGGACATCCGTCTTCATAGCATGCTGCCAGTCAGGGGGCACAGAGGTGGTGTTGAGGCAGCATCCTCTGCTCAACGCTGCATCCTGGGGGCTGCCACCATCGGGCCGTGTGGAGGGGCAGCAGTGGGCAGCGCGGGTGAGACTTCCCAGCAGAGCTGACACAATGGGAGCTGCAGAAATCTCATCGGCTTCCCATCCGGTGCTCTGTGCCTTCAAAGAGACAGGCAGTTCTCTCTAATTAACTTGCCCTCACCCTGCCAGGCAAGGAGATGATTTTATCTTCATAGGGCTGGTGGAAGAAGCGGAGTCTAAAAAACTCACCCGAGGGCCCCAGCAGGGCTGGTGCCTTCTCAGGGCTCAGCCTTGGCACACAGCCCTGCTTCAGAGTTTCCTCAGCATGCTGCTTTTTCTAAAGAGGAGCAAGACCTTCACCAAAAGATGGGGAGCTTGTGGAACAAGCTCCCACTTTTCCTACAGTGCCAGTCCACTTCTGACTACAGCTGGAAAGAAGGGGGTTCAAGCAGCTGCAGTTGTGCGCAGAGCAAAATTGTCTTGGTGTTCTTTCAGGGCTGCTGTGGGGAGGGTTTCTTAATGGGTCTGCTTGTCAGGCTGAGGCTGGCAGTACTGCTGAATTGAGCATTGTGAACCTACATGAATAATGAATAGCCATCACATGAATATTTTAGAGATACAGCCCTGAGATCTTCCAGTGCTTCCTTAAAGGAAAATGGAGGAAAAGTTGTCCAGAAAGAACGATGTTTTCTTTAGGCAAAAATGCACTGTTATCACTGGCTTTTGAAAAAGAGCTGCTGCTGCTAAATAATTCTCAGGACATGCATCAAAAGCTCGAGCAGTGGTTTGGCTCCAAGGCAGAAGACGTTGGGAGAGAAGCCCAAGTCAATGATTACAATGTGCTGGAAGGGCAGTAGATTTTACTTTGTCTATGCAATGGTTTTGTGAGAATTCCCGAAGCTGTGGCCACCTTCCAAAGAGCCCACCGTATTGGGCACTCAGTGCTTTTCAAAGGAGTGGTGAGAGGTTTTGTGGTGCACGGGGGGGGTGCTTTCTCTCCCAGGACAGCACCTCAGTCCAGCCCAAGTACCTTTGTCAAAGAGATAAGTTGTACAAACAAAGCCCAGCAGCAAAAATTGTGTTCATTTTGCATGCTGTGGTAGCTACTGCATCATATGGGAATGGGCTGCAAATCAACAGGTTTATCACACTTGACAGCAGCATGCCTCTCTCCTCCAAGCTCTCCTTGCCTGTCTATGCTCTTGGCACGCACACTCTGGTGCCAAGCTGCCTCTGTGCAGCTCTTGTGACAGCATCTGTATCTCAGTGTCCCTTTTCACTGAGTGTGATTAATCCACACATAAATGTCCTCTAAGAGCAGCAGGCTGTTGTGTTCAGTAGCAGCCCGTCTCGCTCAGGTAGGCACAGCAGAGCAATGGGAGAGGGATGAGAAACATGGCGATTAGAAATACGCAATTACTACTCTAGCTCTGATGTTTTTGTCACTTGGATGAGCCAGTCTGCATCTCCTTTGGCACTGCTCTGCTCAACGCGATCCTCACAGTGCTGCTGGCATAATCAGACAGAAATGATTCCTTGGTGTTATGGAGTACTCAGAAATGTATCTGTTGCAAGGATGAGGGCAATTTGGGCATTGCTTAAGTAGGTCCCACAAAGGTGGTAGAAAATACCTGCAGTTAACTGTCCCTGAAGCACTTTAGTCTAGAAATGGGGAAAGGTGGAGGGGAAAAGAGCAATGTGGGATGTGGGAAAAACATCCCAATCTAAATGCAGAGATCTTTGTTCTTCAGGTTATTCTCAAACCTCCCTGCCCCAGGATGGGTTGCAGGTGGTGGAGCAAGCCTCCTTTTCCCACTGCACCAGCACTTCTCCCTGTCCTTGAGTGTCTGTTTCCAGTTCATGCCACTGAACACAGCTCCAAGTGTCCCATGGAGGGCCACTGAGCTCTGCACTCTGTACTGGCAGAGTCCCCAGCCAAAGACCCTGGTGATGCTGAGGCTGTGCTGTCAGGGCTGTGCCAATAGGATTATTAGAGCATTTTGCCTGTGGTTGGGCAGCCTGGGAATGGCACTGCATGTGCCTCAGCTGTGGGGTTAGAAGTGCTGCCAGACCCGAGGCATATGCATCGGCCGGGCTGGCTGGCTGCTCTGGTAGTGATTACGCATTGTAGAGGGAAGGTAACTTTTAACTGAAGTACAAAGAAAGACAATAATGAGTACTTATATTACTGCTTCAGTGCCCACATAAAGACTTGAAATTATTTTATTAAAGATGACTTGATTATAAATGATTTTACTAAATCTCTGCCTGCTGTCTGCAGCCCACCAGCCTTCCATTGAAGCACCTCGCCTAAATGAAAAGGCGACTGCTGAGTCCCCTTTCATCTCTCTTATTTGCCTTTAGGAAGCAAAGGAGGGGCCAGACCAGGCTGGTGGTGGCGGCAGAGCCTGGGATGAGCATGGCAAAGGTTCAGACGTCCTTGGGAAATTTATGCCATACAGTTACTGTCTTTGAAAAGAAGAAAAGAAAAACTGTGTCTTCCTAATGAGCATTTATCATGGGGATGCATCACAGAGGAAAAGATAAAAGAAAGAAAAGAGAAGAGAGAAAAGATTGCTCCTGCCCAGGGCGTTTGTGCATGCTGCCGTGCTGTTGGTGGCCAGCCCCTGATGTTAAGCTTTGTCTGCCTCTGTTTTCCAGGGATTGGACAGGTTATTCTCCAGTTACAACTGATACACATTACAGAGTTGTAGTGAAAACTGTCTGGCCTTAACCCAACACCCATAAAGGAGAAATGCTTCATAAATCAGTTCAGTGAGCAAGTACAGGTCAAGTTGTTTATTAATTTAACCTTCTCTCCCATCTCGACCTGGACCAGCCACAATGGCTGCTGCCGAAATCCATTCAGTGGTTCCCTGCCTGGTCATGCAACATCCTCTATCTGGCAAAGATGTCCAGACTCTGGCTAGATTTTGCCAGCAGCCTCATAGTGTACCTCCCACAACTGCATCCAGGATCCTGCTTTGCCACCATGATTCCTTGCATGCACTGTTTACTCTATTGGGATGATGGACACTAGGGAAGGGGAACATGCACTGGCCTGAGTGTGTTACAGGGTGCAGGGTCAGCCTCAGCCACGGGAGCTGGTGGCTTTCCCCAGAGGGAGACACAAACCCCTGCCCCCCATGGCTAGCTGCTGGGTGGGGTTTTGCACGATGTGGTTTGATAGCATCTGCAGCAGGCTGAACCAGCAAGAGTAACTGGCCCCACTGCCGCTGGCACTGCCACAGGCTCGGCTGATAGCCCTGCATGTCACCCCACTGCCAGGGCCTCCGGCTGCAGCACTGACCTTGGGGTGGGAGTGAACCGTGCCCTCGAGCTCATTATTGGTGGGGCTGCTATGGGAGGGAGAGGGTTAGAACTGGGCCTGAGGTGGGGAGAGCCAGAGAGATGTGTGTCCATGCTGAGCACCATAGCGTGGGAGGGATGGAAGACCCGAGGCATATGTGGATGGGTGGATGGATGGATGGATGGATGATCACAGAACCATTTGGGTTGGAAAAGACCTCTGATATCGAGTCCAACACCGTATCAACTAGACCATGGCACTAAGTGCCACATCCTTAAACACCTCTAGGGACGGTGACTCCACCACCTCCCTGCGCAGTCCAGTTCAACGTCTAATCACCCTTTCAGTGAGGAAATTCTTCCTAATGTCCAACCTAAACCTCCCTTTGTGCACGCTCAGACTGTGTCCTATCGTCATGGGCTGGCTGGGGATGGCCGGTGCTGCTGCGGTGGTGCCCGTGCCGGTGCGCTCGCACCCTCTGCCGGCAGACCCGGGACACGGCGAGGCGGGCGCGGCGGAAGGGGCCGGGCGGCGGAAGGGGCGGTGGAAGAGGCAGTGGAAGGCGGTGGCCGGGCCCGCCTCTTCCGTCGGCGGAGCGGCGGCGGCGGCACATGGGCAAGAAGCGGAGCGATGGGCTCGGGCGCTGCCTGCAGCGGCAGCGCGGGCTGGAGCGCCGCGGCACCTCCTCATGGGTAAGCTGAGGGGCCGGGGAGGCGGGAGAGAGGTCGGGGCGGCCCGGGCTGACGGTGGTGCCTTGTCCCGGCAGCTTCATGTCAGCGAGGTGGTCGCCGAGCGCGGCCCGGAGCTGCGGTCGGCGCCCGAGCAGAGCCCGCTGGAGGAGTTCCTGGCCACGGCCGAGCTGGCCGGCACCCGCTTCGTGGCTGGTGAGCAGCTGGGCCGGGCCCGGGGGCTGAGGAAGGGGTTCCGGGGCGGGGGGACACCGGTTCTGGGAAGAGTGAGTGCGAATAGGGGCTGGCAGTAGGTCTGGCCGGGCGGGAACTGGGGGCCCTGAGCTAGGGCTGGGGTCAGCAGGGACAGGATGGGGTGGCAGAGGTGGAAGGGTTGGGGACAGGTGGCTTTGGGTGACTGTCTCTCCCTTCAGAGCGTCTGAATGCCCAGATCGTGTCTGCCCAGAGCTGCACGGGCCTGCTCACAGCACAGGAGGCCCAGCGCGTTCGGCAGCTGCACCAGGAGAATCAGGAGTTCCTGCGCATCCCACGGAGGTGAGTTCTGCAGGGCTGGGCCTAGATGCCCTTGGCTGAGTGGGGCTCCGTGGCTGATCCCTCCGTGGCTGCAAGCCTGAGGACACCCCTCAGGTTGGCAATACCCTGCTTTTGGAGAAAGCACTAACTAACGTGCATGAGTCAGCTGTAACCCACAGTAGAGGTGTCTGTCTGCTATATGAGTGCTTCCAGTGCCACCCTCTTTAGCCTGATGGTGTGGCTTTCCAGCCCAAAGCCTGGCACTGCTCTACGGGTGCATCCAGGCTGCTTGGTAAGCCTTTCCAGAGCTCTGTTAATGGCGAACAGGGAGATTAATCTCCATCTTAAGGACCCTACAAAACTTAGCTCAAGAAAACAGCTCGGTGCTATCTGGTGTATATGCTGTCTGCTAATGGAGTTTGGAAAGGTGTACTTAAATCTGCTGAAAACAGATGCATGCACATCTGAACCATTACCTCAGCATAGCTGAATGTGTGGTGGTTATGTTCTTTGTTTACTGAAGTAATGTAGCTGGACTGACTGCTACTTCTGATCACTCACTCCGAAATGTGCTTGTTATAGGCCACACTGGGATAGGACAACCAGTGCGGAGGACTTGAAGCAAGCGGAGAGAGAGAGCTTTCTTGAGTGGAGGCGACAACTTGCCCAGTGAGTATGCTGCTTGTGGCTGGGTAAGTAGCTGGTGGCATTTAGTGACATGAGAAGCAGTGGGTTGTACTTATCCTTGGACCAATAAAACTAATGTCTATTCAGTAGTGCTCTGTACTTGTCCTGGAAGGCTGGACATCCCATCCACAGTCTAGCATGTCTTTGTGGTCAGCTCTGCAAAGCTGTCTTGTGTGTTCATGTTCTTGTAAAATAATTCAGGATGGTATATGATGTTCTTCATTTACCTGTGAGATAAAAGGTTACTGGATGTGTCTTTTAAGAGCAATAGTGCTGCTCTGAATAGAAAGCACTGCTGCCAACCTGCATACAGCAGTTTGTGCTGGTCTGGCACTGCATCTGCTGGCTTGGAGGATTGGATGGTATCTGCTCACACCCTGCAAACCCATGCTTACCCTGATTAAAGTTGTTCAGGTGGTGGTAACACCAAGTTAAAGATTGTGTAGAGGTATTTCAGGTACCATCCCCAAATTTAGTTATTTTTTCCAAGTGGTACTTAATTAAGAAAAACTGCTGGCACTTGGGATAACTTCTCTCATTTGTTGTCATGGCTCTCAAATTTCACAGGCAGACTCTTGATGAGTTCTTTTTCTCTCCGTCTTTTACTACTTCCACATTGAGAAGATCAGGAGCCATTGTGTCACCACTAAACCAGTGCCACTGACAGCAGTGTACTTGAGTGCTTGATCTATTTGAAAAAGCATCAGAAATAGTACCTCTATATGAGTTTGTTTTCATTGCTTTCTGCAAAACTAAAGCCGCCTGGATTTAGGGAAGAGCTGGTAGCGAGCTTACAGCCTGCCATGGACCAAATGTGACATAGTTTTTTCTGTTCTGCCTTAGCCTCGAGGAAGAGAAAAAGTTAATTCTAACCCCATTTGAAAGAAACTTGGAATTTTGGCGACAGCTTTGGAGAGTCATTGAAAGAAGGTAAAGTATTTTGCTATCCATTTTTTAAAAAGTGATGTTGATTGTATTTTCATGAATTGCAGCTTTTGAGACAAGCTAGGAGTGTCTCAGCACAGGAAAAATGATTAAGTTATATTATCAGCAGTTTTATTATCAGCACTGCATTGATTTTGTTTTCGTGGTACCTGCTACCTCTCAACACTGTGACCTGCTGGTGTTTCATTGTGAGTTTCTGAAGATTCTTCAGAGGCTGCTGCTCTTGGCCTTTCCCAGTAACTCTGTGTTGGAGGTCTCCTTTGAGAAAGTGCCTTTGAGGTATCTTGCCAAGATTAACACTTTCCCCTCCTTCCCAAGCAAACAGCTGCAGCTGATGTTCAGGGACAGGAGGCAAGGACTAAGTAGTGTTGGGAAAGCAGGAACCTCTTGGTGCTTGGCCCTTTGCCACACAGAGAAGTTGCAGCAGTGCACAGAAGACAGCAGGCTGTCATACCACAGGAATAGTTTTGTTTGCTCTGCTAAACTGTAATACAATAGGAGTGTTATTTGCTACGGTAATCTAGCTGGGGCATTTAATTTCACTAGTAATTAAATTTGAGATCATCTCATCTCACTTTCCTAAAATTGAAAAATACTTCACCAGTGAGGTCATGGTGAGCTGGTCCTTTCATAGAAGGGGCTTTTGTACTGCGTGCTGCTGGGCCTGGTCAGGAGCATCCATTGTAGGGTATCATGATGTGCAGTGTGAGTGTACTGGGTGTTTTGAGGTGATTGGAATGTGTTAATGCCTTTCTGCTCCTGTTGAAGCTTTTTATTTCATATAGAGTGAGGATGCTGTCTCAGAAGTGAATGGAAAATCACTCAGTCCTTTAACCTTTCCAGATAATTTGATCTGTTATCAGCCTTTTCCATGTATTTGCTTCAAACTAGTTCCTGGCAGTGTGGTTCAGTAACTTCTCTGTATCCCATCCCAGTATGATGGTGTCAGCTTTACCTCACATTGATCTTTGAATGTCTGTAACTGTGCAGTCCCTCTTTGTATCCATGTGGCTTATTAGATTATTCCCTTCGGGGGGATTATTGATTTTTATTTTTTTTTTAAACACATAATGAACTGCCTAGTGAGCCTTAATTCTTCCATTCGGCCTGTAGTGTTCTGAAGCTGTCCTGACTTAACAGAAATCTCTGTCAAACAAATAGAATCAGCATGTGATAATACATGGCAGTGTTTTAAATTACTTGCCTGGAGAAGTTCTAGTGGAAGAGGCTGTAGTTAAATTTTCCCCTCCTTTTGACAAAAAAAGCATGGATGCCTTTGGGATCTGAACCCATTGCATTTAATTATTGCGTAGAACTAATGAGTCCTGCTCGTGTATGTGGTGGCAGCCTGGTGTCTGGGTTTGGAAGGTGTTTCCTAAAAGCATGTCGCAAGGCCTTGCTTGCATGAGGGAGCAACGTATTTTACTGAAGTCTAAGGCTATTTTTTTATTGTTCTATGCTTTTTGTGACAAAAAGAGCACAGAGGAACTTTTGAAAATACCCAGTATCAAATGCTTAGAATCTACAGGTCATTTGTGGGAGGCTTTGTACATCTTGTTGAATGCAAGGAGGACAACAGCGTTCCAAAATACCTCGCTGTGTAGGAAAATCACCTCTTCTTTTTTTCCATAGCCACCCTGCCACAGCTGAGGATGAGAACAGACAGAAATAGACTTGTGTTACCATAGTTTTTAGTACCATTCCAAATGGTGGAATATTGCTACTGTGGTTCTTGACTGCTGAGCATTTCTGAAGGGTAGATGGGTTGGCAAAACTGGCATGTTTTATTCCCCCTTGCTGGCAGTACAGTTGTATAGGATGATGAGCCAAGTGAGGAGGAAACGCTGTATGGCAGTACTGGCTTGTAGCACAAGCATGGCTCTGTTGGGCAGGTGGGCTGCTGAGATGCTCTGTTGTTCACTAAAGGTATTTAATAGAATAATACAGTTAAAACTATTAAAATTCCAAGCAAAACCTAAAAGTGAGTAATCGCTGTCTTACTGCTTCCTTTGAGGCAAGGTAAGAAGGAGTACTTTATGGGGCTTTCCTTTACTTTTGTAGTGATATTGTAGTGCAGATAGTAGATGCCAGAAACCCCCTTCTGTTCAGATGTCAAGATCTGGTAAGTAAACCACTTTCTTGAATGTTGTCTTCATTTTATGTCTTAATGTTTATGTGATATATTTTTTGTTTAATGCATTCAGCCATCTTGAAGCTGTTTTGCTGTTGTGCCTAAGTGGATATCTTATTAGTTGATGCAAGTATTCTGGCATTGAATTATTTTTTTGTCTTTTGGTATTTCACACAGAATGTTATGGATTTAGAGGTACTTCTGCAGATGTTACATTGCAGATACTATATTATTCCTCATTGCCCATTAGAAGTGTCCTCATGTGAAGGAACTGTCTTATGTAAAAGCATAGTGGGATAAAAGTGGGTGAGGATTACAAAGGATCAAAAATTATTCAAGTGACAAGTTTGTAATGATAGGCTATAGAACACTGCATCAGCAAGACATGAAATTGCTCAAATAGTTATCTTAAGAGCTCCTGCTGCAGGGTGCTGATTAATGTCTTGTCACAGCTCTAATAGACAAGGTGTTTGCACACGTGGCCAGCAACAGGCTGTATTGTGGTAGTTGCATGCTCCAATATGTTCTTGTAGCTGTCTGCTGAGCAGCACTTCCACCAACTCAGGAATGGTAAGCTTGGCTACACTCGTGTGGAGCTGCATGGAGGAATTTGTCTTGCTGCTCTTGTATTGTCTTGGGGTGGAAGGAGTCAAAACCAGAGTACAAACTGATCCTTCTCTTGTTTTCTTTAGGAAAGTTATGTTAAGGAAGTCAGTAATGACAAGGTGAACATGATCCTGATCAACAAAGCAGATTTGCTGAGTGAGGAGCAACGTGCTGCTTGGGCACAATTTTTTGAGAAAGAGGGTGTCAAGGTGGTGTTCTGGTCAGCTTTGGCAGAGTGTGAACGGCTGTGTGGACAATCAAAGGTACTGTAGGTGACTAATTCAAACTAGGTCTGTGCTGGCTGCAGCTATCCTTGTGATATACCTGAGCACAAAAGGATTATTTTAAACACCTGTGCAGCTGTAAAAGAGCATTTGAAGGATCAATTCAGAGACAGAAGTGAGGAGAGTAAAATGGTGAGTAAAGTGCGGAAGACAGAAGCAGCCCTTGTAGACCTGCTTGCAAACTGTTAATTCATTGAAAGAATTGGAAAGCTTTCTAAGAGGGATGCTGTGAGGGATGGGGTTACTGTACAGAGGTTTTTTTTCTTTCTCATGGAGGGGAGGTGTTTCTTGGAGAACCTAAAGTACCTGAAAGCCATTTACCCAGTGGAACAAACTGAGCTGCTGTCCCAAATTATGTATTATCAATAGGTGCTGCTTCTGTTATGGCCATTCAGCTGTGGAATATCCCATATATCCTTCCAAAAATACTTAACTCTGTTTATCCGGTTTATAGTCCTCATATGAAATGTTTTTACAGACTGGTTTAAAAATGAGACTGAAAGTGTTAGCTGTCTCCTCTTTTTTGGGAAGAAAAGTCAAAATACTATTGTTGTGAAAATATCTTCATTTTTGAATGTAAACTCTCTGCAGGGAAGAAGTGTAGAGTTGACTGAAAACAAAACAGTATGAAATTATTTTAATGAAATATTTAGACATGAAATCAAATGGCTTCATGTTCTGAACATTTTGAAAAAACAACATTCATTCCTTTTACTTGGAACACCTAACAATTTAAACAAACTAATGTGGGTCTGCACACATTCATACTGGAGAGGAACCTCTTAATGACTTCACAGAGAAGCTGTGAACAGTCCCCCTTGGAATACTTTTGTCATTCCCCTGAAACGGGCTAGTTTTTCCTACATCCTACTTAAGACCTCTAAAAAACCCCAGTGTGATGTAAACACTGAGTTGTCAGGTCTTGGGGTCAGGCTGATGACAGCAGCCTGCACTGCAGCCAGCAGCAAGGCTTGGTGTTGTGGTTGCATTTCACCTCTGAACTGCTGTTCCCACAGGAACTGGGTGCTGAGGGGGGAGTGGAGCACCCAAGTGGTTCTGAAGATGAAGGCTCCAGTCAAGATGACAACACAGCACAAGGTAGCTCAGAAAGAGCATCCACAGGCAGCACTTGGCAAAGTGTAAACCAGGTTATAGTGAGTGATGATAACAGCAGTGATGAATATGAAGACTGTGAAGATGATGAAGAAGAGGACTGGCAAACCTGTTCTGAAGATGAAGCTGGTGACAACACAAATGCTGTTGCTCCAGAGAGGATGAAAAGCAGGACTGATGGTGCTGCGGTGCAGCATAGAGTGCAGGAGCGGAACAGGAGTGTCAGGAACTTCAGCCATCTGGTACAGAGAGATGAGCTGCTGGAGATATTCAAAACTATGCACGATGGAACAAGGGTGAAGGATGGGGAAGTAAATGTTGGGCTGGTGAGTTGGACTTTGTGCTTAAATGGAACTTAGTTAATCTAAATTTTTATTCCATGCTCCCTCCATGGGAAAAATTCATCCTGTAGCCTGACTTCCTATAGGGGTATGAAAACTAGCAAGCACAAACCACTGTGGATTTTGTGCAAAGATCATTACTGAAGTTCCTGGAGCTCGTTGTGACTCCCTGATTGCCGTAGGTTTTTTTTAGTGCCTTTTTTTAAAGAACTTTTGTATCAGAGCTCTGTCAATCTTTTGGCATCACCCTGCCTGATAACATTTTACTTCTTTGTCATCTAGGTGGGTTACCCTAATGTTGGCAAAAGTTCAACCATCAACACAATCCTTGGAAATAAGAAGGTGTCGGTGTCTGCTACACCGGGCCGTACAAAACACTTCCAGGTATTGCTAACAAATAACATCAGTCTTTTTATCATTTCTTTTTCCCCAGTGGAAGAGAGCTTCATTATGACCTAGTTGCAACCACATGTACTCGCTGAGAACTCTGCCAGCCTGAACTGTGGCCAGCAGAGTAGGTTGGAGAGGGATGGTCTTGATGTGTGTAATTTTGGAACTTTAATTCTTGCTTCTAAACTCGTGCTAGATTTTGAGTCATTCATGAGAGCTGCTGTGCAATGGGGCATGTTTTCCATCTCCTGCTTTTATTTAGTTACCTTGTCCCTTTTTTTCCAACACCAGTCATGAGGAGAGAAGCTTGGAGAAGTGAGTCTTCCTCCAAATAGCTTATGGTCAAGGTTTCAAACTATGCTTGTCTACATCATTTCTGTGAATAAATGTAATTTTGCTGATGTTGTCATATTGATCAAGCTTTGATTTTGAGGTAGCCACTCCAGTGCTACAGTGTGGGACCATTATGGGATTTGTACTTCTGAAACTCCTAGCTGTTTCAGAAGGTCCAACACACTTAAAGGTTTCTGGAGTGCTTTCTTCTCTCCCATCAGACTGGAGAGCTGAAGATCTTGCTGCCTCCATCTGGACACTTTATTTAGGAACTTTGAAAGTGTTGCTGTCTTCTACATCTGATCTCCTTAAATCATTGCCTGGGATCAGCAGGGCAGGTGTCTATGTTAGTAGAATTTCTTCTTATTGTCCTTTGCATCCATTTTTCATTTATGCATTTGCTTTTTTAAACTTTTTTTCCTTTTTTGTCCATGGACACTGACTTGCCATAGTGAACTAATGGGTTATTTTTTCATGTAGACCCTGTATGTGGAGCCTGGCCTGTGCCTTTGTGATTGCCCCGGTCTGGTGATGCCATCTTTCGTCTCTACCAAGGCAGAAATGATTTGTTCTGGAATTCTGCCTATAGATCAGATGAGGGACCATGTTCCACCTGTTTCTCTAATATCCTTTGCATGGGATTTGTGGGAGTGTATGCAAGGGTTGGATCTGAAGTATGCCAAGTAGCATGTTCCAGCCCTGCTAACAGCACATGTGCTCATGCTTGAGGGAGGTGGAACATACTGGATAAAACAGTCCTACTGCTTTGGTCTTTTTCTGTCTCATTTCAACTTAGTAGTGTTGTCAGACTTGTGCTAGTTTTCTGGTTTGCGACAAAATCCAAAAGTCACTCTTTTGTGTGTGCTTTTAGAGTGGCAAGGGCAAGATTACTTGTGTAGCTGTAAATCACAAAGTGGTTTCCTTCACTAGCTTATGTTTGCCAGCATATCCCACGAAACATTTTGGAAGCAACCTATGGAATAAATATCATAAGGCCAAGGGAAGATGAGGACCCAGATCGAAAGCCAACAGCTGAAGAGCTGCTAACAGCATATGGATGTGAGTGATGATCCTTTTAAAATCTGTCACCTCCACTCTGTGCATGGTCCTGAACATGGCCTTAGGAGAACGTTCTAAAGTTAGGCCCAGCTTGGGTTTTTTGTGCATTGGACCTCTTCAACAGGACTTGCCCTCCTCTCAGGAGTGGTCTTTGTTAATAGCTCATCTCCTATGTGTGTTGGAGTGGTGCTTTGCCAGTCTTATCTGACAGATATAGTGATGGTGTGGAAGATATTGGTGAAATGCCCTGCCAGTCTATAGCGTGGTGCTCTTACAGATACTTCACACCATCTCTGTCTGAATTAGATTTTGAAGAATGCAGTGAATTGTCATTCTCTGCCTTTAAAAAACAAAAATAAAACCCTAGCAGTTTTCTGCCAGTAGGGAGATGTCAGCTCTTATAATTTCTTTCAGGTCAGGATGCTTCTGCAGTACCTTTCCAGTCATTAAAGTTCTTCCCTTTTTTTTTCCATTGCTTTCCCCAAGAGAAGCCTCTTCCTAAGGGAATATTTTTGAGAAAGAATACAAATGGGTGGTAGGCAGCAGAGGAGAACATACTAACATTCTCTTGTACTTACACAGAATATACTTTGGATTTCTCTTCCAGATATGAGGGGCTTTATGACGTCTCATGGACAGCCAGACCAGCCGAGATCAGCTCGATATGTATTAAAAGATTATGTCAGTGTAAGTGCTTCCTATATCTGGGTTTTCCTCTCTTCTCAGAGGTGAATTAAAGGTTGCACTGGAGTACAGTAAAGTAAATTCTGATTCTGGATAAAATCACCATGTATCAAATGACTCTTGAAATTGGGCTGCTTTTATGTTTTAAAAGAATAAATTGAATTTCTCAAGCTGCCTAATCTTAGGAAGGTGGTTGCTTAAAAATATGGTGCTAGTTAAATAAATAATCATATCTCCAAAATAGCTAGCTGATACTCAGGAAATGAACCCGTAATGTACAGTTGGACCAATATTTGGCACTAAGGACTGTTGCTCTGAGTGTTTTAATAATGCATGCTTCTGCAGCACCTCTTGGCAACTTACTGTTGATGATTTCTTAATAGGATCCCCTGGTGCTCCTGAGAGTTTTGCTCTGTGTTGTTTGCAGCTGGACACTGCAGAAAATGGTGCTTTGATGTAGAGGTGGAACAGTACTTTAACTTAGGAGTCAAGCCAGTTAATGCCTGGGAGAAGAAATAAAGTGTACTGATAGTCTGCCAGTGTGAGCCCCTAAACTTCAGGCCCTTAGGTTTGGAGTTGTCTTCTTTCCTCACAGAATTTCTTTTGTACTGACTGTGTCCCGTTGCTTTCACAGGGGAAGCTGTTATATTGCCACCCACCTCCTGGTATTGACCCAAATGATTTTCAGCACCAACATCAAAGATGCCCTGCCAGTACAACTGTGCAGGCCACTGGACAGGTGAAGCCTGAGAAAAATACCAAAGTAAAACAAATTGAAAATATGGTGGACAAAACGTTTTTCCATCAGGTAAATTCTGGAAGAGATTTGTTCTAGGAATTTTTGCTGCAGCACTCATCTGTAGTTACTGGGGGAAAACCACCTTTGAGGATGACAGTGTGCTGGGTTGAGTTAATGGTGTTTGATGCTGTGGGATCTGCATGTAATTTCTACCCAAGAGCTCTCTGTTCTTTTTATTATCTCCTAAATCACTGGGAATGTGCTAGGTGACAGAAGGATTGCTAATGAGGTGTGCACAGATTATTTTTCAGAGGTCAGCAGGGTGACCCTTGTCATTCAGAATCAGACATCAATCTTGAGCAAACAGGAGGGTGACTGGGAAAAAAGACAAGGAGGAATGACATGGCAACTGACCCAGAACATGGTTTTGAACTAACAGGTCCTTCAAACTGACATTCCTTTCCTGAGCTGGTGTATTTAGAGGATGTGATAAGCTTTTTTAAGACAATTGATTTAGTACTAGCTAGAGGTTTTGACTCAGAACCTGAAATGAGATGAAAAGAATACAAACTAATTTAAAATCCAGTCAAGAAATCTCAAAATTAGGTGGAAAATGGGAATTTTTCTTAACTTGTACAATTCTTGTTAGATCACACAGGCATCTGTTTTGCCTCTATGTTACTGAAAAAGTGTATTAATGACTCATAGTGAAATATGAAATCCAAAACTGACCAGATCTGCATACCTGACAAAGAACAGGTTTTTAGCTGTGAATAGGGTGGGTCATAGATAGCATGTTCCATTCTGTTTGGTTAGCTGGATGTCAACACCATTTGTTTAGCACAGCTAAGATAATCATGCATTTTGAAAACAAGAACTCAGGCTCTTTAAAAAAAAAAAAATAAAAAAGAGTGAGCTATTTCAGAAAACTATGACCTGAAAAGAATTTTTGGGATTACCAGACTGTTGCTCTGTCTGCCCAAAGCGCTGGCACAAGCTGCAAGCTCCGTCAGTGCTGCCCACACTCCAGACTTGAGCAACTTATTTTGGTCTGTGGCTTTCCTGGGCGCCAGATTTATTTGTGAAGACAATTTGTGGTGCACAGAGCAGAGGCTGTGAGGATCCATCCTGGTGCTGGAGCTGATACTGGCTGGGACGTGGTGTCACGTCAGTGGCAGACGCTGGGGACCCGGCACAGCTTGGCAGAACTGGAGCTGCTGGCAGGCTTTGGCTGCCTGTTGTGACCTTCCTGCAGCTCTGGAGCAGGGGCTGAGCGGGCCCTGCTGGGTTTGAGCTTGCCTGTGTCTGGTTTTGCTGACATCCTTCTCCTGAGTCACTGGTGGTTGTGTCTCCTTTTCCAGGAGAACGTTCGTGCCCTGATGAAAGGGGTCAGGGCTGCCATGGGATACCGGCCTGGGAGTGGCCTCCTGCCTGCGACTGCACCCAATCCTGGCAATGTGGTAGGAAAGCCCTGGAAAAAACACGGAAACAGGAACAAGAAGGAGAAAATCCGCAGGATCACCAAGCACCTGGAGGCTTAGCTGTTGCCTTTTCAGGACAGGGACTGCACTGTCTCACAGGCCTTAATTGAGGGGCAAAAAAACAGATAAGTGGGCATCACTAGCTCACCTGTGAGCTCTCTGCAGTGGATTGGCCGGGCAGGGGATGAGAGTGGGCTCGAGTGGCTGGAGTTCATCTATTCTGAGAACAAAAGAGACCTGGCTGTTCGTGTTATCTGGAAGCCAGCCCAGACATTTGACTGCTGTTGAAACATCCTTTCAATGGGAGCAGATGGAGCTGTGCAGGAATGTTTTTTCCTTCCATAAAGGATGTATTTTATAGCTGTTGCAATCAAAGCAAGCCCTGTAAAACTGACTAAAATATTTAAACAGTTGAATTTCAATGAGTGATGTTTGTTACATTTTGAGACACTATTGCTTTTTTTTTTTCTTTAAGGGTTTTTTGTTGATTTGACAAAATGCTTTAGTGTGTTGACAAGTGAGGTGAAATGATCTTTATTGCCCTCTTCCTTCTCTATTTTCAGCCCTATTCTGTAGGATCTGTAACCATTCACTATTTCCCAGCTTGAGCAGAACACAGCACACAACGCAAAGAAAATGTTGTTTTTATATCCTTTACACTGAGCTGGTATCAGTTGTTTTTATGTGCCTTCCCACTGGTATTTTAAAACATTGGCTCCGTATGACTGGCTAAAAATCTGGTGCTAATTTCTCCTTAAATATACTTGAGATTTAACTTCCTAGATGTGTGTCATGTTCTATCTCATTGCCCTAAGTCAGAGAACTGTTTATTAGCAGATTTTAATTGAATACATGAGTATTTGATGCTAAAAGACTTTACTTACTTGGGGTCAGATTAAAGGGAGATCTACTTCTCAGGTGCCCTACTGAGAAAATGTTTGTGCACTTGGTCAGAGCTCTTCATTCCTTGTTCAGCACAGGGGGTAATGATAGGACTGGAAGAGCTCACGAAGACGAGTCATGCTTTGTTTTTAGGTTGTGGAATAACACATGATGCTAGTCTCTTGATACTATAAAAAGGGATTGCTGTCTTGTAATTCTGTATTTTCCAGGCCTTAAATGTGGATGGAGAGATGAAAGCAACTGCTGAGCAAAGCCAGAGCAAATGTGGGGTGTGCAGCCAAGCCAGTTTTGGCTTTGTGACCCTTTGTGTGTGTCCTGTACAGCCAGTTTGCACTTTGTATGCAGAGGGTCCCCTGACACCAGAGCTCTCACCTCAGCTCCTGCTTCCCCTGGAGTGCCTGCTCTCGAGTTCCTAATTACATCACTGGAGGGAAGATAGTTCCCCGCCATCTGTAAAGTTAAAGTACCCTGATTTAATATGGTCAATGGTATTATAAATCAGTGTACCGTAGCAGAAAGTAGATTCTCAGGAGAGTCTGTTTAATCTAGTTCTCTTGGAGAAGGTGATCTTTGCCTTTGTTTCTTGAAAAGCTTATGCCTTAGCCAAATCACTGGTCTGACTTCTCCACTCTCATTGCAGGAAAGGTATCTGCTTTTGTCCCTTACAATGCTTTAGGGACTTGATGGCTCAGAAACACTCCTTTGTTTTTGTCCTGTTTTGTGTGAAGCAATTACCTGTCAAACTGAAGTTGGAGTATCTTTTATTGAAGATGTAAAGAATTTTTTTCTATTCTGTTTTTCTCCCTTCAAAGCATTTTGAATTGTTAGCCCATGTTGCATGTACCTAACTTCTCTTCTTTTGCATTGTCTGCCCTTTCCTGTTAGCTGGGTCTCCGTGAGCTGCCTTGCTGGACAGGCTGTGTCCTAATGTAGACCCTTCCAAATCTAGTGAGTGATAGAAATGTCCGGGGCCTGAGACTTGAATCAACTGCTTGTTGCTTTCAGAAACCTTTGGGCGTGACACCTGCCAAGCAACTTTCAGTGTTTGCATGAGTAAATGGAGGATAATGTAAATATGACCAAGCAAGTACTGTGTGCTCAGGTGTTAAATGCAAGCTGCTCCTTGCTGTACTGAAGGACCTTGCTTGAAGGACTTCTTAACAGAAGAAGGATGTAAAGACCTGTTAATATTTCATGCTGTTACTGAGCAGTGGGCAAAATAGGTAAGAGGCAAACAAATGCTTTCCTGTGGTGGTTTGATGTGTTGCTGAACCACATCCCTCACTGGGCAGTGCCAGCTGGGCCTTGCTGACAGCTCAGGACAGCATTTGGCAGCAGCTGGTAGGCATGAAGCCATGTGGGCACTGCTCTCTTGTCAGAGCCAACACAAAGGAGATACTGTGCTCTGCCCTAGCCACCTGTGAATGAGCTGCTGCTCCACTGCTTTGTGGAGAGGGCCAGTTTCAATTTTGAAGTGCTGTTTTCTTCAAGTGCCTTGTGTGTGTAGAGGGAGTGTGCAGGCTGCAACTGGCTCCAGTCTCTTCTTTGGGATCCACAGTACTTCCAGCACCCCAGCGCTCTGTCTCCCCTTTCAGGCAGCTTTGCTTTACAATGCAAGCAGCTTGTTTTCCTGGGTGATGTTGTTACCTCCTGCACTCATACCTGCAGCAGAAATGCAGAACTGGTTTGGGAATATGGTCTGAAGCTGAACTGGTCTTCTATGGTATCCTGCACTTGCATTGAGAACTACAGCTCTCCCTGCAGGGCCCAGTTCAGGGAGTCTCACACCAGCCTGCAGTCTCTCCCACAGCACATGGTGTCCCAGGAGCCACTCAGGTGGGTCTGTGCCACACCTGCAGGGCAGCACTGGCAGCCTGGGGTGCAATCACCAGCTCTGCCCTGGATGTCCAGAGAACTGGGGCTCTGCTTCACACAGATTTGCCGTTGTACGTCTGAGCTGCCATCTAGCTACTACAAAAACATGTTTTGCAGTCTTTTTCAAGGAAGAGCAGTATTTTTTACTGTTTCTGAAGCGTCATGGGTAAGCAGTTGAGGGATAGGGAATGCCAGGATGCAAATCCCTGAGCCACTCTGTTGTAGGTGCTCTGGCTTTTCTAACTGCAGGTGGTGGCAGGTGACGTAGGAGCCTCGCTCCCCTCAGCTTGGCAGAGCCAGCACTACACAAACAAGTCCTTTGCCCATCACCCCACTGCACACTGTGGGGCTGTCAGGGTCAGAGTCTGATCTTTTCCCAATGTCTCAGGTCAGGGATCAAAGGGATGATGGCTTTTTACACCAGGGAGTCTGCAGCAAGGCACTGCCATGTGGGATCCAGCTGGTTTTCCGCAGTCACCACCTGGACCAAAATTCTTCCATTGTGTCTGGAGGAGGCTGAACTCCCCCTCTCCTGCCGTTAGGGGCCGGCCTTTCCCAGGCAGAGGAGCAGCCCTCTTGCCCCCACCAGCAGTGTTGGGTCCTGTTCCAGTTCAGGATCCCAGCAGAAGTGTGAGTCCCAGGGACTCCCCACCCCATCACACCCCTGCAGAGTGGCTCATGAGCTGCTCTTCCCAGGTACCCCAGCAAGGAGGTGGCTAAGAGGACCACAGTGGGGAGCATGGCTTTGGCCATGGCAAGGCAGCAACTGAGTCCAGGGCCTTTCAAGCTATTTCTACAAAAGTTAAGCAACTTTTTTCTAATTGTCCTGAGCCACTTGCTTTAAAGTAAGAAGCAACTTTTCTTTTTTCCTCTCTGGTCACAGCTCCTTCCCTCCTGTGAGGAGCTTCATGCCGTTGCCTGGCTCCTGCAGGATCCTTTACCCCATTTGTCTTCGAGGAGCAGTATTGTGCTGTCCCCCTTCCTTGTGTGGTGGCTCTAATCCTGCTTTTTTACTGAGCTTTTTTTCTTTTTTTTTCTTTTGAAGGAGGAAAAGAAATATTGGGGAAAAATATCCTGGGGCAGCTGGGAGAGAAGCAGGGAGCAGCTCTCCAGTATACCTCAGAAAATAATCTCTCCAAGCTAAATGCGTGAGGTGCCCAAGACATCTTGGGACATGAAGAGAGGTCATGGTGAGGACAAGAGGAAAAGAAACCGCTACTGAGTCAGAGGAACTCTGCCCCAGTGTTCTTTCGTGCTGTGGCTGTGGGAAAAGGGCCTGTCCCATGGGTGGTGTCAGGGCAGGAGGGCTGCGCGTGCTGGGTGGAGCGGACTTGGGTTTGCCTTTCTGGAAATGTCACCAGCTCTCTGTCACTTGGGAGTTGAGGCAAAGAACCAGAAACATCATCCATGAGGGAAGGTCCTGCAGTCTATCCAGGCTTTTGCTGTCTGCCCAGAGCAAAGGGAAGCTGGAAGCCTGTACAGAGGCCCTTTGTTTTGGTAAGCATTGGTAGACTAGTACATCTGGGATTTCACAGGGTTTTCAGCAAGAGTGTCTCTGCTTGGAGCTTCTCAGAACTGGCTGTGCAGGGGGATGCTCAGGAGCCACTGCTGTGTGGGTCCCAGGGAAAAGGGATGCTCTCACTCTTGACACACTCCACATCTTGCTTGGCCACTTTGTGTGCTCCTGAGCCCTCTCCTCACATTGCCTGGGCAGTGAGGGAAGTGTGTAAGAAAAATAGAAACCAGCACTATTGTGCTTTGCGCTTTGCCATGGAGAAAGGGAGAACCAAACACCTTCTAGTAGTTTCCAATGCAGCCAGTTCCCCTTTCTGGAAGGAGGCGGTGCAAGTCCTGTGCTGCCCAGGGAGCTGCCTGGGGTTCCTTGCTACCCACCTGGGGCACTGCCTGCTCCTTTCTCTTCACAGTGGGACTTGAGGATATGATGGTGCAGTGGAGCCAGTCCAGCCCTGCTGCTCAGCCTTGCTCTGTGCTGTGCCCAGACACCTTCAGACAAGCTGCAGCCCCTCCAGGATATCCAAACACCTCAGCCAAGCAAGCATTAAGCAGCAGAAGGTGCTTTGGGACTCTCTGAGGGAAGGTGAGAAGCTCTGGGGTGCCACCACAGGCTGCCATGCTATGTTGTACCTGAAGCACTGCCTGGTGGAGCAGGGAGAGTTCCCAACATCTTTCGCGCTTGTCCTGCTGAGATATGGCATGGGAGTCCCCCTTTCTCACCTTCCTTCTCTGGAACTAGAGCTTTGGAAGAATTGCAGCCTCATAGCTGGATTCAAACCCAGAAGTCTCTTCTTGTGATTGTGCTGCTGTTTCCCGCTGCATTTAGGCTTACAAGCCATGCCCAGTGGAACTGAAGCCAGCTGATCCACCCAGCAAGGCAGGAAGACAAGGACAGTCCTCACTGTGGCTCACTGCTCACATTTCCTGGTGATCCCTGGCTGCTAACTTTAGCACTATGAGCCATGGACCAGTGAGATGGGAACCCATCCAGCAGGTTGAGTATGTCTTCAGTGCTCTGTGTGGGGGGCTGACCCATCGCTCATGGTCTGCCATGTAAGGAAGAAAGAAATGGAGGACCATGGTGTTTCAATGCATTGATCAATTCTCATCAAGCTCTGCTGGCTGGCACTACCATCCCTCTGAACAAACTGCTGAGCTGGCAGCTCAGCACTTGGGCAGTGGAAAATACACAGCTCATGACAGGTGAGGATGGGGCCTGGGGCCACCAGACCCTGCCTGGTTTGCCTGCAGCAGCAAAAAGAGCATTTGCAGAGCTCCTGCTGATAAGAAGGGTCTGCATTCATGTTTCCAAAGGCCTGAGCACATTGGTGAGTGGCAAGGCTCAGAAATCCAGATGCCAGACAATGGAAAGGCTGGAAACATAAAGGAAAGGAAATTCTTCTGCTGTATTGCCTTTCCTATGGCGATAAGATAATCTCAAGTGAAACAAAAGTCTCTGCTGCAGACGCTGGGGTGGGCACCTCGGCTGCTTTCTAAAGCTCAGGAGGATGTTGGTGTGAGCTGGGATCTCCTGAGCTGGCAGGTCTGGCTGTCACAGGGGTGTGCAGTGGGCACAGTGTTCTCAGTGCTTCACAATGAGCCTTGGACCAACAGGTACCCTGGCCTGCTCCTGCTCCATCCCATGGGACCATCTGTGCCCTTCATTTACACTCTTGGAAGAGAAATCATAGGTTAGTTTGGGTTGGAGATTATGTTCAACGAACATCTAGTCCAGCACCCCTGCAATGAGCAGGGATATCAACTAGATCAGGTTGTTCAGAGCTCCATCTAACCCTGCCTTGAATGTTTCTTGGGATGAGGCAACTACCACCTCTCTGGATAACCTGTTCTGCTATTTCCCCTCATTGTAAAGAATTTCTACCTTATACCTAATCTAAATTAATCCTCCTTCACCTTAAATCCATTACCCCTTGTCATATCACAACAGGCCTTGCTAGAATGTTTGTCCTCATCTTTCTGGTAGGTCCCTTTCAAGTACTGAAAGGCAAGTCTAAGGCCTGCCCCAAGCCTTCTCCTCTCCAGGCTGAACAGCCACAACTTTTTCTCAGCCTTTCCTCATAGGAGAAGTGCTTTAGCATTCTGATCATCTTTATCCTGTCCCAAAGAGTGGATGTGATGGGGTGGGTACCATTGGGACAGCAGAGGAAAGGAAAGAAGGAGTGTCTCTGCTGTGTCTCAGAGTAAGGGGACAGAGATGTCCAAAATGAAGCTGGCTAGAGCCAAATTCAGATTACAGCCTGCAGGCTCAGAGCAGGCCCAGATTAACTGCAGAAATCATTGTCGATTATTTTGGGCAGCAAGACTGGGATGGGTGAATGATGAGAAGAGTTCAGGGAGGCAGGCTGGTGCTGGATCTTTGGCTCAGGAAGCCCCCAGGCTGTGTCACTGGGAGCAGCAGGGTGGGCTGCAGGAGGTCGCCCTGTGCTGACCTGCTCTGCACTGGCCCCAGAGGCGTGTGCCAAGGGCTGCCTTGGTGTTCTATCATTGACAGCTGCACTTCAGAAAGCAGTGGGATGGGTGCTGTGCCCGGCAAGCAGTGCCTGGTCCCTTCTCATGGAGGTCACAGGATGGGAGCCACGATGGTGCACACTGGTGTTTGGACCAGCGGACGGAAGGGACATTTCAGAGATCTGGCAAAGGGAGGAGGTGTGCAGGAGGGGCGGAGATGCATCACACGCTCCTGTGGTTTGCAATTTTCCAGCAGCTGCACTCGTTCTCTGCCCCAAGGTGCAGCAAGGGAAGATCATTGGCCTCAGCCCTTTCAGATCTTGTATTCAGTCTACTTGGGGTTTTCCCGTTTGGTTTCACCCTGACAACCCAGCTCTAGAAAGCAGAGGGCTGAGCTGTAGCATAGGGAGATATGCAGGAGTCGGCAGCAGCTTTGCTGGGACGGCTGTGGCACTTGCATCACCTGTCAATCTCTCCCTTCATCCAGCCCTGGGAAGCAGGAGCCAGCAGCAGAGCAAAAAGGGCAGAAAGCACCAAAACACCAGGTAGGTGTTGTACAACTGTGCAATGGTTTGCTGTAACTTCTGCCTGTTCCCAGTAGCCCTCACTAACTGCTTCTGCTGTGGTTTTTGGGGAGCTACTACTGGCACCAGCACCTCTTGATGGAGATCACCCCACCAGCAACCACAGTTATGCTTAGGGGGATGAAGAGCTTCCCAGTGCATTGCTCAAGCAGTGAGGTTGGCTGCAGGCATCCACCATGGTCCCAATGCTGTTCCCCCTCCCAGCAGAACAGGCCAGGCAGGGGTCCCCTGTGGAACATCATTGCAGGATCATGCTGGCTGTCTCACTGGCCATCAGTCGCCCTGTGATCTTCTCCTGCCCTGTAGCTTGCAGCAGGTGTGAACCAAGCACCTGCTGCTCCCTGCTCTGCCAGGGAATGTGGTTTGTGGACCCACTGAACAGGTTTTTGGTCCTCATGGCCCTGCTGGCAGGGTCCCCAGGTGACCTTGCAGCAGCAAGGAGTGGAGAGATTACAGGAATGCCTTGCTTTCCTCCCTGCTTGCATGCTTTGCAGGCAGAGATGGGTTGTGGGTGGCTCTTAGACTTTCTGGTGAGATGACATAAGCTCTTCAGGCAATGATCCTCTTTGCCCTGGGACTGGGAACAATGCGTCTCCTGTTGCAACAGGTATTTCAGGGACCAAGCTGTCCCTGGGGTCAGGCTGAGCGGCCCAGGGGCAGGACGGCCACTGGCCACGCTGGATCCCCTGTGTGGTGACAGCACTAGGCTGAGTGCCTTTGAAGTGCCCTGCTGTGCTCTCTGCTCTGCTGTTGGACAGGATCTGAGCAGCCATTGTGCAAAGCAAAACAAACCCTTCCTATCGTCCCAGGCTCAGAGCTCAGCTCTGCTTCCAGCTGTGAGGCTGCAGAGCCAGCACAGCCCTGCCAGAGACGGCTGATAACCATCTCCCCTTGCAAAAGAGTTCAAGTTCTTGCTCCAGGCAGGCGATGTTACCTTATCAGCACTTGAAGGCTCCAGATAAAGGGACCAATCTAACTTCAGCTGCATCCCCACCTGCAAACACAATGCACCGGGTGCAGCCAAGGTGAGGGTGGCCGGGCCCCGTGCTCTCTTGCCTTCGGGAGGGTCATGGCTGCCCAGACTCCGCAGGGCACAGCCAGGGCTGGGAACAATAATGGCCACTGGCGACCACAGGGTGGGCGATTACCGAAAATCATGTGCTCACCCCGGCCACTGCAGAGGCAATTTGTCAAAGTCCCATTTTCCTTTCCCTGATAAGATACGGCTTGAGGAATACAATAATGCTTTTCTGAGATACAATCGTGGCTCTTCTACCTGGCACACATGCAGGGAAAGCTAAATTTGGCTATGCCGAGCTGGAAGGGGCTGAGAGGAGGCTTCTGTCTGTGCTGGGGCTGCAGTCCAAGGGACAGGGCAACTCTCTAAGCCCCGAGGACTAGGATATCCCTGGGGGCAGTAGGGTCACTGCCTCTGTGGGCTGGCACACTTCCTGCTCCATGGGACACTCCTAGAAGATGTTATAGCTGCAGAAGGAGCTGTTGCTGCTGGCTTTATGATAGGGAGCTGATATGATGTGGCCCAGTGCTGCAGCTCTGCCAACACCTACTAAGCCCTGTCAGAGACTGGGGCAGCCGTGGGCAGCAGTGCTTCCCTTGCAGGCACTCAGCACATATAGCTGCACCCTCATACCCTCTCCCTCTGCCGCCCCAGGCTTTGAACATTACCCACCTCAAAGGCAGCACCAGGATGCCAGGCAAGTGTTCATGCTCTGGCCAAGGAAAGCTGCCCACTCCCAGCTGTCTGCTCCATGGCAAGGTGGCTGAGCAGGGGTGGTAAAGTGATCTTGGCTGCCTGTGGCAAGCCAGTCACTTCACAGGCTGCTCCTGTGCCACTACAGTCTCAAGGGGAAAGGAGAAAAGGCACCATTGACAAAGGCAGACCTTAGGCAATTCCCAGCCTCCCTGGGAACCAGACGCTTTTAATAACATATACAATATTTGTAGGTGGTGGATCTGGCTTTCCTCGGGAGGATAATGAGAAGCACACCCATCTGGCAGAGCTGACGTTTCCATTTTGGCATGTTGCTTGGGATGCACTTTCTGCACAGTTTGAAATCTGAGCATAATCCTATCTTCATGAACCACATTCACTAGTCTGATAATGTGACCCCACAAAAGGTCAATGGAAAAGTTAATATAATTTATTGGCTGATTTAAAAAAAAATCTAATCATCTCTTTTTCCTTTTTCCTGACCCCCCCCACCCGCACCCAGTGCCCTGCTGACATTTTCCAGTCCATCCCAAAACAATGGTCAGGGTGGGATTGCTGTGAGCGGGTGCAGCTTTAGAGGAGGCTTTTCCTGAGGGGCTGCAGATGCATCTGCCTGCTCAAGCTCCCCTCTCCAAGAGGTTTGTGGGGGGTGATGTGCTCAGCCAACGTGACCAGCCTGGCCAGGGACAGGGCTGGCACCAGGTCAGGTTTGGGCAGATCTTGTGCTTTCAGTGTTTGCTGGGTATCCTTTGCTCTGTGGGGTGACTGGAGTTCAGCTGCTTTGGAATGTGAGGAGACACCTCTGTTGTTGATCATCTCTGCCAGTTTTGTAGCCGTGGAGAGCAGGGAAGGAGGATCCAGCCGATTCCTGGGAGTCAGGCACTCTTGGATGAAGCCATCGAGGGGCCCAAGAACCCTTTCCAAGGACACAGCACACGGGGAGGTCTCCATCAGCACGTGCTATGCTGCCTCTAGGGAAGGCTGCAAGAAGCTGCAGTGCACAGGGGTGAGATCCTTTGCACGGCTGTGTGTGAAAGGGGGACGTGCACTCCTCCTCCTTGCATTTGGGTTTCCCAGCCACCAAGAGTACCCACTGCACGCTCAGCCCGGGCTGTCTGCAGAGCCCCGAGAGCTGTTTGGAGCAATTAAGCAGCCAGGTGTTTGTCAGGGCATGACCTGTCCTGGGGAAGCAGTCGAGCTTGCTTGTCAGGGTGGAGCTGCAATAGTAATTACGAGCTGTAAGAGTAATTAGACCTTTCTTATACCTAAAACCTCAGGGATAGAGAAGAAAGGACCCCAGAGGGCAAGGAATGGTGGCAAGAATCCAGCGGCTTCTTTCAGCATTAGCTGCTACTTCGAAGTCGTGGCTTTGGAGCTGCCACACTGCAGAGCTGAAGAGAGCGCATTGGGAAAACATCTTCTGGCAAGAGCAGGGGAAGGAGAAAGCCCAGAACTGCCCATTACTGTCTGGCTGCAGCACTGCACGGTCTGTCAGGGTGCTGCCACGGCTGTGTATGCAAACCCTGCCTCCTGTCAGCAACTGACTGTCTTTCCCGGCTACTTCACAGCACTGCTCCAGGCCTGGCTCCTGCCAAGGAAAGACTGGAGAGATGGAAGGAGCCTGAGCAGTATGGCTTGGAAAGCAGAGGGCAAAGGAAACACAGGTAACTTCTGAAGTCGGTAGTTTCAGAAAAGCAAAACGACGTTCTAATGTGGTCTCACCTTATGCTTTGTAAATCTGGTTTGTGCATGGCGCTGCCCGTAGCCTGGGAGCTTCCTGGCTGTGCAGCTCTGCCTGCTGCCCACCGTGCCTGGTACTGTGGGGTGCTGCTGCCAACCAGAAAACCCAGCCTCCCTCACGCGGGGGAACTGGGCTCCCACACTGTGAATGCTCCCCTGCCTTGCTTTTCAGAGTCTTGAAGATGAGCCGGTCTTCTCCAGCCCTTGCATAAGACATTCTTTGTCCATCAGCACATTTAGCTCCTGCTCTGTTCCAGCTGGTGCCGGGCCATGTGGGCAGGGAACGCCCATCTCCACGGCAGCAATGCTGCCAGTCTGCAGAGTGGATGGGGAGCCACCGGAGCATCAGAGGGCATTGCAGCAGTACAATGTCTCAGATCATAAGCTCATGGACTTTGCCCATTTAGTTGAAATAACAGAGATGAAAAAGTTATTGAGGATGACGGATGGTGGGTCAAATGACTAGACAGCGTAACCTGCTTCATCCTCTGAGGCGCCATGCCAGGGAGAAGAGCTGCACACAAGCTTTGGTTCCTGTCTTCTCTGAAAGCAGAGCCTTTGGAGAGCACAAAGCAGAAGAAAGGCTTCCCAGCCCTCTGCTTTGTTGTAACAGCACCGACTGCCAGTCTGCCAAGCACTTTCCCAGGAGGTGCTGTGAGAACAAGGTTGCAGAAGTCACTTCAGCAGTAACTGCTTGATCTTCTCTGGACCATGCTAAAATTGTGTCCAGTTCCCAGGTACAGCAAGGGTTACGAGTTGTTCCTTAACCTGGCAGGACAGGGGCATCTTGGTTTGGGATCTGTGATGAAGTCCTGGAGAAGTGGATGTGAAATGCCCCTCTTCCTGCCCATGTTGCAGTCCCTGGTGCCTTGGCTGTAATAGAGAGGTTTGTGTTTGGTTACCTGGTGGGAGGGTGTGCAAGGTATCTCCTCACCCTGGATTTCAGAGCGCTTCAGCTCCTTACTGCCATCAGAGATGGCCAGGACAGTGGCCTAGGTGGACCTCCAGCCTGGCCCAGAACAGCTGCAAGATCTGCTGTTTCTTTGCAAATTATATTGAAGAACAGAAGGTGAAATCAAGGGTTTCATGTGCTATAAAAATCAAGTCCAGGGTTTGGGTTTTTTTGTTTAGTAGGGTAACTTTGCTGGGATAAATATGTCTCAGAAACTGGGAGCACAAACAGCAGTAGTTCAAAGACATTTTTCCAGTGCCACACATCTAAAGCTGCTCATCACAGTGCAGCTTTGTTGGGCGAAGTGTAACAGGGATCATGTCCTCACTTCCTGCCAAGGGTATAAGAGCAAGATACCAATTCACAGATCTTGAAGAATGCGACAGAGGTATTTCAGCAGCTCTAATGCTCTGCAGCCTGTGAAGGCTGCACAGTAACTGAAAGGAAATATCTTTGGTTTTATTCACTTGGCTTTATTCCTAATTCAGTCTTTGATGCCATCGGCCTGGGATAATAAGTTTTCAGAGATATGCTTGAAATTAAGGAAATGAGTCTGATTAAGTCCTTTAAACATACTTTGAGAGAGAAATGTACAACAATAGAGACATTAAAGGTCCTATTTTCGGGCAATTCTAATATGAAATCAAAACATCGAGCTGCTCAATGGTGAGATCCATTAGCAGTGTGTTTACATTCTTCAGCTGGAGAGGGTATCACCTTCTTCAGCTAGGAGAGTTGCCAGAGAGCTTGAATCTGTCCTCTGTGCTGGGTGGGCAGTGATCAGCAGATTAATTTCACAGTAAAATATTTGCAGCTAAATAATAAAAGCACAGACACTTGCGCTTTGCCCATTGTATTTTGCAGGGTAGAAGTGGTGGTTTCTCAAGAGTCTCACATTGAAGGTTTGTATATGGGGGATTTTTAGCTCTGTTTAGCTAGTTGCTTTATTTTTCTTAGCAGTCCTGGGATAATTTAGCTGTAAATAGGTTACCTAGTAAGGGATTTATGCTATCCATTGGTGAGGGTGAAACTCCCCCGGTTTACTGGAATACTTCCCAGTGAAGTCAGCAGCGTTGCAGGTACCAACTGGGTCCCCTTGGCAACTTTTCCCTGTGGCTGGAACAACTGCTACCAAACTCAACCCTCTGTTATAGTGCAGCAGTCTTTGCTCTGCTGTTGTGGTCACCACTGCTGATGTGGTGCCCAAGGATTTCCGCCCAGTCCGCAGGCTGGATGTGACAAACCCTGTGCAAGCCATCAGGGAACTGGTGTCCTTGGTGGAGACAATCCCCAGTGAGCTTTTGTGCATGTGCTGCACGGCAGCTTTATGAAATAATGTGGTGGAGGTGTGAAAGCAGACAAAGGCACTCAAATCCCACTTTTCCTTAGGTATGACATGGGCTAGGCAAAGGCTGGCAGTCCTACTGACTGAAAGACTTCTGCCTTATTTTAAAAATAGAAGGGAGAGACAAGTACCAACAAAAAGGATGCACCAAGTAGCTCTACAGTGGTTCCATTACAGCTTTGTGGCAGCAGGGAGCAAGGAGAGAAGAGTGGAAGGTAACTCCTGTAGAGGGAATAGTCTTCAAAGGACCCGAGCAGTAATCTGGAGACAGGAGTGACCTCCTTTACTGCTTCCCTTGGCAGTCATGGGGCTAGCAAGAGGAATGGGAAAGCACAGTATTATTTATTTCATCTACTATAAAAAGGGACTTTAAAAGATCTTGTTCAAGTAAATGGATCAATGAATTCCCCTTTGCTTCTGCTGTTGGAGACATGCGACTTATTAGATTTGCTGCTGTTGTAATGGAAGTAACTAGCCAGGCTATTTTAAACCATGAAGAACTGTATGTCTGGGAAATGGGGAAAAAAGGATTGGGTGGCACAAGAGAAAAGAAACTTAATCTTTGACAATCTTGGGCACTTTGTACAATTTCCTCTTAAAGCGGTTTCACAAGCTCGTCTGGCAGAGAAGTGATAAATTGTTCAACAACTCAGGCTTGCCAAAGTAGTTTAAGGAGCTTTCAAAGGAAACTTTTAAAGACTTGTGGCTTTCAACTGCACGTGAATCATCTTGCAGAGTGAAACTATAATTGCTAACCTCCATTTAATGGATCACCATATACCTGTCTGTGTTTGTGAGCTCTGGCACTCAGTTCAAGAGTCATGTTCCCGTGCAGCTCCCATGCCTGTGTCTGAGAGCCCAAAGGGATGCCACTGCTGTTCCCAACCTACTGAACTTGAAAATCTAAGCTGGCAGAGCCTGCAAGCAACTGAGGTCAGAGAAAATACTTAAAGGTAGTAGGAGAATGTCATGTCCACACAGACAGCCAAGGCATGGAGCCGTGTCCTTTCTCAGCCCCTTTTCTAATGAGGTTCTTTTTGTTTGCCCAAGGATATATGGGGATTAGAGAGAGTGGGCTATGGGGATTTTATCCCCTATGTAAGGGAAGTCAAACAAACAGGGCCAGAGCTGTTCCACAGGAGGCCCCACAGCTGTCCTCAGGGAGGGCTTGTTGGTACAGGGCTAGCAGAGGTGTGCTTGCAGCATCTGGGACCAGATGTGGCCAGCTGGCTGCTGGTACACTGCAGAGGTGGATCTCATAACCTCCTCTGAGCTAAGGCACATATTTATACAGCCCTACGAGAAAAGGCAGGGTGGAACACGCTAATATATACACATTAAAGAGACTGAATAAACAAACAGTAGGTTCTGATTTATTTTCTCTGCTACTTGGATATCTTAGTTTTGGCACAAGATAGATTTCATACACAAATGTGATCCCCAGATAGGTTCTTGTCCTGCCTGATTTAGAAACCATGTGCAAAGGAGAAAAACTTCACAAATGTTCTTAAAGCATAATGGTATTTATGCTGTTTATTGCCAAAGCACATAATATCCTTGGCCCCCTTTCAGCTAGCTAATATACAACAGGTAACAATGCTGGTCTCTGCCCTGCAGGATTTACGGTTACAGATGAGAGATAACAGTGGGTACAGTCAGACTGAGAAAGCACATAAAATGTGATTAGTCAGTCTGAGACTCACTGAATGCTGTACACTTAATAAGCATTGTTCACCTTATTTGTGCCTCACCTGGGAGAGAGTGCAGGGTTCAGTGGGGCAAAGCCAGACACAGAAAACAGCAAACGCCCTCAACACTGGGGAAAAGGTGGTCGGAGGGAGCAATTGAGAAATGTCATGTGTAAGAAATGATTTGGCTGCAGAAAGTTGTAAAGGACTTGTAATTTCTATTATTAAGTGGGACTTGTACCCAGTTCACATTTCAGGTGGAATGTATGTAACTATGCAACCAAAATAGTCATGGGAAGCCTGTTAAGAAAGGCTGCAGGACTTACCACTCCTCCTGTCCTCAAGCCCCAAGCTGCTTACCTCCTCCCACGGAACAGTCTGGAGGAATTACACTGGCTGTGAATGGCCATAACAGTATTCCAGAAGCACTGACAATGCTGGATTGTGTTCTCTGGGTCATTTCCTCCTGCTAACCAATCTCTCTAAGGTGAACAGAATGGAGAAAAATAATAGTTTTTCTTGTAATTTACTTTATTTTTTCTACCAGGTTAAACACCTGATGTTTTCAAGGCACTGAATGCTGTTATTTCTAGCGGTATACCTAGAAACAACTTGTGATGCCCTGTGAGCTGTCCCTTTACTAGGGAAGCTGCAGCCAGGAATGCTGCAGGAGAGCTGAGGTTGCCAGGCACTTCCAGCAGTACAAACCAAAGTGACGCCAAGAGAGCTGGAAAGCAGGGAGTGTGCCAACCACAAAATTAATCTCTGAGTTAATAAAAGGCTGCATGGTTTGAGGTTTGTGAAGCAATAAACGAGTTCAAATTTGCCAGCGACTGAAAAAGAAAAGCAATTAGGTGTTAAGGGAAACCTTCTAGTGGGGATAAAGATAATACATTAGAATATACAATGGGTTGAAAACCGTGATGAGAAATTAATCTTTAATTTTGAAAATTACTAAAGGAATTTTGATGAAGAACATAGAAATGTATATATCAAAGAAACCTTTTAACTCCTTTTACTAATAGGGAATGACAGAATAAGAGCTTCTGTTTAATAGCACTAATAATTTCATAATATTTTTCCTCTGAGTCATATGATAGGCTCTTTTTACCAGTCAGTACTTCATAAAAAAAAAATCTCCTTGGCTTCTCCTCATCATAGTCATTTCTAGGTCTATATGACCTAGAAAGCTATTTCTACTAATGTGTTTTACCTCTCTTTTTCCAGCACCCAGGCAGAAGGGTACCCATTTCAATCTCCCCACATTCCTATGACTCTACTGGGGACACTGCTAGCAAGTTTGCAAGGCTAAAAGAGGTTATGAGCAAAAATGAGCCTGAGGAAATACTTCGGTGTCATCCAAATGGAAACTGGGGGAGTCCTTCATCAATGTGTTGTTAGGTCACTTAAATATTCACAATTTCAGTGGCATCAAAGGAGGCTTTTCTGGTTTTAAAACAAAACATCTTGCTCAGAAGAGAAGAATAGGCAACAATAAAGACATATATAGATGGGAATTTTGCAAGCTGATAGCAATGGGTAGTTCAGCAGTTTGCAAAAGGGGTAACTAGCTAGGGAAATTCAATGAAAATACATTGGCCAGTACCACTGATCACCAGTGGCATTTCCTTGAGGCACAAAGAAAGTCCTAGCAGTGATTTAGGTTGGATGTTGGACAACAATTGCAAATCAATGAAAGAAAACGCCTGAAATTATTCAGTATTTTTTCTGTTATTTGTTTAGAAAATTGACAGAATAGTGTCACCATATTTAATCAGAGGTATTTCACATGGTCTTTCACATGTAATCAGAGTGAATGAAAACCACTGGTTAATACCCATCTTTAAAACTTTCATACAAAAGTATTTTAAGAATTGCCTGAGAAGATCACCAAACTCTTAGTACTCATTTCTCAGTAAATACTGTATCACTGAATTTCCAGAGAATCAGGGGAAGTAACTGTTGAGTCATACATAAAACCCAGTATCTGGGTGTCCCAGGTAAGCAGGGACAGAAGCTTGGCCAGGGTGACACCAGCCTTTGGCAAGAGTGGTGAGGTGGTCAATGAAGTGTGCAGTCAACAGAGAACAGAGGTGTGACAGTAGAGTCAGCACATTAACAGAAAATAAACGTTTTTAGGGTTTTTTCAAGTAGAGGAAGGCATCCATCTGATTTGAGTCAGAGCAGCTCAGCATTATCCCTGATGTGTGGGTGGCTGCCAAAAGGGGCAGTTTTGTTTCTCATTTTCTTTTCCTCTCTTTCCCTTTAACAGTGGTCACATGAGTGAATCAACTCACCAGGCCAACAGAAAGCTATGTCTTTTCTTTCTATCAGAATTTCCTGCTGGATTCCCATGCTGGGCTGACTCACCCCAGAGCTGTGGGGTCACTGGAGCTGTCGCAGGAAGCCCAGAGTGGTGCTAGGATGATGTGATGTGATGTTCTGCCAGATGGATGTAACCCCTGTTCAGTCACTGCTGGGGTTGCATGCAATGAGATGTATCAGTAAATAGCTCCCTTCATCTGCAGTGGAGAATAACTACTGGAAAAAATAGTACTATGTGAAAATAAATATAGATCCTTTTGTGGTTTACAAATCCTCTAAATGGTTTGCAGTGCTCTTCAAAATTGAGCAGACAGTTGACAGAAACAGGGACGGGTTATTAAAAGCAGGTGTAGATAGGACAATAGGAAAGATCCCTTGTCACTTCTGTCAGGCTGAGGGGAAGAGCTGAGTGACCCACTGCAGGGATGGGATTGTGTCCAACACCTGAGCTGGGGTCCGTGATGGAGTCCCTGGGCAGTGCCCCAGGGCACTCATGCCTTACAAGGATTTCCCCGAGGCGATCCCCAACCTCTCTCACCATTACATAACACACCTAGTGCTCACACTGAGTGAGATGTGCAGAGTTGTTCATCTGGTGCCTCGGTAGCCCATCAATCCTGCCATGGTGTTCGCCGGTGCTGGATGGAGCAAAATCCCCCAACAGCAGCTGCAAAGGTCTTGGCCTGGTGGTGTTCGCCATCCCATGACTGTGGAGGACTGGAGGTAATGCTGGAGGGTAACTGGCAGAGCTGGACCTGACTCCACATTGATGTCTGCCGTGTAGCTTTTAGGGGCAACACCAGCCTCCAGTGCCTGCAGGACACCCCATGGCCAGCACATATGGCCTGGGGGAGCCCGGGAGCTTCCATTCCCACCCTGAAGGTGAGGTCCTGCAGCCCAACACCCACTGCCATCCCTGTACCAAGGGGACCCCTTGTCCTGCCCCGCAGAGCCCTGCATAGCCATGGCCCTGCATAGCCATGCCCCCCACAGCCGTGTCCCCCCATATCCATGTCCCCCCACATTCGTATCCCCCTATATCCATGTCCCCATATCCATATCCCCCCGCATCCACGTCCCCCACAGCCGCGTC
>VWZS01002372.1:30389-376134 GCA_013397075.1 Rhabdornis inornatus | reverse complement strand
GGCCGGGGCAGCCCCGTCGCCCGGGGAAGGAGCGCGCGTGGCCGGAGCGCGGGAGCCCGGCGTGTCGCGGCCGCCGGTGTCCGGACACGTGCGGCGCTGGCCCGGCGGTCAGGCCGCCCCCCCGCGCTGCTCAGGGGCCACCCGGGGCTGTCGGGGCCCCCTCGGCAGCTCGGGCAGCTCTCCCGTGCCACTTCCTCCGTCCTCTCAGCCCGGCCCCCAGTTCTGCCGGCGGTCCCGGTATACCGAACACCGCGCGTTCTGCTGCCTGGGCACACGTCAGCGTGTTCTGCAGTGGCGGGGGCGGTGGGGAATGCTGGGGATCGTGTACCAAAGAGAAACTTTCGTAGCCCAAGATGAGGACTCAGTGCGTGTCATCTTTTTTTCAGCACATGAGTCAGTGCATTGTCCTGCTGCTGACAAAGATTATAGAGCACTTTTCTATCAGCTGAGCTATGGAGACGGGGATCTTGCACTGCAAACACCTCTGACAACCACTGCGTCATCCCTAGCAGGAGGCCTGTTTATGCCTGTTCAGGGATAAACAGCTACTAGGTGAATTAAACACTGAGAATCTTAACAGAATTGATACTTAAGGTGAAGAAGAACTTGAGTATATACAGTACTGGCTCTGAAAGCTTGCTGCTACCATCAGTGCTCTGGCTTGCCTGCTGGGATCAGTGTATCCCTGCAGGTGCTGTAGTTGGAAGGGGCTTTTGGAGCCCTTCAGGTAGCTGAGATAGCATAGCCTCCAGCAGTGGGAGATGGTTAACTAAACTGTTCTAACATGAGTGCTGATAGTTGTCTGGCCACGCTGTCTGACTGCTTCCTTTTCTGAGGTTACTGAGTTAGAATTCGTTAACGTGTTTTCTTTGCAGTATGCGCTCACTGGAATTGTATGGTGTTTTCTTAGCAAGGGCAATCAAGATTATGTTTCATTTAGCCAATTCATTACTCTGACTGGGTTTTTCTTTGTTGTAGGTGACTCAGCTGTTGTATGTATGAGATTTGTCCGCACACTGGCTCTTCAGACAGGTTAGCAATATTTTTCAGCCATCAGTTCCATCATGTTTGAAAGAATTACTACTTTTACATATTTTTAAAATTTTGTACAACCCTATTACATCTGGTAGAATATTGATTTTCTTGATCTTGTGACAAACAGCTTTTTTGGCGTTATTTATATTTACTCTATGATGTGAGTGTGGTCCTCATAAACTTAATGTCCATGTAGCAGTGTCATGAGTGACAGCAGTGTATCTTTGTTACACGTCTACTGAGGAAATGTTTGTCTTGGTATTTGGCACGACACTGATGGCTATGTACTGCTGCTTTTGTTAGCTGCTTTTTCTTGTTGGCTAATTACAAGTACAGTTTCACAAAGCTTAAAGAAAATACACTGTGTAAACTTTGAACTGTACAGTTGACTTGGAAATTTGTTGGTACTGATCTAACCCTCCTGACTTCTAAGAAGTGTATCATTAACATGACTTAGTGAAACAAAAATATCATCTATTGTTGGTGTAGTCACTTGTGGGAAAGAACACTGGCTTCTGGCTGGATCAAGTGTTCCAGTGTGAGCACCTAGGTCAGCTGTGAAAAACTGATGTGCTCCAAGGTTATCAGTTTTTAAAGTGCTTCAGAAAATAAGTAAGAGAGATCTTTTTGTTAGCTTTGGTGTTGGCCAAGGCTTACTGTCTGTGATACAAGGAGGTGTAAGCAGTGAAAGGGCTCTGAGCACTTCTGCAGACTCCAGCAGAGCTGCTGGACAGCAGCTTCTGCCTTCCCAAATGCCTTCCAAGAGCAGTGGGGCTGTTCCAAGCTATGCTTGGTGTCTTCCTGAAGTGCTGTCTAGACTTTGAGTTCATTTTACTCTCCCCGCTTAAATTTTTTTGTTAGTTGTCTTCTAGGATCAGGCATCTGTTGCTGTATTTCTTTTTTGTTTATTTCTAGTCTGTGGAGCACCTCATGTCATTGGTAGGCACTAATTCATCCCCACCGTGGAGAGAGAGGGGTGAAAGGTCCCAGCTGCCTGGTCAGGAAGATCTTAGTGCCTGCAAGGGAGCGTGGGGGCTGCCTAGCAGGAAGGGAAGTTGCATCATGATGTCTGAGTGATTGAGAAACTTTGTGATTCAGTCCTGTTCTGCTACTGTGGCATGTGACAGGCATAGTGCATCAGACTGCTATTTTGCTGTGCTCCTAATAAATTATTTTAAAAAAGGAAATAAATTTCTGTATCGACATGGACCTGTCAGATTATTTTTTCCCATTTGCCTTGAGGAGATACTATCCTATTGTTTTCTGTGTGGAGTATAGAACAGCCAACAAGACATTGATTTTTCTGTGGGATGAAGACAAATTCCATTTATTCTGTGGACGTAAAATACCTTTATATTGTTAAAGCCAGGTCCAAATGGAATGTCCAGGTCATAGAGGAAATCAGTAGCAGAACTGGGAACTGACATGGAAAGGTCAGGTTTTCATCAAGCATTTTGACCATTGCACCCTTGTTCCTTTTTCTGGAAACCTTCAGATAGCATTTGCTTTATTTCTGTAAACAGCAGAAATCTGCAGCAGGGGATTACTTTGACTTAGCTTGTCCAAGGTCTGCTGTAGAAATTATTACTTCTGTTGTGATAAATGTCTGTTGAGTGCTATGCTCAAGCATCTTTAACTGCAGACCGGGGAGCATGGTTGTAAGACCTTCCTTATTTAATGTCTGTGTGGTAGGCAGACAATCGGGATACAGCATCATAAAGTCACCCCAGGACAGAACCTGATGGTATCTGGCATGGAGAGAAGATGTTTCAATCCTTTATTGCCTTGTGATATTGCCTTTAGTTAAATCTTCTAAAATTCTTGAGTTTTGGAAATTAGAAAAAAATGGTTTCCTTAAGTTTAATTTACTCAGTGCCCAAACCTTATCACTGTAATGTGAAAATAAGTGGTTCTGCCATTTGTGTTCAGGCTTATCTTTTGAATGTCTGCAAGAATTGCCTTGGAGAACAGAGTCTGTATTTAAGTGCAGGTTTTTTTGTGCAGGGATTACTGGTCTCCACAGCCTGGCATCTACTATGGTCAAATCTGCTTTGGGTCTGGAGTTATGTTGTTATGCTGATCACTAGGTTTTGTGGACTTTCAGTGGCAAAAAAGCTCCCAACATTCTGACTAGTGCTTGGATCTGATTATGATTAGCATGAGAAAGTTCATACAAGAGAAATCCTAGTTCAAAAATCCTAATTTCACAATAAAACATTGAAAAAAATGTTTTAAATAGCAGTAATGCTAAAATGTTTCCCTTTCACTGTTACACAATTAGCTAAAAATAGTTTTCATTCATAAAAAAGCTGCTCCTTTGTTAAATAATCTGCATAGCAGAGAACAAAAGTTAATTTTGTAGTAAATTGTAGCTGTATTGTAGCTCCAAGTCTGACACCTTTATTTTTGATTGAAATAAGACTGTAAACTTTAATTTTTGGTAGCTGAAAAGCAGGCTTAAATAAAAAATGATGGGTGATTCACAGTTTCTGTTCAGGAGTTACAGACGTGATCTGCACAAAAAGCTGAAGTTCGGTGTCTTGCTGCTCTTTTTCTAAAATATATAAATTCTGCACCATATTCATGGAGTGCTGTGCACGGGTTGGGATTGGGAAGGGGTCTCCCTGGCCATGGAATCTTGCTGATTGCTCTGAAGTGGTGCACTGTCAATCGCATTCATAATCCTATTTAACTTACCAGAACTAGCTGTATTTGCATTCATTCTGTATTTTCATTTTTTCATTGTGTGTTTTTCATTTGAAAGAATTTTACCCTTTTTTTTTTCAATGGTCCTGCTTTATTAGGATTGTGTCATTGCATTGTTCATCTTAAAACAGCTCTTCGGAAGAGGATGTATTAGTAGAACTGGTAGCAAGTCTATTACTTTTTAGTTGGATTGAGATTTTTTATGTGGTATTTAAGACTAAAAGATCATCCTTCAAAATCAAAATACCCAACTCTTTCTTTTTTGACCTTTAGCAGAGTTATATGGCAGTGATATTTTATTTTAGAGGGTCCATGCAGTAACAAAAATGGCAGCTCCTTCAGATTTTATTCTAGCTAGAAGATGTCAAAATGAAAGGTGATAAATGGCAATGGCTGTGAAATCACAGCTGGTTCTTTTAAACAGTAGGAGAACAGTGTAATGAGAAGGCTTTTGAGGAACAGTAAGAGCAGCTTAACAATTGGGATACAAGAAGAAAACATATGTAGAGTGTGAAATTGAGTCACATTGTGAAGAATATATGTAAAAACTAGTAGGGGCAGATATCACAAAGGCTACAGTGCAGATGGAATGGCAAGTAGCAAGAGACATAAAAGTCAGCTACCTGTAAAAGTCTGTTAGTAGCAGTAGGAAGATTGGGGGATGCCTCACTTGATTTGGTGAGGAGCTCGTGTCTACAGAAGGTGAGGAACATCTGAAGGGCTTAGTGCCTATTTTGCTTGTGTTTCACATAGTGTCATGCAGGTGCTTAATCTTATGAATATTTGTGACAAGATAATATTTTACACTAGAGTGTACTTCAGTAGATGTTTCTGTGTCAACTGGTCCTGTTAAGTTTCACTGTACAATTCTCAAACAGCTCAAAAATATTATCTAGACCTACTCAGAAGTACTAGAATACTGGCAAGGGATGAGTCTTCAGACAGTTACAAAGGAAGAGAGCTGAGGAATAGAGTTACAGACTGACAGTTCAGTTTGTCTCGGTTTTTCCCATCAGTTGAGATTAATAAGCAAACATGCTATCTTCAAGTGCTTGGAAGATACAGCAGCATAAGCAGATACGTGGGAAAAGTAATTGTGTCCGAAATCTTGATACCTTTTTACTGCAGAGCAGAAGGCTCAGTGGCTATAGCAGAAACAGTGGAGGTTTAGTCTCCTGAATTAATTGATTGATTTAGAAAGCTTTTCCTTATTTTAATGGCCTCATAAATAAATGGAGGCATGATTTGGGGGTAGGTGATCATATCTGGAGAACTGTAACTAACAATTCAATGTTAAAATCAGAAGTTATGTTGAAGGATTCTGTCCTGGGTATGGTTGCCTTTAATGAGAATATTAGTCAACTGGCTGATTAAATGTGCTTATTAAATTCTCAGGGACTGTGTGTTGGAGGACATGATGAGAGTTCAAAATAACCTGAAAAATAGCATGAGATTCAGTAGGGACAAATGCAGAGTACTGCACTTAGGCAGGAATTTGCCAGCTGCAGAAATGCAGGGTGAGGAATAACTGGTTAGCTACTAGAAAAAGGACCTGGGGGTGTACTGGATCACAAGTTAAATATGAGTCAGTGTCATGCTGTTTTGCAGAAAAGGCAAATATCGTACTGGGATGTTTAAACAGGAGTATTGTCTGACAGACGTAAAGTTTAAATCCATTGGCTTTATTTGCCGTTGATGTACAGTCTGTGCAGACAGCATCTGTTTTGGGTGCCAAGATTCAAGAAGAATTTGGACCACTTGGAAGGAGTTCAGAATAGAGAAATGCGAGTGATCAGCGTTCGAGGAAACAACTTCATAAATGTGGAAGAAAATCCAAGTTATTTTGGCAAGAGATGAGGAGTTTAGGGGGAATGTAAGAGATTTCAAGTATTTAAAAGATTTGTAAAAAGGAAATGCTATTTTCAGTGGCCGTGATGGGCAGGTTGAAGTAGGATTAAGTTTCATAACGGAAAATACCAATTAAGTTTTTAACATTTCTCACAGTTAAAGTAGTGCTTTAAGAAGTCTTTGCTTGTGACCATGAAGAACAAGTTTGTGTGTTTAGAAAGAATGGTATATGGTTTAGGTTGGAGAATAGACTAAACTCACTATTCATGTCCTTTTCATCTAATTTAATAGGATTCTAGTTTTATATGATGTCAAGTTTGAGCCAACGAGGGAGAAATATGCAGGATTCTTTTTGTCAATCTCTTGGTTGTATCATGTGAGTTTAGACTTTGTATAGGTTTGAATGGTTAGAACTGTGGTGCTTGTATTGATTTGGAAACATATGGTGTTCTGGATTACTTTCTTCTCTTGGATGCTGCCTCCTGCAAATGGAGTGAGTTTTCTTATGCTGTCAGGATGTTCTAAACCTCCACGGTGGAGGTACTGCATGTTAGCAGTGTCTGTGTGAATTAAGCCTAGCAGAGCACTGATGAATTTCCATTCATTTTAGTAGCCTTAGGAGCTTTCAGATTACTGTTTTAGATTCAGGTGATAATCCTGTATTTCTCATCCATTACAAAGGTCCACCTTTGGCTTTGAGGATCTCTTTGCAGTTCCCATACTGTGGTATATTCACCAGTACAGGGAGCCTAAGTGAGGTTGGACCCATTGCAAAGTGGAAAGTCTGACTGCAAGAACAGCCATGCTATTTTATGTATCATTATTTTTATGCGCTGTTATAATCGCCTTTGATTGTCTGCAGTAGATTGCACGGCAAAACAAAGGATCCAGCTAATCCTTCTAGTTCAGCAATTGATTTGTAATGTAACTGGAATGTGTGAAAACACTTCAATTAATCCTATGCATTTCACTGCCATATCATATCTCCAGATCATTGAAGAAAAGTACAGTTACCCTTATGAACTCTGCCCTTAAGATCTGCTATGGTGTTTTACATCAACAATAGCAAGAGCTTATTTTCTGGAGGCTACATTTAATGCAGCAGTAGATAGCAGGAGCTGAAAGGTCAATGACAGGGATAATGGTTGGCCTCCAATGGGGAGATTGTACAGTTAAGTTGCATTACCTGCCTGACTTTACCTTTACCCCATAATAATATTTATTGAACTGTATGACTTTTGGGTACAGGTTCATTTCTTGGGAAGTCCTGTTATTGTTGGCTAGAGATTTTTTTTTCTCTGAGCCGAGGGATAATTGTTCTTACCTCTGTTTCTTAAACGGGATCTGTTTTTATCTTAGAGGCATGGAGGATTCTTAACATATCTACTGTTGTCACTTAGTTGTGAAGGCTTGATCCAAAGCCCAGTGAATTCAAAGGGTTTTTCCACTGGCTTGAGCAGTCTTTGGCTGAGGGTGCTGCTGTCTGAAAGTGATGCTTCTGTCACTAGAGCAGTACTCCAGATCTGACAAGCTAGCAAAAAGTTGTTTTCAGACCACCTGGTAATTCTATAAGAAACATAAAAGGGCTGTCAAATGTGCAGTCTTGCAGAGTGCATTCTTTAGATTAACTCTATCTTCAGTTCATCCATTTGGTGAGGACCTCAAACCTTAAACAGTACTTTGAGAGAGGGTCCTGACGTTACTGCTCCTGCATCATAACCATGCTTTATTGCTAGAGGCAGCCTTAATACTGGCAATACTGAAGACTCGTGTTGTGGTGAGGAGTAATGGTGTTGAGTCCAGTTTGGACAGGCAGACTTTAAATCAACAGTATATGGATGAAACAGAGCTTCTGCTGTGTTACAGTTGTACTGCTGTGATGGCTTTCTCGTGCTTGGGTGACATCAACCTGTGGTGAAGGACATATCTGGAGCAGAGGCAGATGTAATGTCTGAGTGAACTGAAGCACTTGGAAAACCATTGTTGTGCAGTCTAAATTGGTTGAAAGTCTACTTGTGCTCCGAAGTTTCCTTAGTTCATCTACAAGTTTTAATTTTTGTTAGCAGTATAATTTGCAGGTTTTTATGAACTTCTACAGCAGAAATAACTTCAGTAATGAACAGGCAAAAATACAGGAACGCGCAAATTTCACCACACATATTGCATGCCTTGTGTAGGGTGAGAGCGCAATGAAAAATAACTTAAAGAATTGTCAGCCTGACAGAGTTGTTACTCAGTAGTGTGCAGATGGAGTTGTCCTCATAGCACTATTCCTTCTGCCACCTTTCCATTATCCAGCAAAATCCCTTCCCCAGAGTGAGACAGGTTTTTTCAATAGGGAGACCGTTGGCATAATTGCATTCTAAGCATGTATTATGTAGGATTTTTTTGCCTTAAGCTGGTACTAGTATGCTGGTAGCATTTGTGACTCCGGTTCTTAGCCTGTGCTTGTTTCAGTAGTGACTATCTGGTGTGTTAAATAGCAGCTGTCTCTGCTGGAGATGCTGTTCCACCTAAGTCCATTGCTGGAGCAGGTCGTAGAAGTCTTTTTCTCTGGTTTCCGAGCAAAGTATTTTGAATTAGTGTAGTTTGCATCTTGCATTTGGAACTAATGCAGTCTCAGTTTCCTGCTTGCTGTCATCCTCTGCTGGCATAAATGTCTGTGAAGAAATAGTATCTTAAATGCCAGAATTGGCTATGTAGCTGAAGTCTGATAACACTTGCATGTAACATTGATGGGTGTGGTAGCAGAAGTCATGCAGCCTTATAGTCAAGACAGTAGTGCTGGTTGATGAGGTACTGTCAGCAGAAGACTGTATTGGGTTGAGAATATTTTGGTGTGCACACTCAGAAAATACTTTTTGTTGGCCTAGCTTAGTGGAAGTAGTTCGCCTTTTGTAAAGCTCACTTTTTTGGAGACTCATTTTTTGGTAATGCAGACATTGAGCTATACCCAGGCAGTTGAGTTTGCTAAGTTTGTGGGGCAGTATTTTATGGTGAATCATCCGTGTAGTGTTTTGCTCTATCCTCCCATCTTACCTTTGCTGGTCTCCTCAAGAGTGTGTTTTATATCTACGTGTGCTCTATCAGAGAACATCCTCGTTCTTTGGGTACTAATTTTGATTTTAGCTAGGTTAGTGTTTTTTAATTTTGAAAGTTTGGTACTATACACAGCTATGAAAAAGAGCTTGGTACCTATAACATCAGCCTGAAAGATAGTAAAAACATAGTAGCTGGTGGTTGATTCCTTTTTAATGTCGCATATAAATAAGGTAGTGTTCAGAGCTTCAGTCTTTTTCAAAACATTTTTTATTATTTTGCTTGTATTCAGATTAGATAGTTGTTTGGCTGTTTCCTTTTCTGAATGCTGTAGCCAAGGAGAAACCGAAGTGCACGTTCATAAAGCTAATAGATTGAGGGTCAGAATAAGGGCAAAATGAATCCTTCTCTGAATTCAGGAGTTCTTTGCAGGATGTTGGCAAGCTTAAAATGTGCCAAAAAATAGTTTTAAAAACTCCAGGGAAAATCCACTTAGTAATAAATAAGATGATAGGGTATTTGGCTTATGAAACACTTGAACTACAAGTCGCTGGGACTGGAGATTGTGCAGTGGGGAGCGTCATTGTGTGGCTGTCTCTGTGCTGTCTTCTTGGCTGCAAGGGAAATGCATGTTTGATCTGACCTTTCTGGCCCATTGTTTTGTTGCTCTATTAGCCTTCAGCCCAGCTTTCTGTTCTTCTGTGGCACTGATACAAAGAGTATGGAGTTAAAGCTACTTGGTCATTTAATATAAGTGAAATTTTGACTGTCTTCAGTGGTGCTTTAGGAAGCTGACCTCTGTTTTCACCTAACATTTATGAAAAAGCAAGGCTGAAGGGGGAAAGCAGGTCGAACAGCTGGACTGGAGCTATCTGGGAAGAGGCTACTTCTGAGTATTTGGCTAGACAGTGGTGATATTTCAGTTAGTGAGGTCAATGCTTGAGGAAAAAGTGCTCCTTGATACAATTCATGTACTTGAAACATTTCAGTCTTGCTTTTAAGGAAACTTTCCTCTTGACAGCAGAGAAGATGGATACAGTTACACCTCTTAATACTGTTATAAATTTTTTTATAGGCTAGGACAGAAGGAAAAAAGGTATTTCAAACAGAGATAAAAATGTTGCTCTGACAAGATATGTTAAGGCACAATTTCTCCTTTAAGGTAAGCGTGCAGGATAAAAGTTGACTATAAATGGACTGATAAGCAAAAGCTATTGCTTGTGGGAGAAGCAAGACTCAAGACGTTTTGCTGATGGTCGTTAGGACTGAGAAGATCGCAGCAGTTGAAGGGATATCCCTTGTCAGATTTTTGCAGTCTATTTCTGTTATACAGGAGATGTCTCCCCCTGCTGATGCTGTGGAAGTCATTCCCAAGGGGCACAGACTGCACAGTGTCATTTAAATGGAGCTATTTAAGGCAATGATGAAATCTATTGTAGTAGGATGTGGGGAGTTTATTTAATTTCATGGTTTGTAGAAGTCCTTCTCTGAAATACAACTGTTTTCTAAATCTCTGAAGCTCTCCTGGGTTTGTAGGACTGTTCTGAATGACTGGAAGATAGTAGCTAGATGGATGTGGGCCAAGGTTTACATTGCAGGCATGGAGTTAAATGTTACAGTCCTGTAGGTCTGTTCTCTTCTTGTCTTTGTCAGACTTCTTTTCATGGAAACAGAGAGTGCAACTTTTCCCCCTTGATTTTTTCATCTTGCCTCATATGGTAGTTCTGAAGGTAAATTAATCATTTTCAGGAGCTAAGCTGTCAGGTCCTATAAATTCCTGTGCATAAAAAATTGTCCTGTACAGCAGTTTAGTCTTGGAATGGAACTTGTTTTCTGTTAATTATTTCAGTTACTGTAATTTGAGATCAAAACAAATAAATTGTCATATGTGATATCTTAAATTGAATTTAATTCTTTTAAACATCCATATTTAGTGTTGTTATATGATATTTAGAGTTTTAATAGTTTCTGTCATGCATGGTATTTCTATTGATTGACAAGTTGTTTGCACATAAGAGCTTTTTCCTTGAAATGTTTCTGATCTAAGTTAAGTGAGTGTGCCACATACTTCAGACTTTGTGTCAATTTATTATGACTATTTTTAAAAGCGTGCTTTCAGTAAACATTAGAAACCCCTGGTTTAATGTATAGATTTTCTTACAGAATACATTTTTAGAAATTAGTACAATTTGGTGCTATATCTGTTATTCTGGAATATACTCTTGTGTACTTTTAGTAGTTACATAGTTGAACTTTAGAATATCTAAGTTTTACATTTTGACTTCAGGAAACTGAAGAAATACTGCCGTTTTGTCTGAGAATGCTTGGCTGAAAGCAGTGAAAGCTACTAAGTCATAATTAGGATGGGAAAGGAAGACGTGAAAGCCAATTGCTTGCTTGTGATGAGTGTGACTGCTGAAGTCATAGCTATATGCCACTGTATGTGCTTCTAAGGAAACAAAAGTTAAATGCCTAAACTTTGGAGAAAAGTTCATCTCTTGTGATTAGTCTAGTTGTGCTTAATGATCTCCTTTCAGACGCAGAGAAATTTGATTCAAATGTTCTTATGTTAACCTCAGAAATATTTTCCAAGAATTCAAGAGGAAGAGGAAAAAAAGTCATTACCTCCTTATATTGAGCATCCATACTACAAAAGCAAATATATCCCAGGAAGCAGATACTCTACATTGCACAATAAAGCGGCAGCCACACAGGAAAGGTTGGGCTCTTGGCACAGCCCCTAAGGGGAAATGCTTCCTTGAAAGGATCCATTGTTGCTGGGTCTGGGTCTTCAGACTCCCAGTTCTCCACTAGAATGGCTGCGGGTCTCTTGGTGCTGGGATGGGACATCTTTGCCATCCCCATTATCTATCCATAATAGTCTTGGTTATTTAATCACATAGAAGGGCTGAGTAAAGTTCACGCCTCATGTGAGAAAGGAACGTTTCTTTGGAAACAGCCTCAGTGCTCAGCTATTGAGAACTCAGCTGGGTGTAATGGCGCCATGCCTTACCCAAGGTATTTGGAACAGTTTGACTTTCTCTTCCAAGAACAAACAAAACATAGTCTGTGAACTCTAACCCAAATGTCTGGTATACTCTTCCAAGAGACAAAAGAACTAATAAGCATCCAAAATAAATGTATGCTTTGTTGGATTCCCTGACTGTGGGACAGGTCTTCTTTCCCTTATGGTAGTTAGGTAAGAGATCCAGAAATTTGAAAGGAAATGGGTAAAGACTCTGTTTCTGTGGGCCTGAGAGTGGGAACAAGCTTTGGGTGATTGTGATTTTTGGTGCTTGGTTTTTCAGTTTAAAATTTTTGTTAATGTGAACAGCTGCTGCTTGAAGTAAGATAAATGAGATGCTGGGAAAGCTAGGTGGTAAAATGCTTGACTAATTGAACTTGAGATGACCAAGGGCTTTCCTAAATTCTCTTCCAACATATCTTCAACTTCTTCATTGCTGCTATATTAGTAAAAAATTTCTAAGTCGTCTGAAAATAAAGATCTGAAGACCAGTTAGAAAGTAAGTTTTGTGTCTAGTATTGGCTATAGTACTTCGTTATCATGATGAATTGACATACTGAGTTTATTGTTAGATGTAGAATTATCTTTCCTTAATGTAGGCTGTACTCTACTATAAACATTGCAATTGCTATTACAGCCTGCAAAAAGTATACTTTACAAAGAATACACTCTACAAATGTAAATACAGTTTTGGTTTGGTGATTGTTGGATACAATGGTCTTCCTTAAGCCTAAACACAGAAACAAAAGCTTGTATTATAACAGAAAGCCTAAGATGGGAAGTGATAAAATAGGTATTGAGTGGAGGGCTTTGTTAAAATTTAGCTCGTGTACTTGTAAAATTTCCATGTATTCATTAAACTATTATGTCATTCTTATTGTTAGAGCTTGGTTAGTTGACTAAAGTGTTAAGCTTTGTTTGTAGTGCAAATTATAACCTTAACTCCTTTCAAAACGCAGTTGAAGGATTTTTGATCTTCCATAGTTATTTTAGTTTGTATGTCTTACCCTATTGTACGTCTGTTGTACATTATGTGGATAACTTCATATTTAAGGGTTCAGCTGCAATGTACTGGAGAGCTGTGAACTGCATCAGTTGCCATTTTTGTAAGGTGCATTTCTTAGGGTGAGGCTGCCTCTCAAGTGGAGTATCTCTTATGTTTGTAAACCACATGCTTGTAAAAAATACAGATATGTTCAAATAATGCTGAAAGCTTTACAAGTGCATTACATGTGTAAGCTCATGGGGTCACAAAAGTGTGATAGCCCCAGGCCATTGGCTAAGTCATGTATCACCTGTAAAGGGATCTGTCTGAGTTTCAGGGTGGTCTTTGAGTGATGTGGGTTTTATGTTTTGGAGACAGGCAGAGAGGCTCTCTGTGGTGTCAGGCTTGCCAGGTAGTACGAGATGTCTCTGGCATTGTGCTGCTGCTCAGATATGGATCCTTCCAAGTCCAGGGCGTAGCAAAATCCATCTGGCACACACCATGGCTGTGGTCCTGGGTACCTGCAAAAGTGAAACAGAATCAGAGAAGTAAAAATGTAGAGTGCAGGCATACCTGTGTACAGAAGCTCCTTGGAGACTGAGAATACAAAAAGAGCAACTTAGAAACTCTTTCCTTTAAGGAATTACAGAGACTAAAGATGGATCCTGATTACAGACTGTTTGGTGACAAGACGTCATAAGGTGCATTTGAGCAGGATTTTCTTAGAGCTGTTTAAATAGATTTCAAGATTCTTAAATGCAAGTGTATTAAAATGGTCCTTCTTTCATTCTCAGTGGCTGCAGATTCTGCCTGTCTTGTTTCAAAAGCTGCCAGTGGGGAAATTTTAGGAAATAATGCATTATTTTTATAAATGCTAATGTAGGATATCTTAAGTTAAAGAGAAAGACTGGAAAGTAATTACAGGACTTATGTCCAAGACACTGTGGGCAGAAATTTTGATTCCATCCCTAGCAAGCTGGAAATGTTATATCCAAATCTGCTTTTTTGGTGATTGATTTTTAGCGTGTGCAGCATATTATATGTTTTGAAAAGAATGTGCTTGTAAGTATTTTATAATCTTTCTTTTTTTTCCTGGTCTTTGCATTTTCTTAGCCTTATGTCAAGGAAATTATTTATTTCATTGTGTCAAGGAAAATGAACTGCCATCCTTTTTTGCTAATGGTCAACTATTGACCAGGCTGAGTTTTCATCTTTCCTAAAAATTCAGATGTATTTTCAGATGGAGTATTTTCTTAGAAGGTACATTAATTCCTCTTCCTGGCCTGTTATGGCTCTTCCAGTTTGAGTATTTCTTCAGTTTTAATTTCATTACTGCTGGTATGGCAGAGATTTAGCATTAGCTGGTGTATCGTGTATGTGTAGCAATTGTTTTACCTCCATTTTAGGCCCATTGCATGAATCCCAAAAATTTTTACTATTATGTCTGGAAAAAATGGCCTGTTGGTAACTGATCTCAGTGTTTGGGAATCTAGTGGTGCTGTGACAAGCATAAGCCCTAGTGGTAAACATTGCCTTTGTAAGGTCTGTTCCCTTGTAGCGTTGATTTCTTCTTGGGGTAAACTGTTGAAAGTATGGCTCTGAAGTGCAAAAATTTTGAATTTCTGAGTAACTAAATAATATTTAGCTTTCAAGTTGCAAAAAACCCTACATTTTTTCCCTGTGTTTTGGCAACTAGTTGGGATGCAGTTGAGATGATGACTTTCAAGGTGTTTTTTATTAGAAATATGAAAGGCTTTTCATGACATCGAGCTATTTAGAAGCTTAATTTTTAACAACAGACATGTAAGGTGGCTCTTAGTGGAGGATGTACTTGCTGTAAATAAGTTCTGAAAGAGGAGTTTTAGTCCTTTAGTAGCCTGTTTGGAGCCAGGAGAGCCAGGCAAGTCATTTGCTAGGACAATAGCTCAGATGTCAGGAATAGGAATCGTGTTTGATTGTTTTCTAGGCAGGTCAGTCAGGTTTTTTCTGTTCTTAATTTTCTTCCTGTATTAGTTTACTTTGTTTGATTTGTTTATTGAGAGTGATTATATAGGATGCTGAGGAAGATTTACTTGTATTAATCTTGGCACAGAAGTGAATTTGAAGTTTGGCTTCTCTCGTGTGTCTCTTGCTTTTCTGTCTGCCTTGCTGCATCTCTTGGTTTGCCTTTTGTGTTCTTACCGAAGCAGAGCTGGTTGAGCCTTGTCTTGTACAAAGTACCTTTTTTCTGTGATGCTCAGGTAGTGACGAAGTTCACTTTCTTAGCTTTGAAGTACTCAGTCTCCAAAGGTCGTCTGATCTGGTTTGTGTGATTGCTTCATTATGCTCTGTGATAAACTGCAAAATGCTGGGAGTGAGAAATGTGTGCATTTCTGACCTGCTGCCTTTAGCTCCTCGAAATGAATGTTGTCTTCACTCACAACCGCTGTAAATACAAGGAAGGGTTTGGTCAGGAGCATACATGCTTTTAGCTGGGCAGATAGTATCAGGGCTTGTGCATAGCCCTGCAAGTGTCTGCAGGCTCCTGGGGAGGCATTTGTTGTTTGAATAGAAGGAGCTGGACCGGGCTGCTGATGCCTGGAAGCGCAGCCTCTGCGCCAGCCCGGCCACAGTCTTGCAATTGTTCGGCCACACTGGAGGGAAGACGGAAAAAAAAAGGCATTCCAAGCAGTGCCAAATTTTCTTTGATATGTTAATCTTTTGATAACAGTTTGAAAAGCCCTTGGAGACTTTTTTTAGATTTTAGACAAAATAGTTCATTTGTCAGGACTTCCCTTGTAGATAGGGTCTCCGTTATTAAGAACTGCCTCACTAACTCATGGTAACAAAAGCAAGTGCAGAGGACAGCTGCTGGACTGCTTGTTGGTAAGAGAAACTATTAGTTATCACAGGAATTTTTACAAAAATCTGAAAAGAATAAAATAAGGAGTGTTTAAGATACAAATGTGTAAGTTTACTCACGTATTTTAAGCAGATTTAAGACAGATGATAAGAGCATAAGCAAAAGTAATAACTCGATGATTTCTTGTTTATCAATACAGGATTTTATTAAAGACCTCAGCTTTAAAAATTACGTTTTAATCTGAGAAATCTGGGGTTTAAATTACCCAGTCGTTATAGGAGGTATCAAAACTTTCTTCTTTTGGAGCTGTAATTTGTCCAGACTTTGAAAATTTTCTCTTGAAGCTATGAAACTTCCACTTATGTTGAAAGACTGGAAGAATAAGCAGATGGATGCAACGTGTGAATTCTTTAGTTTTTAAGGATTGTGGAATTGGGACAAATGTTGAGGGCAACAGAGGGAAGATTGTCTTTGCTTCCCACCCCAAAAATCAGAGTCTAAGGGTAAAATTTGCGCTGATGTAGTTTGTTTACTAATTGTGCCAGCTGTTAGAAAACTGGCTTGAGGTAAGCCAGTAGTCCTTCAAAAGTATGTCTTGCAGAACTCTTCAGGGGTACTGATGGAAAATTGCTCTGGTGCTTTTTTAGTCTCCTTAATAAATACTGCATGACTTCACTTGCATCTTTTATACTGTTGCTACAAATATTTGTTACTTACAAATATTTTGGTACAGTTGCTTGGTATCCTGGTTGTTTGGTCAGGATAGATGAACAAATATGGAGTGGTGTAGCAATTGAGAAAAAGTGCAGCATTTCCTTCATTGTCAGGGATGCATATAGTTTTAAGCTCTGTACGCTATGTAATTTTCTTCAGTGATCCAATTTGTGATTTATTTTAGCTCCAAAGAGTACCAACTTAAGTCTGAAGCTGCAGGTGCTGTCCTGCTCACAGCTGCACACTATTCAGGACAGTAACAGATTGGAAATGCTGTTCAACTTAATTTTGATACACTGTGTTTTGCAAAGTTGCAGATTTACTGTTTGGGCTTGTGACTCCAATGTACGTTCACAAAAGTGCTTACGGTTCAGACACTGTTCAGCTGATCTCTAGACCATTTGTTAAATTTATACCTACATTGTTACAAAATGTTGCAAGTGATTTTCATTCTCCTAATCTCAGCAGTAAACAGCATTTTCTTTTACAGACCTTTTGATATTTCCTACTACTCTAACTCTAGAATATTCTTAGCTATACAGTAGCAACTCAATAAGTAAAAATCATGAATGGAGTGATAGTAACTTTCACCATTTCCCATTGGTTATAAGTCTTCTTTCTTTAGAAGGTTTCTATTTTCAATTTATTAAAAGGAGGAGAGGATTTCTCTGGATATTCACTCCAGGGATGGAGAGGGGCTGAGTGGCAGCCTGTAGTGTGCATCAGAGGAACATTATATTTGGATAGTCCCATGTTCATATTGCTTATTGCAAGTGGATTTCCACCTCACTTCAATTTGAGTACTAGTAAAATGTCATACTCTGTCATGGTCTGAAAAGTCCAAGGATTATATTTTAATCTTTAATTAAGGGTTTAAAGTAGTGAAATGTTTAATTCCTCATTATATTACAGAAGGAAGGAAGTAAAACTCAAATACACATTGCTACGGTCTCTTCTGAATTGGTAAGGTTTTTTCAGTCTGACCCAGCAGGCTGAAGTCACCCAAGGAGGCAGCCCTGGGGCGTCCATGTAGTGGTGTTCCAGCTTTCAGCAGGGCAGTGGGAGACAAACCAAAGAGCTTCACCATTTGAACTCTTGATGACATGCTTGGGCTGATGGTGTGCCAGAAGGGATATGAAAGGAGGAAGAGTGGAGTACTTTGTTGTGGAATAGGACTCATTTTCATGACCCATCAACAAAGAAAATATCTCTATGATGCTTTTTAAATTTAGAGATTTGAATTGGAGTTTCATATGGAAAATTACCAGCAGTATGTGTCATGTTGAGAATGTGTGTTAGTTGAAAGTTGTTCAGTAAATGAGTCTGTATAAAATAATGCAGATGGAGCTAATGATCTGAGTCAGAACTAGCCTCCTAATTCTCCTAATGTATTCCCTGTCTGATTCTACCCAGCTCTTTCAGAGCTTACAGAATCACAGAAATTATTGCTAGTGCTGAGATTTCCTTTCATACTTCTTCAGACCTACAACTTGATGTTTCTTCCCAGCAATGGAACAACCCTGAATGAAAGCAATTGCACTTCTCTCATACTGCTGTGATGTCCCATTAGGTTCCTGTTCTGGCATATTGGCCATATGGAAATCTCTGTTGAGGTCCATTGATCTGGAAGCTATTTGCATTTATTTTTCTGCCTGGTGCTTTCCTGTATCAAGTTCGTGCTTGATATTTCCATCAAGGTTGGAGAGTTGCCTGCAGGCACCCTTTTTGATGTTACTGTACATTATAGTGGGGAAGCATGTGTTTGTTTAAGAGCAGACTAGTTCAGATATGATTAACCTAATAAATCTTTCCTGGAGCTGTGAACTCTATTAGAAGTATAATTCTGTAAATACTCAGAACTTTTTCTGGCTGCACGACTTCTTGATTGAAAATGTGATCTGTATGGTGTACATAAAGTTGTTTGATGTGATTAACTCAAATATTGTCCTCAGGAGCTTTCTTAGCAGTCCCGTGTAGATTTAGGACAGATTTTTAACTGGGTTTATATATAATCTATATCTTTCCCAGGACAGAAAGCCCTTTAGTTAAGAAAAGTGGCAATTTAAACAAAAGTGTTGTTTAGAACTTTAATGACTTGTGTGGCTTAATTTCCAAATAAATCTGCAGTAAAATTATAGTATAGCAATAGAAAATTTTCAGCTTAACCAGGGAAGTGTGAGCTGGTGTTCTGATCAAAGGAGGCAGTTATTGCCAGGTTAGCTTCTTTCTATTCAGAGCAAAATGCCAACTGTATCAAGCACTCAATTTATGAAGTACTGAGCTTCTTCTCACCTGAGACTCAGCTCTGTGCTGAGTGCTCCTTTGACTGTGTGTTTCTTCTACTAGGACCTTATTCAGCAGTGGGAGTAGATTTCTCAGGACATCCAGTTTTGGGTAGCGAAAGAAACCTTTCCTGTTGGGTTCCTGCTTCATTTATTGGGTTAACTGGGTAGGAGATGGTAGGTTGCAGGAGACACGTGTGGATGTGATGCTGTTGATAAAGCTGCAGGAGATGGGAGGAGGGTCCTTTAGGAGCTGGCATTGCTGATGAATGTAAGTGCATGGATCCAGGAGCTGCCTTGGAGCCTGGTGATTCGGATTGTGAAAATGCTGGGAAGCTAATGACAGAGAAGTTGGTAGTGATTGTACTTACTGTGCTACCTAATACTAATAACAGTCTGAAAAAGGACAATTTGAGTAGCTGCTTGTGCTGTGACTTAATACCTGAGGACTTGTTACAGGCTGTGGTAGTAAGTGCTGTCTTCTGAGAGATTTATGTATGTGCAGTAAATAAAATTGAAGGCTGTACCATGTCAGTGCAGAGAATTATAGTTAATCTCTGTCTTGGCAGGTGAGCACTGGCTATTTAGTTATTTTAATTGTGATAGTTGTTTGTTTCTGTGCATTAGTTATAAATTGTATACAATTAACACGTACAAGGGTGCCCAAATGAAGGTTAGATGCAGTTTTAATTTCAAAAATTAGGCTTTTTGATATGGTACTTATGATTTTACTTGCTTATGTGATGAGGAAAATTCTGATAAGCCTCACAGTATGTTCTAGCCTTTGTTTGTAGCTCTCCCCTTTTGGAGTATGGATCCATGTGCACTATATTCATCCTGTAGATAGTGCCATATTTTTTCTATGCCTTTTCTTATTCATGAAAATTGTGATCATAATCTGTCCTCAAAGCACCTCTCAAGATTAGCAACTGTGAGAGATTATGATGCAAATTGAATATAGAGGAATTGGAAAGAAGGGGAAAGACTGACCAAAAAGCGTGTCTTGATTTAGAAATAGTAAACTGGGAGCTAAATGTTTTTAAGCATGTATTTATTTTTCTGCTCAGATGAGATAGATCCCAGGAGTACTGTGCCTTTTTTCTTTAAGGATAGCCTGACTTCTGAAAGCATCTTATTGGAGCTATTACATATAGAGTGATACAAATGTGTAATATTGACCTACTTTTAAGCTTTTTTTTTTACAGGGTTAATTTACATTTCCATCATGAAGCTTGTAGAATGTACCAAAATCTGCTTGCTGCATGTAAAATGTAGCCAAGTTAAATTGGTACAAGCTTCTTCTCCCTCTCTTAAAGCCTGGTGTTTCTACAGTATTTCACTTGTACTCATCTAATGTTCAATCATAAAGCTTTATAGACCTCCTTGGACAGTTACTTCTAGAAACTAGTTATAGTACAGATTAAAGATATTAATATTAATATTTTGTCAGTGTGTTTTATGTATGCACTTACCAAAAGTAACTTGAAATTTTACATCTAAAACTTAGATGTAAAATCAGTAATGTTGCTTCAGTTTTTAATTCTTCTCTTGTTAAAGGTCTTCCATATCTCAAGTTGAGAAGTTCCATATCATACTAAACATGGAGAAAGAAGAAAAGAAATATGTCAATCAAGCAGAGGAAGATGAGATGGTAATGAATTCTGTTAATCTATTTTTAGACAATGACAGAAATACATTTTCAGGGTTTTCTGTTTAAAGGGGACATATTAGATCAAGAAGTGGATTGTCTCAGTTTAAATCAATTTTGCAATTTTATAAGATGATCCTTGGCAATAATTTTTGGTATTAAGAAAGCTGTCTTGGGATAGAAAAGGTTTTTGTTAGGTCAGTAGTCCAAGAAATAACACATTTTGGTGCTTAACGTTTCTACTTACACATGAAAATGGAAACAAAGTTGGTTATGTTTTTTTTTTTTATTATTATTATTACTATTACTTTGTTGTTCTTTGGTTAGTTGGTGTTTCTTTCGTCCATGTCCTGGGGATTTTTTGTTCTATTTTAAAACAGGTTAAAGCTTCATAATGTGATTCAAAGCAGTAAGCTTTGACAGGAAAGCACTAGCAGCTAATCTTTCAATTTCTAGCCTGCTTGGGGTTCATATGGATTTTTCTAGTACATTCGGTATATATAGGGATTTTTGTTTCAAAAAATGATAGGTTTCTGTGAATTAAAGTTCTTGTTCTGTCCTTGTGAACACTGCTAGGAAAAGTAGTTCTTCACTAGACAGTTCTAATACAGAAAGTAAGCAAATGCATCTTAGAACAGAAGATGCTTATGGCCTGATCACTAAAATTAATTTTTTTTAGAAAATAATTTTATTTTGTCCTAGAAAGAAGCATTAACTTCTCTCACTATGTTTCACTCTCCTATTTTTATTGCTAAAATAAATAGTGTTTTGGGTGTAAGAGAGAATGGGCTTTATTTCTGCTTTTTGTCATCAGAGAAGGTGGCAAAACAAACTTTTGAAAAACCTTTTCTTAGGAAAGGAGTTTAAACAATTTCTAACACTATTTAATGGAAAGTAAAGAAAAAATCTAAGAAGTTCATGTCAATATGAACAATGGGTGGGACTCAATGGGAAACTTCATTGCCCTTTCACAGCAGGAAATATAATCTAATGATGTAATGTGAAACTCAGGAATGTAACACAGTGTCCAGTAAATCACTAAATTATTTTCTGTTCCTGGCTGTCATCAAGTTAAGTTGGTGCTTGCACACTTGAATACTTGGGGCTTTTTTCATGGGAGAAGGATTTTTCTAACTGTGCAAGTTACAGAACCTTTGAGTGTAGCTTGGAGTTTGTAAAGTAGCATTTCTTGTTAAATGGCAGGCAAAATAAGCAAATTTCTCTACTAAAAAGTGATGTTTGATATATTTTGGGGCTTTTTTAGAATGTATAAGATTCAGCCTGCAATAGTAATTTAAAATTGTGAATGCTAGCTAGTCAAATGCTATGTCATAAATCAACGTTTGGCAAAAGCACACTTTTGCTCTTAAATGTTCAGCTGACTTGTGCTGTGTCACAGTCAAAAATCTTGTTGTTCACTGGGAGTTAAGGCAGGTTGTGTTGCAGCCTCAGTCCTTAGGGAGCAGTGCAGAGAGGGGACAGTCTTGCAATGAAATGGTTTACAGTGTGGATGATCTGCCTGTCAGGCTTTTATTGACGTTTATATTTCTGACTAAGCAAAACAGTGTTCCTTTTAGCTTCCACTCCATCATGTGTTAAGTGTTTCAAATCTTTCCTTTCCCTAGAAAAGAAAAAAGAGGAAATGGATTTGAAATTTTGTTTGCTTTGTCCTGCACATTATGAAAAATTAATGTCGGTGTCCTGAGCTGCAGTAATTAAGAGAGTCATCATAACTTGTTTCTGCTCCCATGCAGGAGATCTATGGCTATGATCTGTGTCGCTGGAAGTTGGTGCTCGTTACTGTAGGAGTGATCTGTTCTGGTGGCTTTCTCCTCCTCCTCCTCTACTGGATGCCCCAGTGGCGTGTGAAAGCAACGTGCAAAAGGACTACACTTAAAGACTGCGAGGTGGTTCTGCTGAGAACGACTGTAAGTGTACAGGGGGATGTGCTTCTCCCTGTTTACAGTTCCTCTGCTTGCTAGAATACACCAATCCTTGCCTTGCAGTGTAGACATGACTGTTTTTCAGCAGTGCACAACAGTGCTCCTGTGTGTAGATTTGCTGCCTCTGTGGGAAGACTGACAGCTGTTTGCAGTGGGCATAGTGAATAGTCTATCTTTCAGTTTTAAGAATCAAACACATGAATGCTGTTGTCATCAACAGTTACAGAACAAATACCTTGTTCGTATAAGCTGAAACATGGTATCCCCTCCCCTGCTCAGCAAAGATGCATTTGTTGAAGTAAGGTGTAACTGCTGACCCAAGTGCAAAAATATGCTTTTAGAATTGTGGAAATAAATCTATTCTTAAGGTAGCTGATGTTAACTTGGAGATATATTCTGTAATTGTACATGGACTCTGCAAATCTGTGATTTTGCTACAGCTGTTGTAGTAAAATGCTGTTTAAATGCTCTTTCAACTAACTCATTTTCCCCTCTTTTAAAGGATGAATTCAAAATATGGTTTTGTGCGAAGGTTCGCGTTATGCCTTCCTTGGGAGCCAATCCTTTTCAGAATCCTAACGCTATGGTACACAAGGTTTCAAATGGCCATGCTGTTCATTTCTCTGAATCTGCTGCAGAAGAGAGTAAAAACGATTCGAAAAAATATTTGCCTGTAAGTAAACTTGCAATATTATGCTGGCAATACTATAATTCTCAAGTACCTTTGAGAATAAACACATACAGTACAGACCTTGTGGGCTGCTACTTTTGTTTGAAAGGCTAACTCATTCTTTGGGTGGAACAGAAATCTCTTCAATAACCTGTTACTGGAAATTGTGAGAAGCTTGAAAGATTATGTTGAGAGAAAAGTATTCATTTTTCAGTGAAGCTTTTCTAAATTCACTTTCTGTCACCTCTCAGAATAAGGTCAGTCAGAAGAGAGGTGTTAAGTGGTACCAGTTTAACATCTATGTTTTGTTGCCCTTACAGATTCGTTATTTCACACATCACAGTGTGAAGTATTTTTGGAATGATTCAGTTCAAAGTTTTGATGTTGTACGGTAAGAATACTTTTTTCTTCTGTGTTATACTTCAAACTGCATTTTTCTAAAAAGTGAAATATCATGCCTAGGAACGTGCTGAAAATTGGTGTTATTTTCTGAGCAGCTGTTTTAGCTCATAGAGTTTTTGTTTGAACCGTAGTGAGGGCAGGGAGATTTAAACTCGGTGTGAATTTGGAAGGAAGGTGTTTGTTTAATCTGCCTTTATCAAGTGTGGTTTGTGTAGGGTGACAGGCTGCATGCCTCTGCAGGCTTTTTTGCCTGTTCTTGGAGTGTTATGTGAGAATCAGAGAACCTGTTCATAGACAGTAGTACTTCTATAAACACTGAAAAACTTTGCTTATGATGGAATAACTTCCTTTTTTTGTGTTGCTGAGCTAGACTCAAAAGGAGTATCTAGGAAGAATGGGAATTCACCAAATACCTTTTTCGATCATCTTTGTGTACATTTTAGTGCAGTTGGGCTGGATCTGATCCATCTTTTGTTACTCTTTAGTAACAAAAACGGGTCTCTTGCACTGATAAAAAATGTCTTTTAGTGGGCAGCACTAGCTTGTGATGCACTGTGTTTTCTTTTATCCAGCAGCACTGTTGCATGATGTTAGAGTTGAAGAAGAAAGTTTTTCTTTCTGTGATAAGGCCTTCTCATAGTGCCACAAGTCAAATGAGCACAGGCTTCTCCATTTTGGCAACTGCCCATTAAAATAATAAATTCAGAAAGTTATCAGCAATGAAAACAATTTTAAGAAACGATTATAACACAAGCAATTACAAAACTGAGCAGTCCTCATCTGGGAGGGTGGAAATGTCTCAGTTCAGGAGTAAGTAATTAATAGCTTTGCATGCATTTTTTGTGTTAAGCCTCCCATGAAATACAGTTGTGCAGGTAGTAACACTCATAATTTTGCTTTGCAGGCTCCTGTTTTCATGCCTATAGTGCTCCTAATTTAAACTGTTCAAAGGGAATAGTTCTCTTTGTTCCCACAGATGAGATTAAGAAACTGTACTTGTATGTTAAGAACAGGTATTGGAGAAAAATCATATAACTCCATGTGTTTAGAAAAAAATGTTGTTCCTTAGCATTAAAGCAGTGACTTGAAACTCGGCATTTGTGGCTATTTGACTGTGCCTTTTGATGTTCTTGTGATAACTCAGCCAATTTATAAGCCCTGGAAAAATCTCAGATATGCCTGTGAAGTTATGTGAGCATTTATTCAATCACATTCTTGCTGATAAGCCAGACTTTCATTTGTTTGATGTATTAGACATGACTGAGCCTGGTCACTTGTTTAGTCAGGTACAGTAGCTGAGCTGGACATGATTATTTAGCTATTGAATAATAAAGAAGAGAAAGAACTGGATCTGAGGCATATTGGATACTGTTAGAGCACTAAGTCACTTTTCCACAAGGTCTGATGCCAGTTTGTTATAACTTTTCTCTGAAGTGTATGGTCATGTGAAATACTAGATACCTATAATATAATAATAATATCTGAGCTTGTGAATAATGCATATTCTGAAAAGAAGTCTTGAAAAATTTGTCCTTCTCCAAGATACGTTTTCTTATTCTGCTCTTCAGTTTATATGTAGAAACCAAAAATTGATATTACCTAATAACCTGGTAGAGAATCAAGTTAATATTTATAAAGGTGCAGTCTGAGACAGAGGTCTTTATAGTTAAACCCTTAAAGCAGGCAGCATGCTTGTAGTTGTGATCTAAGCACAGCACTGCATCATGAAGAGCATTCACTTTGGGCTGCCGGTTACGCAAGTACTCGGAGACAGAACAGTTGGATCACGTAATGAAAGGCTTTGCACAACTCAGAAGGGGGGCAAATTAAGATTTCTTGGGCAACTAATTCAGTTAGGAGAGCTTGAGTTTCATATCATTGTTCTTTTTATATTACTATAATATTAAGATCACTTTTTAAACACAGGAAGTGCAAGTGTAATTGTTCTTGGACTTAAGTCAGACTTGGTCACATAGCCAAAGAGGATGCAGCTCTGACCTTGGATGTCTGTTTTGTTTTAGCTACTGTCAACTGAATTTCTGAGTGGGTTGATGAGTGCTTTATATAATAAACTCTGCACACAGGGATTTTTTTTTTTTTAATGCCCTGGGAATTCAGTCTGTTGCAGTAGTGTAAAAAGCAGAGAAGCTCGTGCTAGAAGCTCAGTCTTTGTATGATATTGCACACATAGGTATGCATATTTACATATATACCACTTATATTCAGGGACCCTCCGTAGATCCACTGTTACATTTCTTTTTCTACAGGGAAACAAAAATTACTCATGATAGAGTGGGAGGAAAGACACAGCTATTAACAGAGTTTTGTGTATTTTTGATCTAAAATAATATTTTTAAAATCCTTGAACTTAAAAAGGTTTAGAGAAACCTTGTAAATCTAGGGCCAGGTAAACACATAATTTTCATCTTCTGTTCTTGTGCAAGCAGTTGGTGGAAATGTCATCCTAGGCTTTGTAGTAGTGAGGATATTTAAAGCTTTCCCTGTGTTCTAGAGAATGGAAGTAATTGTTACTAAATAAGCGCAATAAAGAATTGAGTTTTTTCTTTTTTTCCACAGGGACAACTCTGAATCCTTTTTGATAGATAACTTAATAGATATCCAATATAAAAAACATTTGTGTGGAGTAATGCTGGTTTTGTTGTGGCATCTGTGAAAGCCTTTTGGAAGGTGATGATATTTTCCTGTGCATCCAAAGTATGTCCACAAGAAAATGCCTGAATATTGGGCAGCATACATCTGATTTACTGAGTATGATAGTTAACACAATCCCACAGCTGTAAACATAACAATGTTTTAGGTGTTTCTGCATATCTGCAGATCTCCTAAAGCCCACAGTATATGAAGTCCTGTGAAAGTGAGTCTTCTGGTGATAAGAAAGAACTGAAAATGTAGAATGTATTTTTCCTAGTGATGAATAACATTGTGATAGTAAGATGCTGTAAAATAGCTGTGGTATAGATTTATTTAATAAATTTAAAAATAATTATTTCTAAAATACTTCCATTACTACTTAGAGTGAAATGAAGATCATTTGAAGAAATGTTAATCCACATTGATTTCATGTAATGTTTTATGAAACTTGCTCCCTTTTTAGAGGCCTTTGAATACTAGTTATGCTAGTATTCTACTTAATTTTTTAAGTGTCTCTATTTTGATTGGAATAGGTATGGCTACCCTACAGAGTAAGATATATCAACAAGAAGATTGCTTTTAATGTGTCATTGATATCTACAGTTGTGACAAAACCAGCTAAGAAATCATTAGTCCATAGTTGTTTTAGAAAATGGTGTATACCTCTTGGCAAAGACCTAGCTCTTTTGAGTCTGAAGACTTTTAAATATCACATTTCTTAAATAACTCACTGACTTTTCCTGTATTTAGAGGTCTTGATGAATCTACCTTCTGCTCTGCAATTCATAACGAACACAGCACAGGACTGACAAAGGGAATGCATGATTACAGGTAATATTGCAGTAGTATTTGAGTGAAGAATTGTTTATGTGCTCAGAGTGTTAAAAAGCCCAGAAGACAATTGAGAGATCAGTGTCTGATTTTTTTGAAAATGAGACCTTCATACAGGTTAAAATACGGGAGCATCTGCTTGCTTATCAATTCATCTTCTGGCAATTCGTGCCTTTTTTTTTTTAAATAAAACCCTTTCTCCTCAGATTATTTTAAGGGCTTTTTCATGTCACTGTGATTTAAGCAGCTCTGATCCCATCAGAGCTTGGTTTCTTGCTCCCTCTTTCATGATTTGCCTTTCTTAGTTCTAAGAATAAAACTAAGATACAGGATCTTGAAAACAATGTCTTACTGCAGGGTAAGAGTTAACACTTGTTTAAGCTTAATGTAATGAGAATCATATACTGACTTTCAGAATGACATATTTAATAACATTGGACCCATGCACAGTTTACAGAGAAATCTTGTTATGAAAGAATCTAAAAATAAGGTACAGTTCAAATTGAAGTATAAAATAATTATCTTTGTATTGGAACATCTCACTAGGTGAATGTTTTTTGAAAAGCACTTTTTGAAACTATGATAAATAGGAAGAGAGTCACAGATTTAGGGACATACTACGCTTTATCAGATTAATGGAATTACTTTGACATTAATAAGACTCCTGATAAAAATCTTAACTCTTTTTTGTATTTGTCTTTTTTAACGCAGAAAAGCATTCTATGGAGTAAATGAAATTGCTGTGAAAGTGCCTTCCATTTTTAAGCTTCTGGTTAAGGAGGTAAAATCTTTTCTTTAACAAACTAAAAAAGGTACATCATTGAAAGTTGTTTCAAGTGCAATGACTATTGACTGTTGGAAACCTTCCCCTAGAGTCCAGCATTGTAAAACAAAATCGTATGGACAAGTTTTTTGAGCTCTCCAGCTCTCCCTAGAACTAAAGATCAAAGAGGTCTCAGCTATAAGCTCTCCAGAGTTCATAGCCTCGTGCTTTAGTAAGGACATAGAAAACATGTCAGAATTCTTTGAAATGGTCAGCATCTTATTTATTTTTTTGTAGTTAATTTAAAACATAAAATGACTTGTCTTCTCCGTGAGGAGGCCAGGGATCATATATTACAATATATTCAGCAAATCAAATGTGGTGTTGTTAGATTTGTTCCATTTTTCCTTGTATCAGGTGGATTTGAATAACTGGTTTGTTATCTTTGCTATAATAATGCACCGTAGAACTTTTGAGCAAATAAACTTTCCAGCCTGATCTAACGGAGTAAGAACTTAAGGTATCAGGGCATTTATTAAGAATAAATGGAAAACAACATCCCAATTGGTTTAAGAATTATCACTTAAGGTGCATCAGATATTCCCATTACCTTGTTTTGAGGTGTAGGGGAAAACGCATGCAGTCTTCAAAGTCTGTATTTGTATATTATTTGAGTGAGAACTGTGCTTCTGAGGGGCTGAGCAGGCAGTGAAAAAAATGATCATTTTGGCAAACCAAACAAAAATTATGTATAAAGGCCTGAAACTGTCTTCTCCCTGGAGAAGGATAATTTCAGCTTTGTTCTGATGGAGAGCCAATTTGACCTTCTGGTGTAACTTGAATTTCTGTCACTCTTCTAGGTTCTCAACCCTTTTTACATTTTCCAGTTGTTCAGTGTGATATTGTGGATCACTGACGAGTATCACTACTATGCATTAGCAATTGTGATTATGTCTGTAATATCCATTGTTAGCTCACTCTACACCATTAGAAAGGTAAGTTCAAAGAAAATGGATGCATCTTTTTGCTTTTTACTGGTTGCCTTATTTTGTTGTGAAATTGCCTATGAGTTTGAGAATTTTTCAGACTTATACAGGTAGAATATTGTTATGCATTTTCCCTCTTTGAGCTGAAAGATTTTGGATTTATACTTTTCTTTGAGACCTTTGCAGACTTTCCACACTGGTGAATCAATAGGTTGGCCTCAGGTAACAGAAAAACTACCTTGCTTAAGTAAAACCTGGACACAAGTTTATGTACCAAGTTTTATTGACAGCAGTGATTTTATCTTACATTGTTTCCTTGTTTGAAAAAGTCCTACAGAACTGAGCACCAATGAAGCATATGGATTATTAAACCAGTGATTGAGTTTTCTCTGTAGAGTTAGCTGATGGAAATCACAGTGGTAATTATCTTTAAATTGCAATCTCTGTATTCAGACCAGTGACAAAAAAACCCCAAACAACTTCTACCTTAATTCAAGTTCATAAAATTACTGCAGCTTTTACTTTTGTATGTTAATGACCAAATGATTTTATAATATTTTGTATGACAGTGTATGTTTGCTTCCAGAATGCTGTTAAAAATAGGAGCATGTACAGGTTGATGCACTCAAACTTTATTTGCCCATAAGTTTTCTAAACTGTGTTCAAGGGAATGTTTTGTTGTTAAAGAATTTTAGTAGAGAATCTCATCACTTCTACTGTAGAATGTGCATTTAGAAGAAGACAAGCTGTACTTTTGAATAATGAACTTTTCTCCCCTTTGCAGCAATATGTTATGTTACATGACATGGTAGCAGCTCACAGCATTGTAAGGGTTTCTGTCTGCAGAGGAAACCAAGGTAAATTTCACAGGTAGCCTGGAGGGCTGGATTTAAATTGCTCATGAAGTGTGAGTGTAAAGTGGGTCTGCATCTGTTCTTTCTTTGATCAACTTGAAATGCTTGCATTCCTTAGTAAAATTGCATAGGAAGAGAAGTTCAGTGGAAATTAGATAGTGTAATGTGTTCAGGGTTAACCTTCTAGATGGTGTTTTCAGTGAGTATCAGGTTTGTTTTAGATTAGGTGCTTGTCCTATTGCTGTTCCTCATTCTTTAGCATTCCACTTATGTAACTGTCATTCTAGTTTTTCCTGACTTAAAGATCTGCATGTGTTGGGTCTCCATTGCAATTTATTACCCAACAAGGGCTGCCAAGATGATTTCTGAACTTCTCCTCATTTGGCTACCACAGCAGTTAAAGGCATGGTATCCAAAAGGTTGTGATTCATGATTTTAAGACATACATTTGTGTTGGATTCATTTATTTATACTGAAGTTACACTGTAGCTAATTGTTAATATCTTTTGTATAAGCTTGATTCCTTTCATTTGTCATGATGCACTCTATCCATGTGCTCTGGAGTTTAATCTGTGGTAGAATTGGGGTTTATTAACGGCTTTTTCTGTATATTTTTAAAATCTCTTTGTGCCATTTATAAAATGAAGTCGTACTTCATTTTATTAATAGGTGTACTTGTCACCACCTGGATCTTGGATATGAGGATCTTTATCAGGTTTTATAGATGGTGGCTATTTTCAAGTAAACTTGTTTGTGTTCTAATATTCAGAAATAGAAGAAATCCTTTCTACTGACCTCGTGCCTGGAGATACCATGTTGATTCCATCCAATGGGACAATTATGCCCTGTGATGCAGTACTGCTCAGTGGTACTTGCATTGTAAATGAAAGTATGCTAACAGGTAAAGTACATTTGATATACAATGCTGCATGGCTACAAGTATTAGTTTATACCTGTGTGCATGCTTACTTGCAGTATCTTTTAGCATAAGTGGAAATGTTTATTTTGTTTGAAATGTGTGCGTTCTTAAAATTAGACATATTCTGAAGTACTTATGTACTTGTGTCCTGCTTATCTGCAACAGCTACCTGATACTGCTTGGAAACTCCAAAAATGACTGATGGTTTCTTGTTAAAAAGATTTCTTCTTGATAGTTTGTCTTCCTGCCTCTTGACTTGGTGTTCTCAGTGCAGATGGAGTTCTGAAGCCTGCTTCTTCAGAAAATTTTTGCCCAAACTTTTTAGCTTCTTCCAAAAATGAAGGTAGTGAGTAGAATGTTCTACTATATTTAAAACCACAAATTATTATCTCAAGTTGTGACTGCGTATGCTGAAACCAGGGATCTGATGTATTTAAAGGACAACTTCAGTGACTAGGATGGACTTTTTTTATTCCTAGGATAATCTGTCCAAATTGACAGCCTTTAGAAAATTGTTGTTCAGAGATTGTGCGTTCTGTCGTGTTCAGTTTTTCTGAATATACTTGATCCTCTTGCTGCTACTAGCAACTGATAAAAATTGATTGTAACCCTAGCTTAAGTGCACTCGGTCACCAAAGGAGCTGAGAATAATTTTCTTCAGCTTGTAGTTTTTCTTAGCAAAGATGGGGATGATGCTTTTCAGCAGGAGAAGGAAGCTTGTCCTGTTTTTTTTTATGAACCATGTTTTATGTCTATGTGATTTGAAGTAAGGGGAACAGAAGCTCTATAAGGAATAGAGTTAAGTAACATTAGGGTAAGGAATCTGCTGAGCTGAGGCTGATAGGTGAGAGACTATGTAATAGCATGCTGAAAGGAAGATTACTTCCATAAGTCTGCCTGTGTGCTGGTGAAGTGAGATTATGTTATTCTACTTGTAGTTATGAATGAAAAAAATCCGTTCTTCTCTGGTCTTGCTTAGAAACTTTCTTTCCTTTAAGGTGAAAGTGTTCCTGTCACAAAGATTAATCTGCCAAATCCTTCGGAATATCCAAAAGCAGTGGGAGATGAGATCTACAGTCCCGAAGTGCACAAGCGGCACACACTGTTCTGTGGAACCAATGTCATTCAGACCCGGTTCTACACTGGAGAGTTGGTCAAAGCTCTGGTAGTGAGAACAGGTATCAATTGTTAAGTTTATCCCTTGTTAATGTACTACTCCTTTTTGTAGCTGTGTGTCAACTGGCTGATACTGCTAAGATTAGCTAAAGAAATATACCCCAAATAGCTTGATAAAAGTCTTAAAACAATAATAAAACTACATGGTGGTCTGAAGATTAACAGTTGGCAAGCAAGAAAGTGAATCAGTCTTCAGCATCAACTTAAAACTTATTTGAATATATTTTCATGTCCTTTAGAGGTTTTTTTTGTAGTGTGTTGGTTGAACTGCATATTCCTCTTGGAAAAGGTTTGGATGGATAGAGAACAGCTGATTTTAGCAGAGTCATTCACAATGCCAAATGTTTTTCTTCACCTGAAGTTATTTCAAAGTCCATAACATTTACTTAAAAATGAGTTTGATCTATTTACAGAAATGCTAATTCTCATGTTAGAGATCTGGGGTTAAATAACACAGGTAGTCTATGAAAACCAATTGCACAAGCTAGTACAATTGTGGAATTCTGCTTTACAAAGATCTTAAGAAAATTACCACAAAATAAATAAATGCAAGCTATAATCCAAGGTACAGTAGAATTAGGTAGAAGAGATTGGACTGCATTGACTAGACTGCTACTTAAAGCAAGTTTTCCAACAAATAACTTCATCCTAATTAGCTGCCTCTTACTCTGGTGTATTCTTTTCACCTTGTGTTAGTCTGCTTTAGCAGTAAAAGTTCTGATTTTTTGTTTTACTCTCTTTCATGAAGCTTTTATTAGTATTTTCTTTCAAAGAGATATTTTCCTTCCCTTGAACACATCTGCCCTTTGATAATATCCATCTCAACTTGTTCTGTTTCTTAAATAGATTTCATGTGCTCAGCCAGTGTGCAAGGTGAGCCCAAACAGCAACAGAAATGAATTGCTGAAGGCATGTTGCTTCTGCTCTGCAGGAAGGATAGTACTTTTTGTTTTGAAGTCTGATACCATGGTCTATAACTCTTACAAGGAGCATTGCAATTGCTCCCGACATGCTGAGTCTTACTGCCCTGACATCGGAAGTTGCGTGTAAAATGTTCTTTGCCCATGGCAGGTCTGAGTTAGCTCCTGTTGTAAAGAGGATGAATTCAGCTCTGTGGACTTTATTCAGGTTTTATGTATGGACAAATATGGTTTTCCTGCTGTGGCAATGTATAGAGAGAAGCAAAGTAATGCAAAATTCTCTGTTCTCCGGTCTGGTTCACAGGAGCAGTTTTTAGGCAAGATGGAATTTCCCTCAGGAAAGAGGGATAGATGTCACAGCACTTGCAGCTTCTTGCTCCTAAGATGTTTCATAGTAAGAACTAAAGTAATTCTCACACAGTGAGATACAAGTAAAAATCCCCTTATATAAGGGAGGGAAATGCCACAAAATTGAAGGTGCTTAAAAATCTAGTTCTTAAAAGATCTAGGAGAGCAGAACTCAATATGGTTGTGTGCAAAGGCATGTAGTCCTAATCTTGTCATAAACCAGGATATAAGATTGATCTGCTGGGACTATACTTACAGTACTCTTCAGTTTAAACCTTTAATATGTTTGATGCTACAGCTGAAATACACATAAAATGTATTCATTTCTTTCCTCCTAAAACTCCATTGATGGATGTCATTGTGGCTCCTATTTGTAATTGAAAAGAATTCAAAACTGGTTATTTTGCTTTAGAGAACAGAATTGTCCACTAAAGTTATCTGTATATCCAGTGTGTTCTAAAGACACCCCATTTTTGGTGTGTTCATTTATTCTTTTACTCTGATGTGCTCTATCGTGTGTAGCTACAGAACCTGCTGCAAAACCATGAAAAAAAAGTAGAATGTAGTTCTGATTTTTTTTTTTTGTTGACCACCATGTTGAATTATGAAGCATTCATTGCTAAATACTCAAGTACATACAGACATGGTGAACTTCTCTGAACAGGCCCATGGTTTGTATTCTGCAGTAGCAGATTCAAAACCTGGAGGCTTCGTGGCTTTTCATCTTGGGATGAGCTCATCCACTTTGAGTGATTCCATAGTTGCTCTGCTTTGGTAGAATCCTGTATGCCAAATGTCAGAGTGGAGGGCTCAGCCTTTGCTGTGGTGGCTTGCAGACCGAGAAGCTGTCAGGGAGCTGTCACTAATGCCAGAAGATCTGACATTGATGTTGCGGTTGTAGTAATAGACTTTGAAGTCTAAGCAGATGGAAAATGTTTTGGGCACGCAGAATTGGGCATTAATGTTGGCCTCTTTAAACGTCGAGGCAAAAGTTCAAGGAGGACCTTGGGATATCTGTTGGTTGTTCAACTGTAAGACCTTTAGAAGGGTAGTCTCCTAGTTCAGTTGTCAAAATGCCATCAGGAGGTGCCTTTCTCCAGAAGATGATTCCCTGCACTGCAGTTTTTTCTGCATCTTTCATTCTGGCTCTCAAGGGACCTTATGGAGACTTGCTATTTAAGTGTTTAATGCTGGATTCTGAATAGCTTCATTTTATTTTTTGCAAGGACTGGCTTAATTAGACAATAAATATACCCACTAGCTCTGCACTGTGAGGGACAAAATGCAGTGCAATAAACTCTGCCAGGCCAAACCATGTGAGGATTTGCTGCTGCTGCAGAGGAGGTGTTTGTTTGCAGCATCTGCATGTCCTTGCCATAGGAAAGAAGCCATTTCTATGATGTGCACATGTATTTTTAAAGCACCTTAATTACAGTATTGCAAAACATCTGCTATGGATATTGAAAAACAGTTGTAATGAAATTAGTAGCTTAAGGGTTTTATTGAGGTTTTTGATATATTTTAATAGCTTTGCTTTTGTTTGTATTTTTAATAACTTAACTCTCTTTTTATTTCTAGGCTTTAGTACTGCTAAAGGACAGCTTGTTCGTTCCATACTGTATCCAAAGCCAACGGATTTTAAGCTCTACAGAGATGCCTATTTGTTTCTCCTGTCTCTGGTGGTGGTGGCAGGCTTTGGGTTTCTTTACACAATTGTTAATAGCATCTTAAATGAGGTATGTTTTCATTTCTGGTCCAGAACTACCTTATTTTAAAGAAGGGGTGACTATGACTTCTGTCGTACTTCAGATGATCAGAAACTATTTGATTTAAAGTGAAAAAATTTTTGCTCTATTTTATATCAGTGAAATGGGACAAGGTTACTGAGAATAAAATTCAGCACAGAAGCAAAATTTGAATATCTTACAGAGAAATTTGAGTTTACCATGATTTCTGTTGACCCAGTTACTAGATTTTTATCTTTGTTATATGTAAGATTGCCATCTGACTTATATACAGTTGGAAGAAATAGGATATAGCACATCTAAAACATGCTGCAGGCAAAAAAATCCTTATCCAGGAATAACCTCATAACTATTATGTTTTTGGGTTTGTTTATTTGTTTTTTCCTCTCAAAAAAAATTTTACATTATTCAGTTAATGTTTTAAAGTAATATATTTCCAGGGGAAAAATGCAAATTTGAAGTTATGGGTTGTGGGTAATTTAGGACTGGATTGTTGTGGTTGCTGATGGAGGGTGAAGATTGTGCTAAATTTCTGGGCAATCCAGAACACATTGTACTGGGGAAAACAATTATGTGGGTTTTGCTCTTGGTAACACATCAGTGGGACAGTGAATCTGTAAGCAGTGGGTTGTTGTTCATTAACTCTGACCTCTGTTGCAGGTTCCAGCTCGTACCATTATCATCGAGTCTCTTGACATTATCACTATCACGGTGCCTCCAGCACTCCCTGCTGCTATGACTGCTGGCATCGTTTATGCACAAAGAAGGTTGAAAAAAATTGGCATCTTCTGCATCAGCCCACAAAGGATAAATATTTGTGGCCAGCTGAATCTTGTGTGTTTTGATAAGGTTAGGTGAATTTTGAAAGCTTGCTGCCTGGACATTGTCTTAGAAAAGGGAGTTTGTATAGACAAAAAGGAAAAACTCATTATTTTTCATGTAAGTTAGATCATTTGTGATCTGTTAGCTTTCAGGTATTCAGTGTTTACCACCTGTTAACTCTCTTAATTTAATCTTCTCCAAAAAGTTGTTGTAATTGAGCTGCTTTCTTATCTCAAAACTCCCAAGTCCCAACTTACTACTGGCACCTCAGAAATGTGAGAGTTGGGGCTTATTAAGAACTTTATTTAGCACACAAGCTGCTGAAAAACTCAAGTGTGAAGTCAAGACCTCTTCTCATTTTCATTCATTTCAATGAAAAGCTGAGCGAGTGTATTTTTTTGTTTGTTAACCAGACATGAGGGAAAGACAGTAGTGCTGCTAGCCAGAATTCTTTGCAGTTGCCTATTTCCTAGGTAAAAATTATTTTCCTCCTTAGATTTTATCTCAAATAATAAGTGTAACACTGACTGTATTATTTCAACTGTAAGTAAATTTCAGTTACTGTTTTAACTATGTAAGGTAGTACTAATGGTTTAGTACCCATTTTCTATTGTCCCCAGTCCCTGAATATTAAGATGATATGCAATCATCTTTGGATTTTAAAGGTCTGTTTCATTTGTCCAGTGAGGAGCATGACTGCTTTGAATGTTTTTGAAAGTTATTTAACAGGTTTGGAACTTAATTACTAGCAATTTGCTAGGGAGATACTGTATTTTTTGTCCTGAAGTCTGGATTTGTATGTGAAAACGAAAGAAAATATATTGTTCATGTGTCATTTGCTTAAATAACTGTTAATTTTTGCTTTGCCAGAAGATAATTTGTTTCTGAAGGCTTTTTCTTCATGCCATGCTCCTTGATCTCTTTTGCAGACTGGCACACTTACTGAGGATGGCTTGGATCTTTGGGGAATTCAGCGGGTAGAAAATGCTCGGTAAGGATGAGCTCAGAGCTGATAGCAAATAAGATACTCAGCTTCAGCAGAACAGAATAGAAAATTCAGTGTGAGCTCATATATGTTTACATTTCTGTAATGCACTGTAGAAGTGCCACTTAAACTGTGGTTTAGGTATGTTGGAAGTTACAACTTCACAGGGAAGCTGAGGTAGAATTTTGTTAGAGTCTGAGACCTCATCACGATCATGCTGCAAAACTGTTGCAGATACTGTTTCATATTTCTTTAATCCTGTCCTCCTAAGTGATGACTTTTCAGGTTGCTAAAATGAATTATCTTAGCTAATTAAGTTAAGTACTAAGTGATAAGAGGGCTTTGTATGAGATCAGACTAGACAGGGAAGGAATGAACATTGTGTGTTTGAAGGAGGAAAAAGTTGTGATAGTTTCTGAAGATTCCAGCCCAGAGTCTTAATTTGTTTTCTGTGATGTGTGAAAATACAAGTGAAGAGACTTGTGCAGTCAATTTTCTTCTATTAATCTAAACAAACCTTTTGAAGTGGCTCATAATAAATAATTATAGTGCTAAGTATATTATTACTTCATTGTTTCAGTTTCCTTTTGCCGGAAGAGACGGCTTGTGGTGAGAGCTTGCTGAAGTCAGAGTTTGTTGCTTGCATGGCAACTTGTCATTCCCTTACAAAAATTGAAGGGGTGCTTTCTGGGGATCCACTTGATTTGAAGATGTTTGAAGCAATAGGATGGGTAAGTGCCATTTTTTCCCCTGAATATTGCATTATGAGAAGTCAAAGTTAATGAATGTATAAATCAGTTGATTTTTTTTTTTTGAATACAGATTTTAGAGGAAGCAACTGAAGAGGAAACAGCCCTTCATAATCGAATCATGCCAACAGTGGTTCGGCCTTCAAAACAACTTTCCCCAGAATCCAAGCAAGCAACAGATCAAGAAATGGTATAAAAACTCAAAACAATTTATTTGAGTTAAAGAAACACATTTTACTGTATGCTGAGGTTCTGGCTGATAAAATTGAAATGGCATCAGAACTGTGAGGGTTTTGATGGCAAAGACACAACAAACCTGTTTAAACCATTGTTTGAGGTAGTGGTTCAGTATATGCCACTTTCAAGGTGAGCAAACTGAGTATCAGCATTATTACCTTTACAGACTGGTTATAAAGTAAGTAATGCTTTTTGAGCTTCGGCCAAGCCTTTTAATATTGGTACTGTTACCAATTTCTTACTGTTTTAGTGAAGTGCTTAGGTGTGCTCACCTTTCAGTTCAGTTCAAGCAATCATTTGTTAATGTCACTTTGTGGCGTGGAATTTTTGCCATTCTTGTACCTTAGAGATAATATTAAGTGCTGAGTAAAAAAATGTACTTAGCAGATTTAAAAGTTTCTTCTAGCTGTATTTTGAAGTATTTTTAAATATTTCATGAAGGGAAATTTTAAGTATGTGAATCTATATCCAGATTATCACAGAGTAGGGTAGTGGGAGTGTGTAACAAATCAGTGCATTTATATGAGCTGTGTTTTGTAGTAGATAGAGATGTCTTTCTTTTGTTCAGAGCTCAGTGTACATGCGCAGCAGTAATTACTGTGCAGTAGTTGACACGTGAACATTCTTGAAACTTACTACATTACTTTGGGGCAATATACTTAATAATCATGGCCTCATTCTGAAACACCATAGTATTTTAGTAATTTACAAAGGCTAAACAGTTTGGACTGTTAAAGGTCTTGGAAATTCTGATTAGGAAATCAAGCTCTACAGTTCTGCTGTGTCTCACTTAAAGGATACTAAACAGGTGCAGTGTATTTATATTCAGCTTTTATGAAATCCATTGAAAATACAATATTACTTGATACCAAGAATGCTGTGCGGATTCATTTACTGATTTGTGTTGACAGTTTGTAGCTGAAGAAATACTTGGAGTGACTATGTTTTTTTTTTTATTTTTCAGGAATTGTTTGAGCTGTCGGTAAGTATGCTTTTTCATTTAGAACATACCTATTTTTTCTTAAGATGTATGTGGATGTAACCTTTCTCTTCCTTCCTTCCTGTATGACACAGACTGGGTATGAAATTGGAATTGTGCGCCAGTTTCCATTTTCCTCAGTGTTGCAGCGCATGTGTGTAATAGCCAGGGTTCTGGGGGAAAAGAGAATGGATGCTTACATGAAAGGTGCCCCAGAAGTGATTGCCAGCTTGTGTAAGCAGGAAACAGGTAGAGGAACAAATTATTTTTATTTCTTCTATAACTCAGCTGAAATACTAATATTTTAATAACTCAAAGCTTGATCTTTTTTAAGTTCCTGTTGACTTTGAGCATGTCCTGGAAGAATACACTAAGCAGGGCTTCCGAGTTATTGCTCTTGCTCACAGAAAACTGGAGTCTAAGCTTACGTGGCACAAAGTGCAGACTATTAGCAGGTAAGAGTGACTTCACTTTTTTAATAAGTAACAGACTTTAAAAGCTGTGTGCTTTGAATTAATACATAATGTGTATTTTTGTTTAAATCAATTACTACTCTTCTTCAGCTTTTTTCGTTCTTGACATACGTACTTCTGTACATTCTTTAGTTGTGCCATGGACCTACAAGATAAGGAAGTTTTTTTTCTGCAATGAAGTGAATTCAGAGGATGAGCTTTAATCTGGAAATGAACTGGAATATTATTTTCATGATGTCTAATTTACACAAGTTTGGCAGAAAACCTCATCTCATTTCTTTACTTGCACATACTTACTTCATCTGTGTTTATTAAGGATAATGGCAAGTAGTGGAAATCCTCCTATGCGTGTTTGATGCAGTTTCTTTGTCTCCTAAAGGCAGCATGTCCATTTGCTCATTGCAGAGGTTTGGAAGGTAGAAAGATTTCTTCCTTCAAAGAGCAATACCTCCTGTGAATTATTTTTCAGCTGAGCCTAGTTTTGTGGATAATGTCATCTTTCCACAGTGCTTGAATGTGTAGCACAGCTATGAAAATGGCAGCTTTGACTGTGTTCTTTTGTATCAGCCCTGTGTACAAGGTGAACATTTGGCAAAGCAGAGAAATGAGTTTTCTGGTTTCAGGTGTGAAAATCTGCAATAGCAGTAGAATACCCAAGACCTGTAAACACACTGACTTTTTTATGTAAACCAAAGTGAATTCATTTCTCTACCTAATTAACCAGTGACTATTAGTCTCACATGCCTTTTTAACAATGTGGTAGCTTTTATGTTAAGGTTCAGCTTATTTGGAAAACAGAGATGTGCACTCTAAATATATCCTAATATTTGGCCTGTGAATACAGTTAGTTTCAGAGCATGTTTTCTAGCTATAACCTATTTGAGACTGTAATTTCATTTAGAAAGCATTCTTGTGGAGGAAACTGAAAATTGTGCTTGAGAGGAAACAACATTTTCTCACGCTGGTTTTCAATTAAAACAAGGGAAATAAGTATAAAATATTGTGATGATATCTTTCATGTCATTTTTTATAAAGCAAATTACTTCATGGTTAAAAATACACATTCCTCTTTACTTTGATAAGCAGAAAATCAGGCTTTTAAAGTTACATCTAATAGTTGTAAATCCTCTTCCTTCTCTCTTTTTCGTCAGAGATGCTATTGAAAGCAACATGGATTTTATGGGGTTAATTATCATGCAAAACAAGTTAAAGCAAGAAACCCCTGCTGTACTTGAAGATTTGCATAAAGCCAACATTCGCACTGTCATGGTTACAGGTTAGCATGTAAACATTCATACTCAAAGCTCCATCTCTTTTTGGTCTTGGTTTAATTATGTGTATGAAGTGAAATTTTAGTGTCAGTGGGTTTACACTGTGTTTATAGCAACAAGGAAGTTTAGAAACTTGTGAAAATATTCAGATACTAATTTTTTTCTTTCTGGGTGCAAGTTGCTATGGTAAGTCAGAAAAACCAGAAAAGGCTTTAATTAAGTTAAAGAAAACACTTCATAGTTTCTTCTCCCTAGCTCAAAGTATAAGCTACTTGATACTGAGTTGGAGGATGAAAACCCTTAGAAGTCTTCCAAATCAGGCGATGTGGAAGTCCTAGTCTAATTTTATGACTGAACTTGCTTTGAGCAGGAAGTTGGACTGTATGTCCTGAGGGTCCCTACCATTTTGATTTATACTATGAAAAGTCACTTTGTATTGGATTTTTTTCTGGGAGAATGACTTAGGTCCTTTAAGCATGCTAGATGTCTGTGCTGTGTTTTTTAAATCCTATGTGTTGTGATTTTTGAATGTTTTGCTAGGCTAACAATACAGCTCTGTTTGCATGGTCTGCGACTGTGTAAAAAGCAGTATTTTAGATGGCTGCCAGTTTTCTGCCTGTTTTTCCATATACACTAAGATTTGGTCAATAAGAGATCTTTATAGCTCCAAGCAGCACACAGAATTTCTGAGGGAGGGGGTTTACCTGGTAGGCTTTGGATGTTGTCTGTAGGCTTGGTTTGCTCTGAGGTTGGCACTGCTATGTAGGGCAGTCCTCCTCCTAGTTCTATACAGGCTTTGTTAGCTTTTCTCTTGCAGGGAATATCAATGTATGATCTTGATTCTTTTCTGACTGAAACCATTTTAAATGCAATTGTTTAACAGGAGATAACATGTTAACTGCTATCTCTGTGGCCAGAGACTGTGGAATGATTCTACCTCAGGATAAGGTCATTATTGCTGAAGCACTACCTCCAAAGGATGGGCAGGCTGCCAGGATCAACTGGCATTATGCAGATACCCTCGCAAAATGCACTAGTTCATCACCAGCCATAAACTCAGAGGTAATATGACCATATTGTGCCCTTAGAGTGTAAGCAGTTAGTTTTATTGTTCTTTTTTGTTATTCCATTAAATAGTAAATCTGCTCTTAAGTGTCAGTTCAGAATTGATATACTGGTTAACTTTTAAGATCTTCAAATACCAAAGACTAGTAAAGCAGCTGGGGGAGGTAGTTTTTCAATGGCTATGACATTTGACATTTCACTTGACAGGGTTTTTTTCTCAACATTTCAATCTGTTAAAACTTCTCTAGCTGCTTGTAGTTGAAACATTAAACCACATTTTCTTAGTAATATGTGTTTTTATTTTATGAGGTTTTTTTTAAGTGATGTTCTTAAAAACCTAGTCTTGTGTGGGATCTCTAGGAATAGCCCTCTGAGTATTAGCTTGAAATGGCGAGGTGTCTGTGTAAATGCATTACAGCTAGAGTATTAAATTACTTTTGTTAGGATATTCCAGTTAAATTGGTCCATGAAAGCCTTGAGGATCTCCAGATGACAAAATACCATTTTGCAATGAATGGAAAGTCATTTGCTGTGATTTTGGAGCATTTTCAGGACCTGGTACCCAAGGTGAGCATTTTATTTGAGTATGGGCACTTTCAATGGTGACCAGACTTTGCCCTGTGAGCATTAAGAGCTCTTCTGTCTTGCAGCTCGTGCTACACGGCACTGTGTTTGCTCGCATGGCGCCTGATCAGAAAACTCAGTTGGTGGAAGCTTTACAAAATGTAGAGTAAGTATTTGCTTAAGCATAGAAAGTGAGACAGTTGAATGTGTTTGGTGTGGTAGGAAACAAAAAGTATGCATGCTGCTAGCTGTTTTGGCTAAAGAAAAATGCTGGGCTGATAGAACTCCTTGTGTTGATAGATCAGCCTATTAGCTGATCTAATAGAATGAGAGTAGTACCACCTGCTGGCTAGTTGGGAAAATTTCCGACTTTTCATGAAGTTCTTGGTAAGGAATATGTGCATAAACTGACTAACATTTTATAAAAGCAGCTGCTTGGTTTATGAAAAAATCCCATACTTCTGCATATTACAGAATTATTATCAGGGTGACTTCTATTCACATTGGTCAATATGTGACTGCTGGTGTCAGGCCTTGCAGCTCTACAAAATACTACAAAAATGTCATTGCCTAGAGCAAAGATTCTTTAGACTACCTTGGGATAATACAGAGCTAATTAACTATTATTTCTTTGATTGAGCTGTCATTGTCATGTTACATTTTCATCTACTTCCTTATATGTAAAACAGCAACAGTAATTTATTTCAGCATTAATGATCACCCATTGTTATGCAAAACCCTGAATAACTCAAAGTAATATAGAAGTAATTAATGAAATAAGCTAAATGGACCATGGTTGGAGAATGGTCCAGAATGCTGATGTCTGTTTGGTTTTTATAGTTACTATGTGGGCATGTGTGGAGATGGAGCAAATGACTGTGGGGTAAGTATATTTTTATTTTCCATACAAAACCATTCAGTTAAATTCTACAGCTGAAGGCAAGTTCTAAAATGGTCTCTATTTCAATGCTACCTGGCAGGCACTAAAGAGGGCACACGGTGGTATATCTCTGTCTGAACTTGAGGCTTCTGTGGCATCACCATTTACTTCCAGGACACCCAGTATTTCCTGTGTGCCAAAGCTGATCAGGTAATGCCACTCACTGTGGACTTAAATGTGTGTGTGTAACTGATTTTTCATGCTCTATTTTAGTATATATTTGATGCTGTAAGAAACCAGTGTGAGTTACAGAACAATCTGTACATTTTAGTGGTTCTGTTTCTTTACTGAGGGTACAGAAAGGTTGTAAAATCCTTTGTCCATGTAAAATTAATTTTTCAAAGCATGACCTAGCTTCTACACATTAGTCTTTAATTTTGTCTTAATGACTTTGCTAGTTTCCATAAAGGCCGTGTGTAATTGCAAGCAGTAAAAATCTTCAGATAATTGCTCAGCACCATACAAAGTAGAAGACAAATTTTCTAAATAGGGTTTGACCAATATGTTGACTCTAGAATTGGAAGTTAGGTCAGCCAAAGAAGAATCTAGAGGTCTGTAGGGAACTAATGATGTAATGCATCATCAGAAACATTTCTGAAGTCAGCAGTTCTGTGGCTGACTGTGTGTTCATTCAATCCATGCAGTGAACTAATGCTTCATAGATGCCTGTGTAAAAAGACTTTCATTTTAAAACCTGTGTTGAAAAACCACATGAAGTCCAAAGAAGACTGAAGTTAGGTGGCAGCTGAGTTCAGAAGACATGCCCACAACTTTGTTATTGGGGGAAGTGTACCGTTCTGATTCCTGTTTCTCTGCATGTCTGTAGCCTAATGTCCCTCAAAGGGTTTGCTGGTGTGTTTAATTGCAGCTAACATTTTGGTAGGCAGAACTTAACTGCTTGCACAGAAAGCTTTGTAGTTACATGACTGCATCTGTTTTGACAGGGAAGGCCGTGCTGCTTTAATAACTTCCTTCTGTGTGTTTAAATTCATGGCATTATACAGCATCATCCAGTACATCACTGTTACTTTGCTGTATTCTGTAAGTATTCTGTAAATACCTATGCAGTGTCAGCATAATTCAGAGGTTTGAAAGTTGATAGATATTAAATATAAATTATTGCCAGTCCCTTTGAGTACAACGCATGCGTTCAAAAATACATTTAGACTAAAAGTATTGTTAGTATTTTGGGGGGGTTTTTCACATTAACTGTACAAAATACATGGTAATATCTGTTTAGAAAAGGCAATGGCTGTGAAAAGAAAGTCTCTACAGTGTGAAGACCAAATAAGCATATATACAAAACAAAAATACAGGCTTCAGTTATTTAAAAACCTTCAGCATTTTGAAGTAACTTTTTTTTTTAAAGGGCAGTGCATTCCTTTTATGTTAGAATTGAAAGAAACTGGAAGTACTGATTTGGGTGGGGGGAAGCAAAGTGGAATATTTCTTGTTTGTATGATTAGTTTCACATTAGTGGCATATGATAGAAATCCCATATTTTAATTTGTATTCTGAGCAAGTTAAAGGTGCAGGGTATCAAAGGACCTTTGAGGTGGAAATTTTGACAGCTGTGTGAGTATACAGTAAGGCCATGGTGTTTAAAGAACTGTAGGCCTAAGCTGTTGTTGCATTGATATGTAAGATTCAATAATATAGTTTTGATTACAAATAAATTTCAATTACAAATAGCTTGTCCATCTTGAAAAGGAGATAGTTTCATACTGTGATACTTCAGGAACTGTTTTGTGAATTGTAGAGTATTCAGGACTCCTGCAGGTAAAGGAAGTCAATTTGACAGGACACTGTCTTGTTTATAGAGTGAAATTCAAAGAATTAATTCTATAAGAGTCAGTATAAATTTTTTTATGGTGTGAAGAAGTTACCAATGTTTCATTTGTGGTTTCTCTTCAGATCCTGAGCAATTTGGGAGATTTCCAGTTTCTCTTCATTGATTTGGCAATCATTTTGGTGGTTGTCTTCACTAGTAAGTACTGTACTGAATTACTATGTGGCTTCTGTGAACCACTTTTTGCTTGCTCAGATTTTCTTTAATGGCATGTGGTTTTGAGAAAACACTGTGATATACAGTGAAGATATTATGACTATTACATCTGCGCATTGAGAAACCCAAACCACCACTTTGTATTGAATTAGATTCATCTGCAATTTGTGAAATGTCCTCTTACAAGAAGCAGGTTGTGGGCACGATCTTGGGGAACTAAGTCTTCACAGTACAGGAAACTGGCTTTGAAATCAAAACAGGAGTTACTGCAATATCATCTTGCTCAAATGTTTTGATTCCTTGTATTTTTACTTTTAACTTCTGTCCACGAAATGTTACACTCAAAGTATTGCCTAATGAAACATTTGATTCCACATACGAGCCTAGCATTCAATTCACATTCGGCTAACAGTCGAATTCCATTTTCAAATTTAGTAAAAACATCTTCATGGAATCAATGGCAGTCCAGAAGTGAGGAGGCAGGATGTAAGTCCTTGTGCCAGGCAAAGGGAATTTGGCCAGACACTACTAATTCCTTAAGTCTCATGGCTGCTACTGTCCCCTGCTATGCTGTGCTGCTGGGGAACCAGCCTGTAGAAGGCACTGTGGCGTTGTTCTAGGGCTCTGTTGTCTTTACAAGGTGGTTTCACATTTGCAGTTCTGGACTAAATTTTAAAGTGATGTCATGAGCAAGCCATTTGAATCCCACAGAATGTGAACAGGATAACTCTTGAAAACCATAATGATGCAATGTGTAATTTGTTTTTTGTTCTCTTTGCAGTGAGTCTGAACCCTGCTTGGACAGAGCTTGTTGCACGAAGGCCTCCATCAGGTCTTATCTCAGGTCCACTTCTGTGTTCCGTGTTGTCTCAGATCATCATCTGCCTTGCTTTCCAAACCTTGGGGTTCATTTGGGTCAAACAGCAGCCCTGGTATGAGCCTTGGACAGCAGACTCTGAGTAAGTGTTTCAGTGGCTCTGTGCAGGATACAGTAGTGATTGGAAAGCTATAGGCAATAATTGCTCTCTTTTTTCTTGACCCTCCCTTTGGCGACTTTGAAAATAAAGCTTGTGTTATGGCAGCTTACTAGTCTGCTGGTTTTTCTGTGAAAAGCATACTAATATATTAGAGCTACCCAACGGCTGAAAAGCAAAATTGGGTCAGAGTCAGATGGCTTGTTCTAATGACTCGTCGACTTTGGGACAGTTGAGGTAGAAATTGGAAATTTATGGTTAAGATGTGTTTTATCTCTTTCATATTATAAAGCTTTTCTTTCCTGTTAGAGTAAATAAAATTCATGTTTTTGAAAATGAAGAGGTTTTAATTTTGTTTTTTAGATTGCAGTGTTTCCTTACCTGTCTCTGAAGTCTGTCTACAATGATAGTTTTTAAACAGTTTATATAGAAAATTTACGAACTGGCAGCATGAAAGAACTTGAATCTCTGAATTCACAAAAATTGCTACCTCTCTGCCATAGTTTTGAGTTATTTCTTACTACCTGTAGTATGTTCTCAAGTTTAAGCTTTTTTACTACTGTAGCAATTTGTTCTGTCATTACTTTCATAAATAAGTGGGCCCTATTTGCCTCTCCTCCATAACTCAGTGTTTAATGTTTTTTGTGTTGTAGTGCATGTAATGTGTTGGACACCAAGAACACCAGCTCTGCACACCATGGGAATGAGACTATTCATGATGAACATTACATTAAGAATTATGAAAACACAACTTTGTTTTTTATATCCAGCTTTCAGTACCTCATAGTGGCAATTGTCTTTTCTAAAGGAAAGCCCTTTAGACAACCATGCTACAAAAATTGTAAGTCCCAAATAAAACTCCCTATTGACTGTGCACTTGTTGACAATTCTGTTGTGCCACTTCAGAAGTAATAGTGTTGCTAGGAGATCATAGTGCCATTATCCTTTCATAATCACAGCTAGAAATAAGGAAATATTAAACTGTATGAAGAAATTTGTGTTAATAGTTGCTTAATTTGTAGAAGTGTATGTGTATTTATATTTCAACTCCACAAGTGAGCCAGTGAGAAGGAGTCAGGCCTTCTCTCTCTTTATGGCTATCAGTACAACTGGTATTGCCCAAATTTGCCTGGAAGGGGTTTAGAAGGAGAAGAGAGTTTGTTTCCAGGCAGTAGTGAACCCTTGACACATGTTAAAACTGTCTAAAACTCTTGATTGTGAGATGGTCCAATTAAAATATATTTTTTTCTTCTTTTACAGTTCTGTTTGTTTTATCTGTTATAGTTCTTTATGTCTTCATATTTTTCATCATGTTGCATCCTGTTGAACCTATTGATGAATTTCTTGAGGTGAGAGTCAGCAGATCTGAGGGTGTGTCAGCTTCCTGGGGGAACTGATGGGCTGCCTTTGGGGCAAGCTTGACCCCTGCAGAGCTTTGGCTTCACGTCACTGGGTGGGGAGGGAGAATTTACAATGCTGACTGTGTTTTGAATGTGTGTTTCTAACCTCTGGCAACTTGTTTCCACAGCTTGTGTGTGTGCCACCTGAGTGGCGCCTAAGAATTGTCATCATCGTTATTCTAAATGCGGTTGTATCCGTGCTGACGGAGGTAAGAAATCCACATGGAAAAAATGCTTCTCTTTTAAGTGTTTCTTTTCTCAGGGTGCACGTTTGTCTTTTATTTAGGAGGTCACTCTTCACAGCATGCTGCTGTGAGTGGCTGCTGTTTTCTTAAGTGTGTATTTCTACAAATGTCCTTGTAAACTAGATTTAATGTGTCAAGACTTTCTGTGTCTAAAGTGTAATTTTAAAATCTTTCTTATTAAAAAGTGGGGGCGAGGAGGAAGTTGAAAGACTTAATAATTCAACTCTTTAATATTAAAATACTCCATTTTTGTTTCCTGTGTTACTTCAGAATAAAAACATACTAGACAACCATCTAAAATCCTTACTTCCTTCATTTGGATCATAAACAGAGCTTATTATTCAGAATAATGCAGGTCTGTGTAACTTGGTTGTCTGATATGATCAAAGTCCAGAAGTAGAGATGTTCATGCAAATCTGCTTTTTCCATCACTGAGCTTGTCTGAAGTCAGTAACTCTGGATGTTGACATCTTCTGCTGTAATTCCAGAGTTAGGGTGTGCAGAAACCTTTCATCCAGGTGCCTTGTTTTTGTTTCCAAGAATCAAAGTTGGACAGATAAATCTTCCAGAAGAAGTCTGGATTCACAGTCAGTTATTTATTCCTGTGGTTAATTCTTCTCCGTGTTAACTGACGTGTCATTTCCAACCTGAATATGTTTGGGTTTTGGTTGCAGTCATGAGTCACTTTTTTTCCTGCAAGATGAAAAAGCCTTCCAATATCTAGTGCTTGCACACTACAATTATCTGTTTTTACTGTGTAACATTTTCTACAGCTTCTAATCAGTATTTCCATTGCAATGTGAGGGATTGCTATCAATGTAATCAGCATAATACTTGCTTGCATCATATAATTTTGGCCTCCAAAGAGTACTACAGCATTAATATTCTATCCAATTGACATGTTTTTTCCCTTTATTTGTGACCTAGTAAAAATTAGCACTAACAAAGGTGTTTTTTCAGATTCTTGAAACAAAATTATCAAGGTTTTGTGTTTAAAATGTTATTCCAAATAGAATTTGCAAAATATGCTCTTATGGTGCTGCCTACTGGAACATGTTTTTATGTTTTCACATGGCAGGTGACAACTTGTCTTTTCCAAAACATGTCAGTAGACATTAATTTTCTTGGCCTCTTGTCTAGTTGTTAACAAGTTTATCCACTATTAAAGCTCCGTGCCTTTCTTACGTTGTTCTTTTTGTACTCTAACTCTTCCTGTGATGATTTTCCTTTATGCCCTTGAATTCTTTTTTTTTTTTGTATTAGTGAATGCTTAATAGTTTGTGTTTTTTGCTTCCTTTTATTTGTGAAAAGTCAAATTTTATGTATATTGCTGTCTTTACCACTGAAACAAAACAACTATTCTGAAGCTTCAGAATCATGGCTTTTCTTGTCTTCTGATAAATATAAAACAAACCTCCTAGACAGAAATATTTTTTCCTATTCAATTTCAATTTTCAGTCCAGTGATAAAGATTATTGAGAGAAATAAATTTACCATCTGCTTGAAATTCCTTGGTCTGCAGGTGATCTTGTAACTTTTATAGAATCTGGTGTTGTTTCTGTTCTGGATGTGTAAGGGCTCTAGTAGAAAGTCTGTGCAGTGTGCCAATCCATGTATCAGCACGTGGCTCTCGAGGACAAATGGTTCTCCTCTGGTTTAAATACATGTTCATAAAGTTCCACTTCTGGGCCTTGTTTGTTGTCACATCAGCCTGAAAACTTGTGACTTTCTACTAAGCATCACCTAAGTAGTGTAATTACCTGCAGACTGTATTCTTTCGCTCATTGTTTCAAACCTCACCCCACTCTTTTTCCTATGAAGGTTTGAGTTAGCATCATTCTGCACTTCAGTCATTTAACTTTCATTACCAAAACTGCAGGGATGATTTAGCACATTTCTTTTAATCAGACTTCCGTATTTATCTTGTTACCTGTACTTTAGTAATAAAACAGAAGTACCTACTTCTCGGCACTGATTGTTTGGGCTGTTATGCTGTGTCTTAAACCAAGTTTTTTTAAGTGTAAGTTGAATGCTTTGTTGTGGCAGATGAGTTGTTTTACTGTACAGCAGGTGTCCCAACAGAACTGTTGTCTAGCAATCCTCAAATCCCAAACCTTGTTTTACAGTGCACACTTCACCTTTCATAACTTCAGCCCACCTCTTGAGCTGCATTTTCCCAGTTCCAGCAGTGCTTCTCTACACTCCCTAAGGCTTTGTCGTGTGGTGCCAACTCTTTGGATCCAGGGTGCTGTGTAGAAATCCCAGGCTTTTTCTTTCCTTCACTTCCAGTATAGCTCATTATCTTTTTCTGCTTGTGTGCCTGGCTGGATTTTCTGCTCCCTATACTTGTCATTACAGATTTACTGGGTGCCACAGGTCACATTCTGAGTATCTGGAAGAGGCTGCTGGTGGCAGCTTCTTCCATCTTTTAACAAGGTACCCTGTTTACACCTAGTTTGTTCTGCTGTCCCTCAGGAACTGTCTCTTTAAGTGTCTCATAATTATGAGATACACGAGGAATTGGATCTTCTTTAGTCACACCTGCCAGTGTGACACTTGTGTCATACGGTGATCATATGTAGTTTTGTCATTGCTTCTACAACAGGAATAGTTGTAGAAACTATGTAGAAACTGTTTCTGACTGTGGTTGTTTTCTGTTCATTTTCTGAAATGCTCTGAAAAGGTTTTGCTTCTTCCATGTGGGTGCCAGACTAGGTTTACAAAGCATGCAGATTCTTTCTACCAGATGACAGAAAATATTGCACAACAAAGGCAGATCCTAGCAGCTGTTCCTTCTTACCTCTGATGTCTGGTATAGACATGCTTAAACCAGACTGGCTTCAAAAATGAACATCTAACAAGCTGAAGATTTGTTGGCTGATGCTTTATAAAATCACTATCAAATTCTGGTATATTATAAAATCATAAGCATTATAAAAATCTGTTACAGAAGTCTGACTAATCAGCTCCCCATTTTCAATGGCAGAGGTTAGTCAGATGTTAGAAATGGAATCTGTTCAAGGATCAGAGTTGTAGACTTGAGGCCATGGAAGGTACAGGTTCACACCTGTGTTGCTAGATTTGCTTGAAGCTCCTGAGTCTGCCCACACAGCTGTATGAGGATAACCAGATGTGCTCAACATACTGTTCAAGTTCTGCCCTCTTCTGAAAACCTGGAATTACACCTACCAAATTCCTTCATTCCTGCTGGTGGCTCAGCTTTGCCATCCCACTGCTGCATTTCTGAGAATGTCGCTGGTTTAAAACAGACTATGTAAAAAGCATAGCTCCAAAATGAACTGCACTGTAATGTTAAAAATGGTTTGTGGGGAAACTGCTCTAAACACTCATGTCTTCATGTGGTGCTTCACAGGTTTTTAGAGTATTGAAACGTGTATTTATGTTTTTTACCCATGTCATTGGATGCAGTTTTGGTCATTGTTGGTGTTGATTTTAGAGTACACGTTCATAGTCTTAAATGCTGAGTGAGCACTTTAGTAATGAAAATGTTTATCACAAAAGTACCGACAAGTAGCATAAGCTCTCTGTTTTGCTTGCCACTGAATTAGTTATGCCTAACACAGTTTCAGGTTTTATTTGTAATTATGCACACTAACAACAAATGATCATTAGTTTCTTTAACTCTTCCCACTCACTGTAATGTCTCACAGAATGTCCTCCTTGATATGATCCTTTGGAAGGTTGTGTTCAATCGAGACAAACAAGGAGAATCTCGCCTCACCCTACCCCAGCCGCCTCAGGTTGGAGACGAGTATTTTGCTGTCATCATTTGAGTGCATGTGGATTAATTCGGTTTTGTCTCTTATCTATAAGTGTCTGTTGCCTTATCTTTAGCTTAAGTCTGCTTAAATTAGATTTCTGTAATTGGAATATTAAAAGCAAAGGCTTCTGGGTTTATATTTTTTTCTGTATTGACACTTGAAGAGTTTAGTGTGTGTGCAAGAACTGTGAAACAAACCTACAGTATTGCTCTAAGTATTGCTTTTTTCACTTCATCTTTAGTTTCCACATTAGCAAATTTTATTTGTGGTGTCACAAGTTAGCATGCTAGGACTGGGAACATCTCGATTTGCTTAGAAGCAATTAAAATAATTTGGTTTAGAGTTTTAAATCATTGTCTGAGAGCAGTAATTTTCAGCATGTGCAAATGAAACAAAACAAGATGGCAAATGAAAATACACTGTTGCTACTTCAGATGGTTTAGGACACTGAAAGATTTTTCAGGTGACATGAATTTTGGTCTGGTCTGCCCCTCTGGTGCTAATGCATGAAGGAAATCTATGTGAATCCCATAGAAACCAGCATTACTTTAAGCCTATTGGCTTATTACTTTTGGCTGATTATTCATTTGTGCTCGCTAGAATTACAGTGGTTTATTTCTCAGCACTAAATTTTATTAAATGTATTCACTTCAGATTTACATTTGTCCTTTTGAGGCTGTTGTAGAACGAATTATTTTGTGTTCACTGAGGAATGGAAACTGTACTCAAGGCTCACATTTGGTTCAGTTCACCAACTGACAGACATTTAGAGCATGATGAAAACTATAGAATATATTACCATTAAAACGTCAGCCCTGCAGACTATAGGTGCTGTCTGAGACATGAGAGGGATTCAGTCTCAGGAATGAGGAATGGTGTTTCTCCTTTCCAGCTAATTAAATTACATGCATTTAAGACTGGGAGAGGAAACATAGGAAGGAAGACTTAAGTTTAATAATGTATGTCATTTTAAATAGCTGTTAGTACCTGCAATATTTAGATTTCACATACCAGCAAGTTAAATTCTGCTACTTCTGTCTGACTGGCTGCCTTCAGTTTAACAATTAAAAAGTATTTTGGGATTTTGTGAATTTGCTTTTTCTAGAGCAGGCTTTTATTCTCCAACAAATGATTTATTGTTTCCTGTTCTATTTGTGATTATTGAAAGGATTATAAAATATGCATAAAAACTGTTGGTGGTCTTAGATGTTACAATAATGTGATATACTTGGTTTTTTCCTTAATGTTTTTTGAATGTCATCACTACCATAGTATAGAGGAGATGACACAACAGAAGAGTTACTGCACCACAGGTCCAATCCAATGTGATAATGAAATAGTAAATTAAAGACTGAAATAATAGTTTTTCTTCCAGTAATTTACTGTATTGTTACTGACTTGTTTTGTTGTTGTTATTGTGGTAATCCAGTTTTCAAATCTGTTCACTTCTACAGGAGGCTGGGGACCGCTGTGGAGTCTGTTTCCTTTCTTCCCTGTTTGGTTGTAGAGAGAAGACACCAAAAGCCAAGTATATGCACCTAGCTCAGGAACTGCTGGTTGATCCAGAATGGCCACCAAAACCCAGGACAACAACAGAAGCGAAAGTACCATCCCAAGAAAATGGTTCATATCAAATCATCACTGTAACGTAGCAGTGGATCTTGGTGGCATGTCTCTTTAGTAGTATTCAGAAGAATGTAATTTTAAGGCTTTATTTGAAACTGCAGTGTGCTAAATGTCAAATTGTAATGCAGATATTACCAACTGTTTTGTCTCTCTGAATACAAAATTCAGAGCCAGGCGTCTTATGGCTGTACATTTTAAAAATGTAAGTTACCTTAGGCAGAACAAAAATGATTGTGTTTCCTTCCACCTTCTTTCAGATTTCATTGTTCCTAAATGAGATGCATTTAAAGGTTTAAACTGCAGGGCAGTTTAAAACAGGTTCGCATTATTTGCCTGGAGTATCTTAATAGTTGTTCTAACTTGCTTATCTGGGCATGTGTTCATGTAAACCGTATGATGTGATGGTTTCATGGCTGTGCTAGAGGTGCATAATAACCTTGTCATGGTTTGGGGGGGTTTTGTGTTTTTTTTTTTTTTTTTGGTTGGTTGGGATTATTTTGTTTGTTTAGTGGTTTTTATTTGACTAATGAAAAGTTTTGTGCCTCAGAACGGTTCTAAAGTTTGTGTGTGTACCTCTGAGTTTTTCCCTATTAGTAAGGAGTGTTTCCAGGTGTAATGTTTGGGTTCTAAGTTCAGTTCTTTAGTCTGCCACAGCAGGAATTGGGAATGCTGTCAAAGCAATATGCTCTGTCTTAAATAAGCACATTGCTTTCATGTGGATTCTTGACTTCTTTTCTAGCTAACCACAGGGAAGGGCTTAGGTGGCCTCCAGGGGAGGAGCCATTTGGCTACACTCTAAAGTTTTTGGAGAAAGAAGGATGGAGAATCGAAACACTTTCTTCTATGTCATGTTTTATTACATTTAGCTATGCATTTATCCATAGACCTTGCTTTTTCCAGCAGAAGGATTGGATTATCCCTTTGTGGACCATGTTTTATTTGTAAATCTAAAGATAATTTTCCTATGTCCCTTGAAGTAGTAAGGCCAGAGTTACTGCTGTAAGGGATATGGGAGTGGGAGGGAGTTCTGTTGTCACATCCCCACATGTGGGATTTGTGCACGTTAAGAGCACAAGCATTTCAAAGAGTCTGCCAGTGTCTTAAGCGCTACATGTAGCTATACGAAACAAAATTAAGAGAAAATGGAGCTAATGTCTGTCTTGCTGCAGAACTATAAAGCTTATGCAGGTTTTATTTATTAAAAAAAAAAGATGAAAAAAAAAGCTTGTATCACCACTAATGCTGCTTAAGCACTAGGGGTAGCCATAAATCATTTCGCCATGAGGCAGCATCAGAACACAAGACCACTAGAAAAATAGGTCTAAAAGAAGTAGAGGCAGACAGCACTTTGACTTGCAAGGTTAAAACTCTTTTTGTTGTTTTTCGGGGGGTTTTTTTTGTTTTTTTTGGTTTTTTTTAACCACAAATTGCTTATCTCCAAACCATTGTCAACTTCATAAATATTTGGAAAAGCCTTCCTTGGTGTCTTTGGGAAGATGATAAATGTTGAGTCTTGATCAGTCTATTTTTGACCAGGGGCAACTAACTGGTCCAGACACCTGCAAGCTTTGGGAGGGGTTCTGGGGTGTGAAGAAGTTGTGATTCTGTAGAAATCCTTGAGAAGGAAGTCAGGTCTTTTAGAGTAGTTGTGGAATGAGGGCCTCAGACTCACTGGCTGGCTGGGATTGTTTTGAACTGTGTGTATTCTGATGATGGAATTTGAGGTTTTGATGTTAGGGTTTTTTTTCGTTTTTTCCTTTTTTTTTTCTTCTCTGGGTTGTCTTGTTTTGTTCTTTTAAATTCCTGTGGAGACAATTACATTCTAGCCATGTTTTAATAAGCAGAATTTTTCAGGTCAGGCCTAATTCCCTTGTGCTGTTCTGTAAGGCAATATGGACAGAGTGCCCTGCTGCTTATAGAATCATTAAGGTTGGAAAAGACCTTCAGGATCATCAAGTCCAACCATTAACCATGTTAATGTCAATCATGTTGTGGTTTCTGCAGTGTTGAATATACTGTGCCAACAGGGAATTTAAAAGTGGTGCTAAATGGTTTGGAAGACCTTTTCCTAGAACTTGGTTGTTGAAGTTATTGCTCCTCCTAAATAGTATGCATATGGTGTACTATCTTCCAGTCCAGCTGTCAACTCTTTTCCTGATTTCTGTTGTTGTTGTTGTTTGTTTTTGAGGAGTGGAGCAGGAGGAAAGGGGGAAGTGGTTTTCTTAGTATTCATTCAACAGAGCAATGATCTTATTATCCTGGCTTTGTAAGGTCATAAACATCGAACAACATTGGTAGCTTTTAAAGGGTCTGCAAACATTGGATACCTTAATTAGTCATGAACCTGAGTCAGTTGGCTAATTTCTGCCGATGTTGAATTTACAAAACCTTTGTAGCATGGAATAACTGATGAAGAATAATTCTTAGCTGCGTAAGTAGTATTCAAATCTAAACAAAAATAATATTTTAGTTGAAAAATATTGTGAAGCTATGCATCTTGGACCTGGGAGCTGTGACTTATCCTTAAAACGCATAAGCTTCTGCTTTCCGTTTCATTGACCATTTTAGATTTGCTGTTTCATGAGAACTGAAAGAAAATATTTGTGTCTTTCCCTTTTATATGCTTTTGCTTAATACTTTCCTAAACTGATAATTTCTCTCGGCTTGCTTGGTTTCTGGAGCTAGTTTTTCAGTCTTATTCTAGTTTTATTAGACTTACCTAGAAAGTGAGGAGGAAACAGCTGTATTAAGGTGGGCTTGTCTTTGGAGAACATTGTAGGGAACTCTTACTAAAACAGAAATTGCCAAGTGTCTCCACTTAACTGAGTGACTAATGGCTCATGAGCATAATAAACTTGAATGTTTTGCAAATGGGAGCTTGTTTCCTCCAGGTCTGTGTTCAGGGTTGGTAAATGTTCCTGAGGTTGCATGCTTGAGCTCTGACGCTTAGTCAAGAATAATAAATCATCTTTTCTGAGAATCCATCTTGTTATTGCAAGTTCAGCCACAAAATAAGCTTTTGCATTTTCTGCAATTATTGGGATTTATGCCTTCCTGCCCACGATCTGAATTTGACCACCTATAATTTTTCTCATTTTGAGCAGTTTAGTTTTTCTGGTTTTCAGAAATGCAGCAAACTAGATCTGCACTAGTGTATTCAGTTTCTGTTTTGAAGTAAGATGAAATTAATTTTGTATTGAAAAAAAAAAAAATCTCTTTCAGTGTTCATCTTGGAAATCTAAATTCAGGTGAACAGACCAAGTTAGTTAGCTCCACTAGATACTGGGTAGACATTTTCTTCCTGCTGTATATTTTGGCCTTATGTTGAGGAGTTTGATTTATTATTAAATTATTTGTGTACGCAGACTTCAATCTGTACGTATTTTATTTTGATGTATTAGGATTTGTAAATATTACTGATTTTTAAATATTATTTATGCACATACTTAAAGGACTGGTCTATCCAGAAAAGCAGTTGCTAAATAATAAATGTTACTTTTTAGAAATAAATTACAAGATCATGAAATTGTATATCCCTCAGGGTTATTTTTAAAGTTCTTTTCTTCCTTTCCCTTCAGATTCAATTAGCAGTAACTCTAGTTTCATGTACTATAGAACTAAATCTACTGTAAAAAGAAAATGCTGCAAATAATGCTTGAATAGAAGCGGCTGAAAAAACCCACAGAACTGACTGTCTATATTCATCATAACTTTAAATTGGAAACTCTTACTGTTGCACTTTTTAAAAAGTTCTTGGATTTTTAATTATATTTATTTTTTTCTTTCTTCATGAAGGTTGTGCTGAACAGTCATCCCAAATTGGGTAAATAATCCTGTACTGTATATGTGTATATGCAGTATAATACTAAGCAGATGTGGAGTCCTTTTTATGCTGCAAATTTTTAATGCTTATGTTGGTCATCACAAAATGAGAGAGCTCAAGTCCTGTAGGATTTCTCCCATGAAATTCTGAATTGTAAACTTAGGGTTTTGTATGTCTAAGGGAAAGCTGTGGGTTTTTGACAATTTTTAGAGTCTTGAATATGTTGATTTTATATACAGTAAAGCTTCAGGTTTTTAAAACTATTTTCAACAAACTGCAGCTTGTTTAATAATTATGTGAACCAGAAACTACTTAATTTGTCATTAATTCCTCAAGTCTAACACAGATTAAAATGTTCATCATTACAGCGCTCTCTAGAAGCTCAGCTTCCTTTTATTTTTAAATCTGAAATGATACTACATCTTTGTATTTAAAATATGTATTGCTGCTCTAGAATGGTACCCTGTTGTCAAGAGGCATACATAAATAACTGTACAATAGAATTGTAAATAGACTTGTAAATCATTTTTGTGACTGAAGCTCTTTGAAAATAAAATTTAAATGAACCGATTTCTTAACTCTTCTCATTAGTTTCAAGAAATTGTTTTAATTACTCTTTATAGAATTAGATCCAAAGCTTGTTGAAGAACACAGACTTAGTCCCTCTGGTGTCATGGATATGGTGTTCAGCACCTCTGTATTTTTGCAGGTGGGGTTGGGAATGGTGCCTGCTGTGTTAGGGGGATCACACTGGCTGCAGCTTCACCTGGTGTCTTAGGAGAGCCTTTCTAAAGCCGGACCTTGTACATGGGATAGCAACTTGTTTCCACCTTTGGTTATTCAGATGTTCCTTCTGTTTGGACATGTGGGAGGCATGATCTGAGCTGTCACCATTGTCATAGTCATCTTCAGAAAAATCATGTGGAAATGAAGACATCTTTTCTATCCTGTGGCTCACCCTCCATTGAAACAGTCACTGGCAGAGCACATTATTTTAAACTTGAAGACAAGATATTTAAAATACCTTTTTAATTAATAACAAAAACTTAGTCTTTCAATTTCAAGCTTCTGTTTTAAAAACTGAGCTTTTCTCTTTCAGAATCTTACAGGTTTTAGGTTTTGTTGGCCTGCCACTCCAGAAGACTGAGGAAAACAGAAACTAAATGGGTCAACCTTGGAATGCTTAGCCAAAGCATTAAGTAAAAAACCCCTTCATTCCTTACTGAAACTGCTTTGACTCCAATCCTGCAAGAAATTGAAAGTCAGAGCAGCTTTGTGAAGGTATGAGCACTTCGCTTAAAGTGGATGTGTCCCACTCCTTTAAAATCTGTGTAGCAGACTGGTGACAAATTTGAAATTTCTGTTCACATCTCACATTGAAATGCAGATTTCTGACTTCACTCAGATTTGCTTTGGGTTGTCTGAAGCACATACTCCAATATCACTGACAAAGAAGCTACAAGGGGGTTTTCTGCCGTTGGATGTGTGACTTAAAACTTTCTCCTGTTGTGTGAGTGGCTTCAAGCCCTACTTTTGGAGTTACATACAACCTGTGGAAGTTGGTTGCTTGAACAATTGTAGGCAAAAATCTGCTCTGAAGCTTCAAATATTGTTTGGCCTTTGTCCTGTCTCAGTAACTGGGCAAATACGGGTGAAAGCGTTATCTAGAGGATGCGTTTTGCTGTTTTACTTCCCATTTAAAGTGCAGTGTCATGGTGAAGCCTGATTGCCTGCTCTGCTCCTGGTAAGTTCCTTTAAAAAGCAGATAAGTTTCTAAGGTACAGCTCAAAATTCCTTTTTTGTGCTTGTATGAGTTTAGGAACTTGCAAGACAGTAAAAGAGGTAAGCACCACTGTAAGCAATGCATGTGCTCAGTGTTCTCTAAAACTAAGTTCAAAACTGATTTAAGACTTCTAATATAGTAACAGTATTAATGTATTGCCTCTGGCATCCTTTTGTAGTCTTGAAAAATGTTAAGAGGGGGCTGAAAGGGAAAGAGGCTGTAGACCAGACTTTGGTAAATGACCAGCCTGGCTGGTGCCTTTTCTGGAATGCCAGGTGTCTCATGTGAGGGAGGGTTTGAGAGAATTTTGATGCATGGGAATGTATAATTATGATCTTTATTGTGGGTATTACTGTATTCTGTACTGTTAAAATCTTTAAATGTTTCTTCAAAAAATACTGTTAGCAGCTCTAGATGTTTGAGAACCATAGGCTTGTCCAGTTCTTGTGACAGCACTTACAGCCTTCATATCTTGCCAAGAATTTCTACCATTTTGCTGTTTGTTTGTCAAAGCTAGTGCTTTCTAGCATTTCTGAGCATCTAACCTTGTCTTCTTGTATACTGTCTTATCTTTTGCTATAAGACCAGGAAAACAGACATCACAAACCTACAGTCTAGTGTTAGTCTGTTTCTGATTTTACAGAGTGGCCTGTAGTCATACCTTCTGAAGGACCTGCTTTTGCAGTTTCTAGCATAACAAATTGGGGGTTTTCCCTCCACTTGGTTCTCTAGATCCTTGCTTTTCTCGTCTCACTGAATCCTGCAGTTCTGTGGTCTTGAGTTAAGTTTGTGCAGGTTGAGATGCCAGTCGAGGCTTGAAACAGAAATTTCTTAATGTGTTTCTGGATAGAGGGTTCTCTTCATGGGGGTAGGTAGGATCAGGGACACGCTGAGTTACGAACTTGAGGTAGAAGCATCACTGGCTTATGAGAGTTTTGGGATGAGGAGGATTACTAGGAGGGCGAGAATCTCGGAAAGATTTTTGTTTGACGTGAAAGACCTTTGGAAGAGTGAAATGTGCTGTTTTTTGGTGATGTATGTGTCTCATTCAAGGAGTTGTGAAAAGCCCACTGAGATCTCGCTTTGTGGCACCATGTTGCTGGTCATTGATAGCGCTAAATGCCATGTCCTTCCCTTCCTGAGGGAGAGTTAGAGATTTTAGCAGACTTCAGTACTCTGAACCTAAATAAAATCTTAATTTTTTTTAAAAGCACTCCCTTTTGCTCTTTTGGCTTTTTTTTTTTTTAATGCAGTAGCTGGTTTGGGCGTGCAGTTGTTTTGGGTCCATTGTGGTATGTTCTTGTCAGCAGTTTGGGTGCCTGAGGAGCTCTGCTGTCCTTCATGATTTCTCTTTAAGTGATGGGGGTTCTACCCAACAGTCTGTCTGTGGGGTTGGTGTGGGAGGGCTTCATCCTTGCTGCTGAAAAAGAGCATGTGGGGATGGAGCCTTCCTCTCCCCCCATGTTCCTGGCAGAAGACTGGCATTGTGTCAGCTATCCCAGTTACCTCTGTGGAAGTTGTGTAGCTATTCCAGCTGTCCCAGCTGCTGCTTATTCTGCTGCTCAGCCAGGTGCTTGACATCCAGATTTCTGATACACTTGGACTTGTTGATTTCATTGAGGAAGTATTTCTAGACTATGGGTTTGTTTGACTTGCTCTTTTAAATATTACCATTTATACCTACAATGATTCCTTTCCTGTTTGGAAATGTATGCAACTTTCCAACTTTGTGGTGTGTTTCATGCAGATGTGTCTTTATTGCTACGACTTCCCATCTAAATTCGTGCTCTTCTTTCCTCTCATTTCACTGTACTTTTAATACTACTGCTGACAGCTCAGTATTGCATTCAGCTGTTGAAATGAGACTTGTTGGTTATCAGAGGCTCACTACTGTCCTGTGCCACATGGGGTCTTCTGTGTTATTTCAGGCTGTGTCAAAAATAGCCTGTTCCTTCTTGTGTGTTCCTGGGCTGTTCCAAGAAGCCATCACTTGAAAATGCTGAGACAGGATTTAACTGGATGATGCTGGTTTGCTTTTCACCATTTAAAGTACAGGACAACCTTTTTACCTCCATTGTCTATTTTTGCAGGCTAAACTTTATTTTTAAACCTCAGATAACTTACAATGGAAAAACACAGTGAGTGCAGGACCTTTTGATAATTTTTGAAAATATTTTTGGCATGTAATTTAGTATAATATACAAAACCTGGTCTAGTGGAAGATGTCCCTGTCAGTTGGAAATAGATGATCCTTAAGGTCCCTTCCAACCCAAACCCTTCTGTGATTCTGTAATGCTTTTCTGTTCAAATAAATACATGTCTGTTGACTACTTAAGTGTTTCATCATGATTTTTGTGTACTTTTATTGTAGTTAACTGGTACAAATACAAACAAGGAGTACTTGATTTACAAAAGTTAATTTATCTGTACTTCTCAGTGTAAGCTGAGCACTTCAGAAATATTGGCAGTTAACAACAAAAGAGATTTTGAAGTTTGCTTTCAAGCCAAGGGAAATTTTGCACACATTTGTGGGTTTATGATATAATCACACATCTTTGTGAGCTGCTGAGTTACCTATGATCAAATCCTGATTCTCTCTTATCTCTTGTAACAGCTAATGTTTCTGGCACTTCAACAAGGATGTTGGTGTTCTGTTTGTCAGTGATGATCAAGCTTTTCTTCCAGTTGGATGCATCTATTTGTCCTGAGAAGTGTGACTGCTCTTCAAAAAATGCGATTTATTGCTCTGGCCCCCGCATACAAGACCTGGAATTGTTAAATCTGCCTTGCAACATGACGGAAATTCACATAACAAACGCTAACATATCGTACTTGCAGGATGTTTTTGCTAGGATGGTGGAACTGCAGCATCTCATCCTGTCTTCAAACAACATTGCTCTGGTTTCACCAATGGCTTTTAAAGGCTTGGGAAGACTAAAAGTCCTCAAACTGCTAGATAATAAGCTGGTTGGACTTCCCCCAGCAGCATTTGATGACATGGTGCAGCTTCAGCAACTGATCATTGAAAGTAATAGGCTGAAATCTATCGAGGAGAATCTGTTTTACAAACTGGCTAGTTTGCAGGAGCTTTACTTGAACAAAAACCAACTAACAGCCCTTCCCAGTGATGTGATGAAGAAACTCACCAAACTCAGAGTACTGAACTTGTCAAGAAATTACTTAGCAGCACTGCCTAGAAATATATTTAGTGCATTAACCAGGCTTGAGAGGCTGATGCTGTATATTAATAGGCTGTCTTCAATAGAGTCTGGTATGTTTGATAGCCTGAAGGAGCTGCAGGAGCTTTTTCTGCATTCCAATAACATCCATTCCATTGCCCCTGATGCATTTCATTGTCTCCATAAACTAAGAACCCTGACACTCTCCAGAAACAGGCTTCAGGTTTTGCCTTCTGGGCTTTTTTTGCACTTGCATGACCTGTCTAAACTGACCTTGTACAGGAACCCACTGAAGTCTCTTCCAGAAGTATTGTTTGGAGAGATGAGTCATCTTGGTAGCCTTTGGCTGTATCACACAAAGCTCTCAACAATACCAGACTTTGTGTTCAGTAACTTGACAAATTTAGAGCTTCTTGTGCTGAGTTTTAACCCAGAGCTTACAGTTCTTCCTAGGAATGTATTCAGTGGCCTGAATGAACTGCAGGGCCTTTCTCTCCATACAAGTAATATTTCTGATTTGCCAGAGGGAATCTTTCTGAGCCTTCAGAAACTGCAGAACATTTCCCTCTTTGATACAAGGCTTGAGGTTCTCCCTAGAAACCTCTTTCATAATCTCAAGCATCTCCAGAAAGTTTACCTGAATAGTACTAACCTGCAGTCTCTTCCTGCAGACTTCTTTACTGCTTTACCTGAGCTGGAAGAAGTTGTCCTTGATGACAACCCTTGGAAATGCGATTGCCAAATTCTTGGCTTCCAAGAATGGCTCCAAAAGAGCACAGCAATAGTTAAAAATGTGCAATCTCTAATGTGCCACAGCCCAATGGCACTGCAGAATATTTCTCTTGTGTCTCTAAGCATCGATGACCTGGAGTGCCTGCCAACCAGAGCTATGACATATCAGACATTCAGCTCAACTTATTGCCAGACTTCGACATCTCCTGTGACAGAGCACTTCACATCATCTGGGGACACTGCTATGCTATCTGACATGGAAACCATCAGCACGCCCACATCAATTCCTCATGCAGCTCCAGATTTTACCTACTCCCATGTTGAAGATGTGGGACAATCTGGGTTACATTTCTCAGATGTTCCAGTTCAAACTTCTCCCAGCATCATAGCACAAACCAACAATGTCAGAGGGACAGATTTAACTACTCTCGTCTGGTGGGATGAGTTTCCAGCCCGCAGCAGTGCTAAACCCTATTTTAATACTAGAGTTACTTATTGCCAGCTATTCTTGTGCATTCACAGTTTGATTTTAACACTCCAGACTGTAGTCATTGTGCTCAGTCTGTATGTGATGGGTAACACCAGGCAACTCTTGCACTCCAGAAATTTTCCCACTCAGCCTGTAGTTCTGATAAGAATATTAAGAAGATAGAGAAATCCAGCCCAAGAAAGAACTGGAAGTGTTGCTTTGGATACTTTTTGAACATTTGAGCAATTAATACTTGATTCAGATCTGGATTACAAATCTTCATAGCAAAGACCATAAGGACCTTGTCTTTATAACATAATGGAAATGAGTTTTATGCACCCCACAGCATTTCCCACGAGTGGCTGTAATCACTGTAACTTGGTACAGCACTTAATGCATGAACCCAGAGGGTGAGATGAAAGTGTTTGTGGTCACCTCTACCTACATGTGTGCTGTGGGTTTCCTGCCTTGGAGTGCAGCCCTGTCCCTGCCAGAGGCTGCTGCCTGCTGAGTGTTCACTGCTCAGATGGAGTACCATCAGTATAGGAACTCTTACATAGGAACATAGCTTCAACTGTGCTTTAGAGACTGCCCAAAGTACTCCAATACTATTATGCCCTGTACTGCCTGCAATTTTGTCTCCCTACTGAGAAAACAAGTGGTGTTTTTGGGAGGAGGCGCTGGGAAGGACCGTAAAACAATGGGGATGTGTGCAGAATGGTGTGGTGCAAATGTCTTAACTTCTGCTTTCTGTCCTCAGCCCCTTTCCAGGACATGGCATGAGGAAGGGATACCAATTAAAGCTAACAGCGGAGAAAGATGCTGAGCTAGGAAGTATAATCTTTGATGTATTTTATTGTTTGCTTGGAGGTTTTCTGGAAACTTTGTAAAGTTCAAGTAAACACTTTGATCCTTAAACTTTGGCCAGTGGTCTGACAAACAAGGTGTTCCTGGCTGCATGATGCAGGGAATCTTGAAAGCAGAGTACTAGGCGGATGCCCAGGATTGAGGAGGGGCTCCACAGGGGTGAATTGGTTTGAGAGCTGGGAGAGAGAAGAATGGTATCTCCTGGGCTTGGCTAGCAAAACAGCAGCACGCATCTGGGGGGCAGGGAGCCTGCCTGAACTGAGGGACACGAAGTGTCACCTCCATTTCAAAGTTGGCTGGGGAACGTACACAACTTCATCAGCTTGGAGTGTTCAGTCGCATTTTCAGTCTTGCTATTTTTTACCTTATTATATACTGCTATTCCCTGACTTCAGTCCTTTCAAGTGTTGATGTGCGAAGGCGGCTATTAGGCAGTAGTGTGGGTTTTGGTCTTTATACTAACATTTTATTAATATTTTGAATTGTATGAATATTTTAGTTCATAAGTAGACTGGTGGCTGTCAGACTGCCTGTGCTTTAGTAGCTCTTGGCTTTAACTATCAGCTTTTATCTTCATTATGGGACTTAGTTTGTTCTTAAAAGCTCTGATGTGGTTGAAAACCTCTGGGTGTGGTTTCCTGGCTCCTTGGGCCAGAGAGCCTCTGCTCCAGGAGTAATTTTGTAACCTTGGTGACTTTCTCAATGTTAGAGACTTTCCTGGATGGCCTTTAAATGCACGTGACAGACTTGAGGTGAAGAAAACTTGGGTTTCCTACAGGTTTATGGCTGGTTCCCTGCTGTGTGTTACTCTAGGCAGTGGGAATAAATTGTGACTGCTTTGTTTCAGGGTGCTCTGCTGCTGGGCCTAAATTCCTTTTCCAGGCTGTGAAAAGAGAGAATGTGCTTCTATAGTGTTAAATGATCACTGTCTTACTGGTGAGGTTTAACAAAATTTAGCAAATCTGGGTAAATGGGAGTTAGAGCCATCTCTAAAGAAGCAGAAATGCAAGTCACTGCAAGTGGTGCAAAGCAAACTGTGACTGGAATCATAAACAGATGCTCCAGAATATTTATTGCAATATATTTGAGAGAAGCATAAAACCAACAGTGAGCTTTCTCAGTGGTGGTTCTGGGTGGTTGCATGTAGTGTTTAAGAAGAGAGAGTTGTTACAAATTTAGGTTCTTGGTTGGACAGCTGTAATGACCACTTAGTGCTGTGCCAGCTCCAGCACTGTCGCACGCTGCCACGCAGGCATCTGCTTGCAGCAGGCAGATCAGCATGATCAGGACTAGTGAGGAAATGGTTCTACAAGCCATGCTGGTGACTGTTACCTCAGTGAAGGAAGTGTGCTCTGGGCACTTGAATGCACAGTGTCTGATTTCTAAGGAAAAGCACCTGTGTGCTCATGGTATGGGTACAACCCCTCGCTGTCCAACCCAAGGGCAGCACCATCTGCTACCTTTCTGAGCCCTCCTCTGGCTGCCCCAGCCCTGCAGTACAGCCAGCTGGGCCCCCATGCTGCTCTTTGGCTCCCAGTGCAGTCACTGAGCTCCAGCTCTGGCACGTGGGGGCTCTGGCACAGAGCTGTGTACAGTCAAGTGCTAAGATGATGATTCCTCTTCACATGCTGTCATCGGGCTTTCCCCACGAGCCAGACGGGGGAAGTGAAGTCATCAGACAACAAAAGGCTGGAGCAATGAGTGCCTGGGGCGGTTTACTAACTTTTCCTCTGAGGTGTACTGTTTTGAGCTGCCTCTGATTCATTGTTTCTTGCCCAGTGAAGCTCAGCCCTTCCTGAAAAACTCCCTGGCCTGAAAAATCCAATACATGCCCCATTTCTGTTTTTCCTGGAGAAGGGATAGTTGTCCAGGTCAGCATGATGCAGCTATGGCAGGCAGAAAGGCAACAGGCTTGTCCCCAGATCCTCTCTGGGCAGCCGTGCCTTGCTGCTGCCTCAAAGCACTGTTCCTTTGTGTGCAAGGATTTTCTTGATCCCTTCAGCCCACGCTCATATCATCTACTGCTCAGCCTTTGCCACCAGGCTGGGTGAGAACACAGTGGGCTGGAAGAAACTGGAGGTACCTAACCCCTGATCCAATGGATCCCTGGTTTTGGGGAAGAGGTGAATGTAAAGCACATCTGCATACAGTGGCTGAAGAGGTTGGTTCCATTCTCTTGGCTCCTGATGAGGGTGCAGGGTCATGGTTGACAGCCCTGCATGTTATCCAGACCTCCAAGACAAGGACCTGCTTCCAGGACCACATCCTGGCTGGGAGTGCTTGGGTACCACACCAGTAGGCCAGCTGTACCAGCCCAGTCAGAGCTTGCTCTGTCTCTCCAAATGCTTGTTGTTGTAGCAGTTGCTTCTGTTCTCTCTGTTTAGGAAATCCTGGAGCAGTGGGAGCTCTGACCTACCCTGTGCCAAGCCACGTGAGTATTCATTATGTTTCCAGCTTGATGTCAGTACAAATGCCATTCTCCTTTCTTGTTGGGATTTGAATCCAGAGAGTCCCCAAAGCACAGGGTGCTGAGGGGGGAATTGAATGAGCTGGTGCCACAAACACTGGAAGCTCTGCCTGTTTCACAGCCACTGCAGCAAGCACTTCCAAGCCACCAGAACACACATCCTTTCCTTGTGTCCCTGGTGTCCTGGTCCTTTCCATCCCATCACCTCTGCCCTCTGAGACCAGAAACTGCAGGAGGGCCCTTGTCATTGCTTGCAGAGGGCAGTGAGCTTGGGCAGCTGCTTGTGAAATGCAGTTCAGTCCTCCAATGCCCAGCAGCAAGATCAGAGCCTGCACCTTAGATTTTCCCTGTCCTGATGTCAAAGAGAAGAAGGGTGATGGCAGATGTGCTTGGAGAAGGCCCCCAGCAGTGCTGTGTGGTTCAGGAGTGCATGCAGCAGCTGCTGCTGCAAGGCAGGAGCCCTGGGAGCCTCTGCCTGACATTGTGGAGCATTGGCTGTGTCTCCTCTAGGCCTCCAACCAGCTGATTGGCAGCCCTGATATCAGAGCATTTCCTAGGAATGTCAGGAGAGCTGGGAGAAGATGCAGCCCAAGGCATGTTCCCACCAGACAGAGCTGGGGCCATGAGTGTTTATAGACTCACGGTGAGCAGAAGGTCTGAAGCTCCTGCTTTGTCCCAGCTAGGGAGTGGCAAACTAGGGAGGTGTTATGCCTCCATTTTTGTAGCCTAAATCTGGGTTTATACTCAGCTGTGGGTGTTTGTGGGTGGATAAGCCCTGGTATAGTCTCTTACTTGGGCCACGGGGGATGAGTCCCACTTCACTACAGGCTGGGAGCTTCTGTTCCAGCAGCACCCAGACCCATCCACCACTGGGCTCAGCCTTTGTGCAATTGCTGCTGTAGGACTGGCATACCAGACTTCCAGCTGTGCCTTTGTGTCTCTCTGCATGGAAAAAGCTGAGGGCAGAGAGCCAGTGATGGCTGGTAGCAGCTCTGCAGTCTGCTGTTCACTCCTCTGCTGGCTTCTCCTGGGAAGAAATGAGGCCCCTTCCCCCTTCATGTTGGGAAGAGGTCCCTGGGGTACTTAGTGGTGCCAGAGGTAGCTTTACAGAGATGAAGCTGATCCAGGAAACATTTCTCAGTGTATGAGCTCCATGCCATCACCTCCCACTCCAGCTGGTCCTTCCCCCTTTCACAGCACACATCGGAGGAGCTCTTTCCGCTTTGGATTATCTCTGCAGGGACTTGGCTGCAGCCTTGCATTCCTTCCAGCCTAGCACTGCCCTGAGCCTGGGCCAAGCCCTGCGTGCTGCTGCTATCGCTCGGGCCAGGCCTGAGCCTGGAGGAGACACTCCTGCTGCTGGGGTGAACCCCCCTGGAGCCTGAGATCCTAAATGCTATTTTCCTTGAGCTCCAGGAGGGGTGTGGTGTGGCCGATGCTGGTGCTTGGATGGAGGTTAGGCTGATGGCCCTCCCTGCTAACCATCCTCGATGGACCAAAGGTGCTGCTGCTCCCTCCCAGAGTTCCCACTTTGCATAAGCACTTTCCCAGGGAAGGCAGGGCATGTCCCCATCCCTTGGGGCAGATGACGGCATCATCTAGCCATGAGCAGTGAGGCAGCCCTGGCCCTACATTCTGCAAGTAGGGAAAGAAAATGTCATTATGGCTGGACCACTGGCCCTATGGCAGAGCTCTCTCATTTGGGGTCCTCAAAGGATTAGGGTGGGCCTATGGTGAGGCAGGTGCTTGTCTAAGGGTGAAGGTGGCCCCAGCATCTAAGGACTAATGCCTCGTCCTTTGCCCCTCAGCTATGGCTTGAACCTGGGGGTCCTGCTGCAAGGCTCAGGCCCAGAGGTGTTCCCTGTGCTGGAACATGGGGAGGACTCCCTCCATGGCCCCTAGCCCAGCCCTCCACCCTCCTCCTCCGCTTCAGCAGTGTTTGGCCTGGTGCCTGGGACCAGCTGGTCTCTGTGTGCACCGGGGGCCACCGTGGGTGGGGGAGGTTCATAGCAGGGTGGGAACTTTGCAGCAGGGCAAAGTAACTGGAGGGGTCCCAGCACTGCACTGCGGGGAGCAGCAGGCCGTGGGGAGCACCCATCCTGCCCAGGGTGCCAATTCAGGCAGGAGATGGAGGTGTGCAGGGAGCAGGGGCTGAGGGGGGAGCTCAGCTGCATGGCGTGGGTGAGCATGCTCAGCTGCTTGGCAGATGAACAATGTGTTCTCCCAGCCAAGCCCACAAGCTGCTAATTTTAGCGATTACATGAATTTTTCCAAGCAGTCTCTAGTCCCTTGGTGATTCAGAGCCACTCAGCTTTACTGCATCCACCACCCTGGCCGTGGGGATGTGCTGGAGGTGTGCCAGCATGGACAGACAGACACGGGACTGTCCTGCTTTCCTGTAGCAAGGCAGACAGCTCCAGCAATAAGTGACACTGCTCTTCTTCCATTGTCTCCTTGAAGGTGCGGGGATACAACAGTGATTCCACACTGTCCAGGGCTTGGTCAGGGAGGCTTCAGCCTCTGGCTGGTGCAGCTGGAGGTGGGAAAGGTCCACCAGGCAATGCTGAACCTGGGGCTTTCCTGCAGCATGAGACCCACTCCACTCCATCCAGCACCATGTGAGTTCCTGGCTATGTGGAACAGCCTCTCCCTGCAAAATGCTAATCTCACCCTCAATCATATCCATTTGCCGTCTCGGGAGGTTCCTCTCCCCTCCAGATCTGTGGGATGGGTACATGCTGCTGTCCCAAACTCCCATATCCTCTATTTCTCTGCCTTGTAAGTGGCCTGGGGCAATCTCCCATGTGCTCACCTCTGGGAGTGGCTGCGGAAGTGGTTCACAGGCGTGTGCCATTTGTTATTCAGCTCTGTTTTATTTTTAGTGATGTCTTGAAAATAATCATCTTTTCCGGCCAGAAGCCAGAGTCAGTTTCCTGAGGCCTGGGCAGAGGCAGGGGGTTTTTGTCAGGGCTGTTACCTGGACTGCTCTGAAACTTTGCATTGTGGTAGGGACCATAATCTGATGACCCCCCTGTTGGGGCAGGGTGTTTGAGGTACCCACCACTGCATCCCTGTCCACCCTGGGGCAGCACTGCTGGGAAGGAGGCGAGTCCAGCATTCCTCTCATGAGCTGGGCTTGGGGCAGTGTTTTATTCGAAGTCCTGAGGTTTAGTTTCTGTGTTGCCTCGCTGAAAAGCTGTGAGCTTCTGGATGAGTCAGAGTGGGCAGAAGCCCAGCAGCACTGGCAGTAGGCAGACAGAGCCATGATAAGGCTGTGAGAGCCATACTCTTGTTCCAGGGCCGCAGGGAGCAGGCAGCTCCCAAGCCCAGTGCCTGACCTCCAGCTGCAGCACTGTCACGGAAGTGTGGAGATTGTTTTGGGAAGTGAGGTTCTGGGAAACTGCTGTGTCACTAGAGTGTGAAGTAGGGCACTTGGTGGGTGATGTTTTCAAAATGCCCATTCTCTGTGCCCAAATGCCTGGGAGTTGCCCCAGAGCAGGCAGGGAGCATGGCCAGGGGTAGTTTCAGGCTCTGCACTCACTTTCCAGACAGAGAGGGGTCCGTGGCCATCCAGTGTGTCCTGTGGCAGATGGGTCTCGCATGAGATCTGACACTGTGGTGGCCCTGGTTCCCACGATCCCTGTCTCCTTCCTTTGAGACTGTCTGGGAACCCTGCTCTCCATGCCTGCAGTTTGCTGTTTGTCCTGGTCTGATCCCCTCTCTGCGCAGGACAGCTGTCCCTTCCACCTCCCTGCATGCTCCCACCCCTCACAGCATGACACATTTCCTCCCCTTTCTCTGGCAGCAGCCCCACGCTGTTCCCATCCTGAGCAGCTTGTCAGTGCCACCCGGAACCTGAGCAGAGGTTGTGAGCTGAGACGGGATTAGAGGCAGTCAATGAAGTTCCAGCTGTCCTGTGCTTAGCAAGGGATTGCAGTGGCTCTCCAGGAAACCCAGAGGGGCCACGTGCGCTGACTCTCCTTAGCTGTTTCCTCCCGAATATCCGTTCCCGGTAGCTGCTGGACTGGGACTGCCCGGAGGAGGTGGGGAGACCTGGGCTGGGTGATGGGACCCAAGGGCACCCCAGTGCACCCGTGTGCGCTGGAGGGGGCAGGGGAGGGGTGGCAGCAGGTGCCCTTGTACAAGTTGAACAAGTTGATAGATGCTTTCCCCTGGGTACCGGGCTCCACCACCTGTGTGTCCAAACTGCTGAGGGGGCAGAGCAGGGGCAGCCACTAGGGGACAGCTGTTGTGCTGCTCTGGGGTTGCAGTGGAGGCTCCTCAGCACCAAGGTGTTCCTCATGGCTCGTGGGCAGCGCTCTGGCTTACTGAGGGCTCTGTGAAGCAGCCTGGCCCGTGGCTGGCACCCACACAGCTGCTGACCCTGGCACAGTGCTTGCTTCCTGGCAGCGTTGGTTGTGGTGCCCACAAGACAAAGCCCGCAGTGGGTGCATGTGGGTTTGTGGCCTGTTGGCATCTGTGGTTGTGGGGGAAATGAGAGCTGTGACTTGGGCAGGGTCAGTGTGCCAGGGGTCTGCCTGCACTGGTGGCCCTGGGCTCTGGCACAACCAGAGGTCCTGACACTTGCAGGAACCATAGACAGGGAAACAAGAGCTGTGGAGCAGCCATTGTGTGAACTCGTGCCAGGGAATGATAGGGCTGTGCCCAGGTGTCTGGCTTTGCCTTGTCTGCCCCCATGGGTCAGGGCACCTGGCTGTGTCCCACTGGGGACCAGGAGGGACTCCCAGGGCCAAGCTGCTGCCTGGGCACTGGCTGACATGAGCAGCATGTTCACAGGGCCCTCTGCTTGTCTTCTTACAAGAGCACTGGGGTTCAGGAGGGGGAAACCCAAAACTCCATCCTTGAGATGCGTGCTCTGCTGAGGAAATAGGAGTTGGAAGCAGCTCTGCTCCAGTGCTTTCCCTAACCCCGCCACTGCCCTTGTGCTGATTCATTGATTTGGACGGGTTATATACTGGGAGGGGAAGAATGAACCACACTCCACTCTCTTGCCAGCACGGAGCTGTGCTCGCTCGGTGCTCGTGGCTGCAGGACACTCGGGTAAGTCTCCTTCTCCTACTGCCCCTGTGAGTGGATACGGATCCTGGGGACTCCCAGGGCAGCTCTGAGGGTTGGTGGTGGAGTGGTGGGATCTGCACTTTCAGTACCTTTTTATTTGATGGAGATGTTTATCTTGCAAGGGTTTTCTGAAAAAGTGAGACCACTTAGATGCTGTGGGAACTGAAAGAGTTACATAGGCAATGTATTCCAGACAATGATCAACAGAGAAAATTAAGAGGGTCAAAGTAATATTTTGGGGGGAGCATTGGGATGCTGAGGGGCTGAGCAGCAGAGAATGTTCAGTCTCTTGGTCTGTAAGTTTTTTGTCCCTAGAAGAAAAAGAGAGATCAATAGTTTCCAGCTGCCTTTCCTGAAGGTTGCTCCAGTGTGGGTGCTCTCATTGCTGCTTAGCAGGGAGTGACATAAGCAGGGCTTTTGATGTGCCGAGCTTTTGGGGAAGTTTATAAATGTCTTGCTATAAACAAAGCTGTTCTTGGATGCAGATTGTTTCCATATGGGAAACATAAACTATGCTGGCTTATGGAGGGTTCCTCCCTCTGTGCCTGAGTGGAAGAGTGTTCCCTGGGGGCCAGGTGGGGAGTAGGGCAAGGCTGTGCCCCAACAGCCTCGGTGCCAGCTAGGCCACTGTGGCCACAGCCCTGTGCTGCCTGAGTCGCCTGTCTGCCTGAGCTGTGCTCAGAGCAGGAGGAGTTGCAGGTTTTCTCCCCGGCTTGTGCCACATGAAGCTGTTAGTGGGGGGCTGCTCCATGCCAGCCTGGCACAAGGCTGCTGCTTTATTCGAGGGAGGGAGGAAGCTCCCAGGCCAGAGGAAAGAGGAGAGGGTGTGCATGGTATCTGTGCTCGTGGGGTAATGGAGAACTTTGCTGGGCACCACCCCTGGGACCAGCCTGCATACACATGCCCACACCAGACACCCCACTCATGGCAAAAATAGGCCAGGCTGAGACCTCCTGCTGGGGATGAGGGGAGCACAAGGTCAGCCTGTGCCCAGCCTGTGCTGGGGAGTGGGTAAGGGTCCTGTAGACCCAGGCTCCTGAGGACTGGAGCTAAAGCATCCCTAGGCACTGCTCTTGGCTTTGCAACAGGAGCTCAGAGCTAGGAGGGTGCTTGGGGTGCTGGGGCAATTCTGGGACCCACTGCAGGTGCCGTGAGCCAACTCTGGTGAAGGTCTGGGCTCTTTGGTGGTGCTGAGGGGCCACTGCTGCTGGTAGCAGCTCACCACACTGTAAAACAGGAAACCACACTCCCAGCTGCCAGAGGAGCCAAGAGAGCTCAGACGCCAGGGATGCCACTAATAGCTGTGGTATGGCAGCCAGGCACTGTGGCCTCCAGCTCTGTCTTGCTCTGAGCTCCTGCCTAGGCTGAGCCAAGCCTTGCCTGCCCCAAGCCTTCCTTGCCTACCCTTCTCTGCCTCATTGCCATGCTGGGAGCAGGATGGCCACAGCCTCGGTGGCTTTTTCCAGGGGAAAAGCAGCACCCATCCCTGGCAGTGGCTCTGGGAGCTGGGAAGTTGCAGGGGTTGAACCCCCCTCCTTTGTTTTTTCTGCAGGCCCAATGGAGCAGGGAGGCTGGCAGCGGTGGCTGCTGCTGTTTGTGGGCATCCAGCTGGCCAGTCAGTCAGTCAGCCAGTGCCCAGAGCAGTGCCAGTGTGTCCGCAGTGCCCAGGTGGAGTGCTTTGGTGCCAACATCACCACGGTCCCCAGCCCCATCCCTGCCAATGCCATGACCCTGCAGATCATCAACACGCGCATCGCCGAGCTGGGTGACGCCGCCTTCGGCAACGCCTCCCTGCTGATCGGGCTGCGCGTGGAGAAGAACACCCTGTCACGCATCAGCCCCGGGGCCTTCCAGAACCTGCCCGACCTGCGCTACCTCAGCCTGGCCAGCAACAAGCTGCAGGAGCTCCCTGTGCAGGTCTTTGAGCCTCTGGACAAGCTGGAGTCTCTGCTCCTCTCCAGCAACCAGATCCTCCAGGTTGAGCCTTCCCACTTTGCCCATCTGAGCAACCTCAAGGAGCTGCAGCTGCACGGGAACAACCTGAAGGAGCTGCAGGAGGGGGTGTTTGACCAGTTGAGCAGCCTCACCAAGCTCAACCTGGCCAGGAACAACATTGACCGCCTGCCGCCCCGGGCCTTCGAGCGGCTGGCGCGGCTGCAGGTGCTGCGGCTCTATGAGAACCAGCTCCGGCACATCCCGGTGGGCACCTTTGATGGGCTGCCGGAGCTGCAGGAGCTGGGGCTGCACCAGAACCAGCTGGAGACGCTGTCCCCGGAGCTCTTCGTGCACAACACCAACCTGCAGAAGCTCTACCTGTCCAACAACCTCCTCACCACTCTGCCGAGCGGCATCTTCTTGCCCCTGCATGCTCTCGCCAAGATCACCCTGCATGTCAACCGCCTGCGGGACATCTCACCCAGTGCCTTTGGGCCCATGCCCAACCTGCAGGAGCTCTGGCTTTATGACAATGAGCTTTCCACCCTCCCCACTGCCATCTTCAGCAACCTCACCCAGCTGCAGCTCCTGGTTCTCAGCAAGAACCGGCTGCGGTCGGTGGCACCAGGGGCTTTCCAGGGCTTAGGCGATCTGCTGGAGCTGTCGCTGCACTCCAACGCCCTGCGCCGCCTGGATGCCCGGGCACTGGAGGGGCTGCCCAAGCTGCAGAACATCTCTCTGCACCATAACCAGCTGCAGGCACTGCCACGGGGCCTCTTCGGGGCCACCCCTGGGCTGCGGCACATGCAGCTGCACTCCAATGCCCTGGAGTACCTGCCTGCCGGCATCTTCTCCCCGCTGACTGCCCTGCGAGAGGTGAGGCTGCACAACAACTCCTGGCGCTGTGACAAGGGCATCCTGCCCCTGCAGGGCTGGCTGGAGAAGAACCCTCACAAGGTGGGTGAGATACCCCCACTGTGTGCCCAGCCTCCTGCCCTGCAGGGCACCCCCATCACCGGGCTGCCAAAGGACCAGTTCCTCGACCCCCAGCCCCCCACTGCTGCTCCCCATCCCGGCACCCTGCTCCCTGCTGACACCTCTGAGGCAGCATCACCAGAAGATGCCTCAAGGGAGCCCCCCACGGGGCTGCCAGCCTCCCCACAGGAGGAGGAGAAGCAGGAGGAGGAGGAGAGGTGGCAGTGGGGGCTGACACGTCTGCAGAGTGGGGTGGTGGTAGCAGTTATTGTGCTGGTGTGTGTGGCCCTGCTAGCTGCTCTGCTGGCACTGGTGGTCTATGGCTGTAGGAAGAAGAGCCATGCTGTGCTCATGAGGATGAAGGCTCCGAATGAAGCCTGAGTATCTGGCAGACCCTGAGGGCAGAGGTGCTTGTGGGGTCAAAGGACATGACAGTGGCTCTGCATCAGCTGCCCTTGCTGAGTGGGATGGGACAACATCACTGTGTGCGCTGTGTACACCACTGTCCTGCTCTGCTTTGCCCTGCCCCTGCTCTGCAGCAGAGCCTCCCCACCGAGTCACCTCCCATGGCTGCCCACTATCCCCAGCCCTTCCTGCCTCCAGTGCAGCCTCTCTGCTCATTCCCTGCCCAGGTCTAGCAGCTGAGGTGTGGGATGCAGAGAGGGACCCCTCGAGCCAGGAGCCACAGCCTGGCCATGATGGTGCTTTACCCCAAATAACAGGAATTCCCCATCCTTCACCTTGTGTCATTCTCTGCAGTGCTGCTGCCCTCATGCTTCCTGCTGCCCTCACCTCTGCCCAGCCCCTCTTCCCCACCTTCTGCCCCCACCATGCCTCCCCTCCTGCCCCTGCCTGGGCAGGCAGTATGAGCCATCGTGCTGGGCCAGGAACCGAGTGAGCACCTTGGCCCCAGGAGAGCTGCATGTCCTCGGCTGCTCCATCACTCATCGGTGCCTGGGCAGGCCTCCCTGCAGGGTGGGTTGTGCCAGGCTGGCACACCCTGAGTGTCTCAGCTGCGTCCCAGTTGCCCTCCCTGCCTGCAGGCAGGGCAGGCCGGAGCACAGCCAGCACCCTCTCCTCCAGAAGCTCCCAGCATCTGCCTGCTTCCCTTGTGCACTTCCAGCCAGGAGAGCCACAGGACAGTGTGCTGGCATCGGGGATGGGCAGGAGCAGGCCCCCAGCCCTCACTGCATGCTGGTGCTGACCCTGTTGTGGCTGTGCCCCTGCTTGCAGCACCCTGCCTCAGCCCCACAGTGTGCCAGGGGCTTGCACTGGCCCCACTGTGAGGGTAGAGGAGTGGGACAATGGGTGTGAAGTGTCTGCATGGCCTGGGAGAAGCTCCTGTGCTCGTACTCCAGGGTGGCTGGAGCATGTTGGGGCTGCTTTTACTGCACCCCATTCCTGGTCCTCATTTCCTTAACACCTTCCACCAGCTAGTGAACAACCTGGTCCTGCTCTGTTTGCAAAGCTTCTTCATCCTCTTCTTACTCCCTTGAGTGCTCTCCTGTGTGTACCCAGTGCCCTGGCTTGGTGGCAGCCCTTGCCCAGGGGATGCTGGCAGCACAGAGTGTAGGGGTCAGGAAGTGCTGGCTGCTCTGCAGTTGGGTGCCATGCCATCCCCCCCCCCAGCACCTGTATCCAGCTGCCTTCTCCAGCTGCAGCATGAGCATGGCGGGATTCAGCTCACTTCCATCCATGTGTGCTGCAGTGGCACCAGGCTGCCTGAGGACTGCTGCTGTGGGACAAGCTGTGTGTTTGGTGTCCACCCTGTAGTGCTGGCTGCTCACAACACCTCAGTAGCCAGTGCTGGCACAAGCAGCTCCAGGCTGGTGCATGTGATGGGTCACTCCTCTGGGCCGAGTCCTGCATGGTAACAGGAGACACAGGACTGTGTCACGGGGCTGTTGGGTGCTGATGTGTGACCTTCTCATTAAAGTGCCATTATCCACTCCAAGCGCCAAGAGCTGTTTATTCACTCCTTTGTGGTGGGCAGCAGGGTAATGGCCCAGCAGGGACAGGGACTGCACTTGATTTCCACTCCTCAGAGATTTTTACAGTGTTGAAAAGGCTGTACGGGTTGGTGAGGCTGGGAGAGGGTTAGCAGGCTGTGTTTGCAGAGCCCTTGCTGGTCCCTGGACTCCAGCCTGGGATGATGGACCAAGGAGGGCTAAGCCATACAACAGCAGTGGGTGGGCTTTTGGAGAATGAGACCTCAGTGAGCTTCTCGATGGAGACGCTGTCTCCTGCACGGTCAGCTGCTGGGGTGGTGGGGAGGTTGCTTGGCTCCCTTCAGAGCTGGCTGCCACTGGATTTTGTGAGTTGTGTTTTTTCATGTGTCACCATCTGCTCCATGAGACTGACTGAGTGCAGTGAAGTATCGCTCCTCCTGCCCCTGGGGGTGTGTCCATGGCTGCTGCCAGCCCAGCCTGTGCCAACACTGGCCCTTGCAACGCAGCTTTTATGTTAGTGTGTGCTGCTTCTCTGGGCAGGTTGAAACTCCTGAGGAATTCAGCTGATTCATGTGTCCCTCACCATCCCACTGTTGGCTGGGATGCAGAACCCCTGGTGACCACCATGAAGATCCCACAGTGGTCCCCTCCCCATAGAATCATAAGGTTGGAAAAAACCTCTAACATCATGTTCAACCTTCATCTGCCTTGCTATGCTGCACCTGGTGTCTTCTCTCATGGCAGAGATATTTTGGGCACCATTTCCCAGTGAGATTTAATAAAGTCCTGGGGTTCTCTTAGGGGGCTTCTGGAAGCAAGTATGCTGACTTTGGTGTGGGACTGTAGCCACTACAACCGCAGCCTGCCACCATCCCTGCACCAGTGGATGTCTGGGGCCAGAACCCCACTTCCTTGCCAGGATGCTCACAGGCAGCTGCCTCTGGCCTCACCTCCAGTTCCTCTGAGGCCGGGTTATTTTTCAAAGCTCTCCAAGGACACGGGTTGTTGTTGCCGATAAGCAGTGAGGGGCAGCTCCGCCCCAGAAGGAACAGCTTGTCCCTGGCTTCGGCTGGCTTCCCATCCGCCCCAGAAAACACTGTCCCATCTCAGCAAGCAGCATCCCCGCAAATCTGCCGCAGGTTTGGCGACCATCCCCGTGATGCCACACTGGGTAAGTGGTGCCCACACTGCTCGGGTAGTTTGGGGGCCTGGGACGGGTGGGAGCCACTGCTGGCTGTGGTGAACACAAGCGAGATGGAGGAAAGAAAATGCCAAGCCCAGTGCTGCTCTCAAGTGCTGATGTGAGTCCAGGAGAGCTCCAGTGATGCGGGGTGTCTGTAGGTGGGCATTGCTGTGGGGTGGGCAATATCCCCCATCACAAGGGAGCACTGGCATGTATCCCAACTAGGGAGGGACTGGCAGAGGACTGGAGGTCACCACCTCAAAAAGTGCTTCTGTGGGCTGGGAGTAGACATATGGTCAGGCTGAATATCCCTCCAGCAGGCTGGATGCTGCTCTGATTCCTTGTGGAAAAAGTACCCTACTGCAACTAGAAATAAAAGTGGTGGAGCCCACTCCTATTGCCACTGACCTCAGAGCAGCCCTGCAGGGTCGTCCCCATCACCCAGTGTGTGCAGCACAGCCCTATGTTTCACATATTCTCCTGCCCTAGAACCTAGCTTTGTGCCTGTGGAGACATCTGATGAGGGTACAGGCTCCCCCAAGACTTCCATGGACCCACACAGGTCCCACCTGAGCTGCTGCTCTGCAGGATGTGGCTGCTCACCATCTTCGGGGAGGGTGGCATCATCTTGGTTGCCACAGGGTGGGCTGGGGCACAGAGTAAAAACCCTGGGGACACATCGGGGAGGGAAGTGCACCCTGTTCCTGCAACAGGAGTGCTGGGGAGGTGCTGGCAGCAGGGACTGGAGGGATACCCCATGGCCAGGGCAGCTGCCTATGCTGGTGGTGTCTCAGAGGTTGATCCTGCTGCATTTCTGGCTGCAGAAGCTCTTTCCCCAGCAGTGCCTGCCTGTGGGTGCATGGGTTGAGGCTTGGTTCCTTCTCCAGTGCAGGCTTGTGATCTACATGTTGCTGGGGCTGGGGTCCCTGCTGGTTGGGGCACTGTCCCCATCCTGCCCCCCTACCTGCCAGTGCTATGACACCTCCAAAGTCTTCTGCTCAAGTGAAAGAATGCAGGAGATCCCAGACGGCCTGCCAGGAAGTGCCACCCACCTCTTCTTCGTGGAGACAGCCCTGAGCAGCATCCACAGAGGGGACTTGGGTCCCAGCACCACCCTCACCAAGCTGGTCTTCATCAATAACAACATCCAGGAGCTGGAGGCTGGTGCCTTTCAGGGGCTGCCAAGCCTCACTGAGCTGGAGGTGTCAGGCAACCCCTTGCCAGCTGTCAGCCTTGGGATGCTGGCAGGGTTGACCAGCCTCAGCAAGCTGTCCCTCAGTGCCAACGCCATCCGCACCCTGCAGCCAGGGCTCTTCACTGCCTCTTGCCCCCTGCAGGACCTGAGCTTGTCAGGGAACAGGATCGAGGCACTGCCCCCTGGCATCTTCCGCCCACTCCGGCGGCTCCAGGCCTTGGACCTCTCACAGAATGCTCTGGCTGAGCTGCCGGATGGGCTGCTGGCCCCACTTGTCGCCCTTCGTGTCCTCAAGCTCAGTGACAACCTGCTGGCACAGGTGCCTCCTGGTGCTTTCAGGGCACTTGGCCGGCTAACTGAGCTCCACCTGGATGGCAACCGGCTGGAGGAGCTGCCCGCCGGCATCTTCTCCGGGCTGGGTGGGTTGCGGCGGCTGCAGCTGCAGCACAATGCCCTGGGCAGCCTGGCCCCTGACATCTTCACTGGTCTCCTCAACCTCACTGTCCTCAGCTTGGAGGGCAACAGCCTGGCCACCGTGCCTACCATGCTGTTCACTGGCACCCCTGGCCTCCTGCACCTCTCGCTGGCTCGCAACCAGCTGGAGACACTGCCCCAGGAGCTCTTTGCTAACCTGTCAGTGCTGGAAACACTGGTGCTCTCCCACAATGCCATGGATTACCTACCCACTGGGATTTTCCAGGGGCTGGCAGGGCTGACAGAGCTACAGCTGAGCCACAACAATCTCTCCAGCCTGCCGGCGAGGCTGCTGGCTGGGCTGCCCCTCCTCACCGCCCTGGTGCTGGACCACAACCGCCTGGCGCGCCTGCCCCCGGGGCTCTTCGATGCCAACGAGGAACTGGTGCGAGTGGGGCTGTCTGACAACCCCTGGGTCTGTGACTGCCGCCTCTCCTACCTCCTGCGCTGGCTCCAGAGCTTTGCTGAGCCCCTCATCCACGGCCAAGCCTTCTGTGCCAATCCAGCTGCTCTCCAGGGCCAGTCCCTGCTGGAGGTCTCCAGCAGGCAGCTGCAGTGCCCAGGAGCACACGGTGTCCCCCCAGAGGAAGGCTGGGACACAGATGCTCCGGGGCAATGCACCTACACCAACCCCGAGGGCACTGTGAGCTTGGCCTGCAATGCCACATCCTGCCAGCGGCTCAGCCTTCGCCTCCCTCCTCCCGGGCAGCAGCAGGGCTTGGGGCCAGCATACCAGGGGGCCTGGGTGCTGCGCTCCCGCTGTGGCACGCTGCAGGTCAGTGTCCTTGTCACAGCACAGGGCAGGAACGAGGACACATCGCCAAGTCTCCCCACGGTGCCCTAGAACTTGGGCAGGCATTTGCTTCTGCTCTGGCAACCTCTGAACCAGCCTGCGAAACAAACAGCTCTCCTTCTCGCTCTGCTGCCGCTGCCATGGTCACCAGCTGTCTCCAAGCTCTCCACAACAGCTGGCCTGGTGGTATTTATCCTCTCAGCTATGTGTTTCCTGTGTATTTCAAATATAATTAAAATTTATCTATTATTTCTGTGCTACTAGTTCCCATGGCAGAGAAAGGAATCATTCTGTTCCCCCCACCACTGTGTGTCTGGGAGAGGCAGTGAAGGTCGGTGTGGTACACCGGGATCTTGTCAGGAGCTGTGCATGGTGTGGCACAGGTGCAGCTGCCTGGTGGTGAGTAGATGCCACCCTACTCATGGGTGTGCTCATGTCTGCCTGCTGCAGCCACCTTCCCTTGGCACTGCAGAGAGAAAAGAGGCCCAGCTGCAGCCTGGCAAAACCTCAGATCACAGATTTGTGTTGTTCAAGGGAAGTGTGGGTGAGTGCTGCAGATTGCCCAGCAAGGGGCATGAGTTGGGTGAGCTCCAGCCCAGGTGTGCACAGGCAGGTCACCCCCACTCTGTCAGGGCTTGGTCTGCAGCCCTGCAACCTGAAAATGGAATGTGGCGAGTTTCACATAAACAAGAGGAAGAGTTTTGCTGTGAGGGTGAGTGGAACAGGCTGCCCAGCGAGGTTTTAGAGTCTCCTTTTCTGAATATACTATATATATTTCAAAAGCCATCTGAATAGAGCTGTGGGTACTCTGGGAACCTTACTTCAGTGGGGAAGTTGGACTAGATGACTTCCACTAGTCCCTTCCAGCCTCTCCCATCCTGAGACTCTGCTTCTGTGGAGATGAGGCACAAAGCCCCAGCAGTGCTGCCCACGCAGGGGATGACAGGTAAGGCATGAGCTCCCCTGGGAGGGCGAGCGTGGGTGCACACACGGGGGTGTCAGCACACAAGTGTCCGCGTGAGGGTGTCCCTGTATCTGTGCATGTCAGCGTGGGTCTCTCCGTGTGTCTGTTCGTGCCTGTGAGTGTCCCTGCGTGTCCCTGTGTCCGTCTGTATCCGTGCTGTCGGAGCGGCGGTGCTGCGGCACCATCTCGTGGCCATGGGAACCGCGCTCTGCGGGCCCGGCAGAGCCGGGGGAGCACCAGTGAGGACATGGGGGACACGGGTCCGTACGAATTTGGTGTTGGAAAGGGGTAAGGCTGTTGAAAATGCGCAGTAGCTTGTTTTTTAATTTGCCAGGAAAACTGCAATGAAACCCAGCAAGCAGAAGCTGAGCTTTTATAGGAGCAGGTGAAAATTTAAGAAGTTTAAATGCAGTCAGTGCAATTACCAATGGGGAAGTGATGGATATCCTATCAGTTTGCCTCAAAATAAGCATCCCACAGGATGCCCTGCACTAACCAGGAGCTCTGGGTGTCACCGTGGGAGGGTCTTTGGCTTGCACTGGGGTACGGCACACAACATTAGGGCCAGCAAGGTGTGGGGCTCTGGGGCTGAGCACAGACCCGGGTGTTGTTGTATCTGTCGAGCCACAGATGTTCCACTGTTTATAAGCATTAAAAAATGGCTTCAGAACTGCACTGTTAGCTACATAGGGCAAATCCAGAGGAATAAAACAGCTGTCTGTTGTGCCGATGGGGGTGGTGTTTGTGAAACTGGTGAGTTACCCTGGTGGAGATACGGGACCACAGAGACCACTGCCTGCAAACAGGCTAGCCTGGAGATCTTCAGCTTTCCCTGGATGTGACGAGCCAAGTGGTGCCAGCAGATAACGCCTGGGGAGTACGTGACTGCGTCCCCTCCAAGGGGCTTCTGCCGTGGCCTCCTGCCCTGGGGCACAGCTCCTCTGCCGGCTCCCCGCTGTCCCTTATCTCCCCACACAGACCTGTGTCCCTTCCTCACGTGAAACTGAGCCCCGTGCCTGGGGTGTGGATAAAGAGCTGGCCAGGTGATGAGACCCCATCTGGTGTCCTCACTCCTCCCATGGCATGGCTCACTCCGGTGGCTGAACTCGTTTGCAAGTGCTCAGCCAAGTAAGTGATGCAAAATGCTTTTTTTTTGTTCTTTAAAATGTGCTGGGAGGGGCGGTGTGGAGGGCTGTTGGTCATTTCCTTGCAGCAAGGAACAGGGGAGGCTTCAGTGCCATGAGCTGGGACCATCTGCCTGGCTGGAGTGAGGGACAAACACGGGACCACAGTGAGGGTTTTAAAAGGGCTTTGTGGTTCAAAACTGCCTATTTTCATCCCTACACACTCAGATGTTTCCACATTTCACCCACCTCACTGCCCCTGCAGCAGAAGTGAAGCAGGCACTTCTACAGCCACAGCCCCAGCTCCTCCACCTGAGTCTCCCTGGGAAGAGGATGGGCAGGGATCAGCAGTGGCTTCTGCCCTGGGAGCCCTGGGGGCCAGCCTGCACAACCAATGTCACCTCCCATCCATTTCTCTTCAAACCCAGTGGCTTTCAGTCTCCTGTATTCGCTGATGTCTCAACATTCTTTAAAAAAATAACTGTTCATAGCAGATTTACCCTCCCAAAATAAGTTTTTTTGCATGGCCAGTTTTGATGGCGACCCAAGAAGAAACCTGTACCTCTTTTCCCTGCTCCCACCCAGAGCTGTGAATTAAAAGTTGGAAATATGGTCCCAGTGAGGTGTTCATGGCAGTTAGACCCCAGTTAATGTGTTAGCTGAGTGTTTCCAAATGCTTCAATGGAAGAAGTGGGCTTTACTAGTAGGTGTGCATCAGCGATTTCACTTCCTACCTGCAAGGTCAGAGCCCCAAATGTTAGGTGTTAGAGAGTTCATCTGTGGACATTCCAAGGTTTTAATGAGCCTTGATGTAAAGCTCGGTTGCTGTTCACAGGTTAACTATTTATGTCTGTCAGAGCTGCATAACCAAGGCCAAAATATGATGCAATTACCAAGAATCCTGAAAAACAGATGCTTAGAAACTGTGTTTTAAATCAGCCCCCTGAACTGAGAGAAGCAGCAATAAAATAGCAAGTCTATCCAGCACAGTGTGGAAATTCCAAGCACACAAGGTCCTCTGGTCTTGGCTGGCTCCTGGGAGCCTTGCTGATCCGTCATTAGCAAGTGCAGGGCTGACTGCTTCTGTTGTTGCATGAATGGGCTGTTGCCCTGCTGACTAACTGGACCCACCGGGGCAGCACTAATGGGCAGCAGCACTTTGCCTTCTTCACCCAGGCAGACTGAGCCTACAGTTCAAACATGTGAGAAGAAGGTCCAGGGAACAGATTGCCCAGCCCTTGTCCCTCCTGGAGCATCTCCCAGTGCAAGCCATGAGCTGGCTTGCTTTCCCTCTCCATCCCTTGGTACCAACAGCAGTGAACTGTGTAAATGCAGCACATGTTTGCTTGTTCAGTCTCTCTTTCTCATGAAATGAGTCATAGTATGTGAATAGAAGAGTCCTAAGAAATTAATAACGGTGTGATACCACAGTTCATGAACTGTGGACAGAGATTTCTTGTTCTTCATAACTGATTTTTGAAACTTTTTTTCACAGGACAATGTACCAGCATTTCCTTTTCCTTTTTCTCCTCTCCTTCAATACCCATAAATGCCAAGATCAAATCTTGGATGAAGATCCATATGAAATTCCCAAAGACTACCAGGAGGTCTACAGAGGGACAAAAAATGATGTCAAAGAGATCCCAAAGATTGCAAAGCCCTTTGTTTCTGAGATGATCTTTGTGCAAACCAGCATCACTGCTATAAGGAAAGGTGCCTTCAGCTACATGCCCAACCTGATCAAGATTTTGTTCATTGGCAACAAGATCAAGACTATTGAACCTGGAGCCTTCGATAATTTGGACAAGTTGAGGGACTTGGACATCTCTGGTGCCTCATTAGAAAAACTATCTGTGGGCACTTTCCAAAACCTCCCAAGTTTACAGAGGCTGGAGCTGAGAGACAGCCAGCTCAGATCCATCCCCAAAGGCCTGTTTGATGGGCTGGAAAGCTTGGGAGAGCTCTCCCTGCACATCAATGCAATCCCTTCTCTTCCAGAAGGGATTTTTGATTCTCTTGTCAATCTCACTTTTTTGGACCTGTCTAGAAACAGGATCACAACTCTTCCTGTGAATGCCTTTAGCAAACTCACCCAGCTGCAAGTTCTCCGGCTGTATGAGAATGAGCTGCAGGACCTCCCAGAGGGACTGCTGGACAGTCAGCTGGAGCTGCTGGAGCTCAGCCTCCAGAGCAACAGGCTCAGGGCACTGCCACCCATGCTTCTGAGGAACCTGCCTCGCCTGGAGAAGCTCCTCTTGGACAACAACCTCATCAGGGTTCTCCCACCTCAGGGTTTTTTTGGTTTAAACAAACTGAAGTTGCTGACTCTGGGCTCAAACCATGTTGTGGAGCTCCCCTGCTGCCTTTTTGACACCATGCCACACTTGCGGGAGCTGGATCTGGGTCGGAACAGTTTGGCCACCGCTCCAGATGGCATCTTCGTGAACCTCACATCCCTTGGCAAACTCGTCTTGTCCCACAACCACCTATCAGCCCTGCCAAGAGGAGTCTTCACTGGGCTCAGCAAGCTCTTGGACCTCCAGCTGGACACAAATCAGCTCTCTGCTCTGGATAAAGAAGTCTTTGCTTCTCTCCCAAATCTGAAAACCCTCAATCTTCGAAAGAACCAGCTGGAGAGTGTTCCCCAAGGGCTCCTAGACCCTCTGAAGAAGCTTAGCTCAGTGTATCTTAGTGGTAATCCATGGAGATGTGACTGCAACCTCTGCTACCTGCACCGCTGGATCCTGGGCAACAGGGAGAAGGTCAAATTGTCCACCCAAGTCTCCTGCAAGAGCCCACCCCACCTGACAGGGCAAGCAGTAACACTGTTGAAGGATGAACATCTGATTTGCCCAGGAACTCTGCCGTTTAAATCCACACTATCACAAAGGACATCAACATTCCTGTCACGTGGAGCCATGTCCACAGCAGCACCAACCACGCTGTCATTGGCATCCTTTCCCATCAGGACACTGCCAACCACTCTTTCACCTGAGGTCACCTCTGCTGTATTGCCAACCATGCCAGTGGAAGCTTTCTTCACCACTCTGTCACTAACCAAGCCATCTAAGGCCTTTGTCACCATCCCATCCCCAGCTGTGCTGCAGAAGGCCTTCAGTGCCAGACCATCAACAACCAATAAGCCCAAGATGTCCATCACCACACCATCACCAACTGTGCTACCAAAAGCTTTCATCAGCATTTCATCATCAGCTGTGCTGCCAGAGACCTCCATTACCACCTCATCACCAACTGTGCTGCCAAAGGCCTCCACTGCCACACCATCATCATCAGCTGAGATGACCAAGGCTTCCATCACCACCCTATCATCAGCTGTTTTAACTTCAGCCATCGTAAGGCTAAAATCTCCTGGGGCCACCCACCCAGAACCTGTGCCACCCACTCTAGCTTCTGTCACCACACTTGTGCCAACAAGCCCACTGGCAGCCACCACCAGACAAGAGCATCCTGCTCTCTCAGTGCCCAGGGAGAGGCCAGCCAGCATCCCACAGGGGACAGCCATAACCCCCCTTGTCTCAGCTCCCTCCGTGGCTCTTCAGCCATTCCCCAGGACTGCTACTCTGGGCACAGTCCTGCTGGCCTCACCATCGCACCATGCTCCTGCACCAGGGAGGGAATGGGGCTATTCCACCATGTGGGACTTGTCCACAGCTGGTGCTCAGCCCACCCCCACTGTCCCCCAACACACTCCTGCCCCGGCAGGCACCGTCCTGCTCCCAACACCTCCCATCCCTGCGCCATCAGACAGCACGAGCCCCTGGCCAGCCTCCCTGCCCCTGGGCCCCAGCAGTCATCGTGCCTGGGGCTTGTCCCTGTGGACCAGCCCATGGCAGTGCCAGGTGTCCCTGGCCTTGGGGTTGGCTGTGCTGGCACTGCAGGCAGCCTGCACACTGCTGGGAGGGGTGGTCGCCTTTCTTCTTCACCAGGACACCCGCCATCAGCCCGGGCCACCTGTGAGGCTGCTGAGCCTTCAGGCCCTGGCTGCTCCGAGGACACCTGAACCAGCTGTGGCACCACCTTGAGCTTGGCTGCCCCTGTATGACCTCCTTTGGGGTCTGCAGCCGTGCTGGCCGCAGGGTGCGCTGTCTCTGGGATGGGGGTCCCGGCACCCAGGCCAATCCCAGTGAAGGGGGTCCCACCCAGCAGCCAGGCTGTTTTGGGATAACTCCTGGAGGTGCTGGGAGCCTGCGAGTGGTGTCCCTGCCTGACGGCCCTTCTGCCGAGGGACGCTAGATGGCATCCCGACACAGGCAGTGGCTGACACCGCCTGGCCGCGGCCACCGAAACGCCGGAGCCCCCGCAGCCGCCGGCCGGGACCCCGCCGCACCGCGGACACGGCCGCTCCTCGCTCCTAGGGTCAGGAGCCCCCACCCGAATCTCCTCGCATCCCTGGAAGGTGCTTGCAGTCCTTGAGGAAAGATATCACAAGGCTTCCTGCCCTGCGCCGTCTTCTTCCTTGTGCCACGTTACAGCATGTGTCAGTGTCTGTACCACCATCATACACAGACCTCTGTCCCTCTCCCGCTTCTCCTCTCTGATATTAAAGCCTCCCCTGCATGTCTGATGAGCTGGTGAGAAGACTGTTTCCATACTGGGGCTTTTCTTGGCATGACCTGCTGAGGGGGATTCCTGTTGCTTGCTGGAGTGTGGGGTCCCCAGTCAGTGGTGGGGTAGGACCAGGGCTGACCCTCCACAGGCAGTGACACTGTGAGACAATAGATAAGCTTTTCTTCCCACTCTTAAATCTCATATCCCCCAAAACCCCTTTGTGACGCTGCCTGCCCTGTCCCTCTGAAAGAGTGATGTTTCACCTGGCATGCTTCTTTACCATAGCCTCACCTGGTGCTGAGCCCTGGCTGCAGGATGGGAGCAGGTCTCTTGGGAAACTTGGGAGGAAGGATTGATGAGAGCTTTCACCTCTGCAGTCCTGGGCTCCTGCCAGGCCCAGGGAAGTGCCAAACTTAAACAAAAGTGGCTGTTCCTCTGTGGTTTCTGCCATCACAGAAAGTGTTGAAACCTTTCCTGGGAAGATTTATCCCAGGAGAATTTGAGCTGATGAACACAGGGGTTGTTCCTTTGATTTGGATCTCTAGGTACCTTTTTTTTTGCTCTAGGTTCAGTGTTGATTTTGCCCTGTGCAAGGTTAGCTGCTCCCAAATTTGATTACAGTTTCTACAGGGTTGTAGGTGTCTGTCTTCAACTCCTTGCCATTGCTGCCGGTCCTGCACCGTCTTGACCTGCCTTTGGGTGACCTTCACCAGTTATGTGGTATAGGGGCTGCCTGGCTTGGAGGCGTCCCAGGGAAAGGGTCCCTGAAAAGCAATAGTCTGTATACATGTTTCACAAGGTAAAGTGGGAAAGCAACTCAGAAACCTCCTGGCCAGTGAGCCCTGAGCTCCCCAGTTTCCCTGCCTGGTGCAAGACCAGAGGAGGGGGAAGGGGCTTTGTGCTAGAGCGCGTGCCTGCAGCTATGCATTAGGGACCTGGATACACATCCTTGCTAAGAACCTGTGCAGTGTTACAGTCCTTCAGCTACTCCTTGAAGTCCTGCTGACGGCTGTGAAATATGGGAGGCGAGCATGGGGCAGCACATCTGGGCGGGATGGAGCGAGCAGCTCCGGAGCCAGGGCTGGCACAGCAGGTAATGAGATACAGATGAGGGGGAGGGAGTGTTTTTTCTGGCAATCCAGATGAACTCGCCTCAATACTTGATTTAGAGGGTTTGAAAGTGGGGGCTGGCTGCTGGAGAACAGACCCCAAGCACTTCCCGAGGTGATGAGGGGGGGTCTCTGCTGGCTTTTCAGATATTTAATGGCCCAGCACAGTCTAAACAGGGAAGTACTTCGGGGTGAGATTATCACAACATAATCACATCTTAAAAGGTCTTCAGAGACACAAGGCATGTCCGCTCTCATATTAATTACTGGTTATTAATAAAGCTGGGGTCAGGCACGAGGTGTTTGCTCCGGAGCGTGCTGGTTCCCTCTTTGCAGGGAGGTGCTGTATCCGAAAGCAGCACAAAGCCCTGCAGCCTCCACCTGTGCCCATCCGGCTCTGGAAGCCAAATGGCCAACATTCCTACAGCTGCTTTTAAAACTAATTTGCCCCATAATACACCGAAAAAGCCACATCTTTCTAAGTGCCCAGAACACCTCTAAGTGCTTCAGAGTGCTGTAAAATAATAACAGCCAAGGGTGTTCTCAGCACGGGAATTTCCTGCTATGATCGATTTGTAATTTGCAATGAAAATACAGCGTGTATGTTCCCGGGGCCAGGCTGGTGCAGCCGGCTCACAGGCAAGAGTCAGCTCCCTCCACCACTTAAGGGCAATCCTTGGAGGGTTATGGCTGGGCTGGGCTGGGAGGAATTAGCAGCTGTTCCCATTTTCCCCTGTTGGCCCCAGTGTACTCCAGGAGGGAGGGAAGGCTTAGACGGATGCAGGGTGTCCTGGTGGTGATGTGCCTGAGTAGCCTACTTGCTGAGCAAGAGCAGCCGGAGAGCACATGGAGGTGGGGCAGAGCGTGGGGATCTGCACCAGGGAGATCAGTGTTTGCTGCTTCAGGGCTACAGCTCATTGCAATGAAGGTGAGTGGGGCAGGTGCTGTGCAGTGCAGAGTCCCCAGCACGCCCCCTCCACTCTGCTGTGGGCAGCCCAGGCATCCCTTTGCAGCATGCCACTCCACTGGGTAGTGGTTGGTAGATTTTTAATGTGTGGGTTTCTCTGAACTCAGATAAGATTCACAGCACTATGTGGTGAGGAGTGCCAAGGATTCCCCATGCACTGAATGAGACATCACCTTGCTTTGCTCTTCCTCTGCTTGCTGCTTCCTGCACAGGATGCTCCTGGTTCTCGCTCTGGAAAAAAAGAAGTTGAGCATCCATGTGTGGCATCTCCAGGCTGCTGGTGACACTCTACACCTCTTCCCAGCTGCTGTGACTGCCTGAGGTCCTCACAGCCTCAGGTGACCAACTTTCGGAAGCAGAGACAGGACACCATACATGTCTGTCCTTGAGCGGTGCTGGGACCAGTGGTCTCCAGCATGGCCTGGGAGTCCTGCAGCTGCTGCTGGCTCTCTTCCTGTCCTGTGCAGGTGAGAAGTGGTTCCCACAGCACTGTCACTCATGCTGCAGCACTGACCTGTAACCCTCTGCATGTCAGCCCTGCTGGCAGCCACCCATGCTGTGAGTGTGGTGGCCTGTCCCCACCACCTGCCTCAGTTCCCTTTCCTGTCGCTGGGGCACCCCATGGGCAGGAAGGAGGCTCACAAGCAAAACTGTTTCTTGTGGCTCATGGGAAGAGGGGCAATGAACACCTGCATGAGGGGATTTGCACAATAACCCGCACGAGGAGCAAGCCTGGGCCTCTGATGGGCAAGTCTCACTGCTGGCTTGTGATGGGAACCTCTCCCAGCTCGTGGCCACGCTGCCACAGCTTCCTCCCTGCGTGCCTGCCTCGTGTGCTGGTCCCAGACATGTGTTGAGCAGTGCTGGGAGCAGTGTCTCAAAAGCTGCTGCTGTGGTTTGAGGGGCATGGGGAGCTGGGGGCTGGCTTCTCTGTGTGCTGTGGGCAGAGCAAGAAGGAGCTGGTTTGGCACCCGGTCCTATTGGAACAGGGAGATGCTGGCAATGCCACTGGAGAGGCAGAATGGGCAACATAGGACCTGCAGGTTGAGGGCAAGCTGGGGCAGCTCCCTGGCAGAGGAGGCAGCTGCTGGGATCAGCCTCAGGTCCGGCTGCACAGGCATGTGCAGCACTCATCCATTGCCTATTGCAGTCAGCAGACTTGTGGGCTGGCAGTCATTGCTCAATGTGCTGCTGTGCCTCCTCGATGCTGGTGATGGTTTTGAACACCACCACTCCTCTGTGTGTCCTCTGGATGGTTTAGCTCTCGCTCCATCCTTCACATCCAGCATCCCTCTCCACACCCACTCACAGTACTCATCCAGCCACGTCAGGCTGCCTCTTGCAAGGAGCCCTGTGAGACACATGGTGCAAGAGCTGAACCGGGACATTCCTTCACTTGCTTTGCCCTTGGTATCTCACAACCCTACTGCAGCAGGAGCCTGATTTCCCCAGCGGCAGATGAGGCAGCAAGAGGACATACAGAATGAGGGATGAGGCTTAAGCAGATGGAGGCGGACACCCCTGGCATTCTCATCCTGTATGCCTCATGCCTTGGGCTGTCCAGGCTTTTATCCAGGATTTGGGCAGGGCATGAGAGCTAGGGCAAGAAAAACAAGCTGGTGCATCCTCCCTTGGGCAGTGAGAGAGCTGGAGGGGCGGAAGTTCCTGTTTGTTTAAGGTGCAAACAAGTGCTGTTAATCTGCTGCCTGTTTGTATTTCTTTAGAGCCCCTGAGTGTGGGGGGAGCAGAGATGGGGTCTCCCCTTTGTGCGGGGGCAGGGTCAGGCTATTGGAAGTGGAGGTGAGAAAACACAGAGGGGCAGCTGGAACCTGCTTTGGGAGGGAAAGATTTTTTTCGGCTATTTATGATAATTAGTGGGAAACGTTCCTCAAACGTTTCAGATGATTCTGTAATGAAGTTGGGTCGAATGTTTCTGCTTTGTTCCCCTGTAACCATTAAAAATCCCCCTTCTTTGGCTGCCTTAATGCAATGCTGAAAAGGCACAATGGCATAAAAGTGGCTCTGGGCAGGGCGGCACGCCTCTCACCCCGCCAGATAGAGCCCTTCAGAGCCCAGATTTTCTGGGTTATAAACCTCAGCATTTGTAATGTTCATGCAGAAACTGCTCTGGATCCTGTGCCCAGGGTTCCTCCGTATCCCTGACAGTGTGCGTGACCACCACGGAGATTGTTGTGCTCAGGGGAAGCAAGGGCCAACACAAACACGGCAGAGTGACAAAGGGCAGGCACAGCCAGAGATGCCATCGAGTGATGTTACTGTTACAGAAAAGCTACTTTCTGCTCGTGGTTGTGCTGGGAATTTGCTGGGGTGAAATGCTGTGCTGGGAGAGGACCAGTCTTCATTCAGGAGAAAATGGGGGCTCCAGCCCAAAGGAAAATCCTTCTGAGTCAGTGCTGTTCTAGGCCAGATCCTGCCCTGCCTGCTGGGCCAGGCAGCACCCAGGCACCAGCACAGAACAAGGGACCTGAAATCCAGCCATGACCCTCCAGGTGAATCATTAGCAGTCTGCAAGAGCTGGCTCAGTCTCCTCTTGCTTTTAGCAGTGGAAGGCTTTTCCAGCGTATGTGATGAAAAGAAAATCCACCTGCCTGATCTCGCACATCTATCAGCACTATTTCCCCAGGGATGATGTGTAAAGCTAATGGGAGCTCTCCTGCTAAAGCTGTGATAAAAAGAGAAAATGGCAAGAGCTTTTAGCATACCGGTGGGGGCTGATTGTGATGGATTTTGGCCTCCCCATCAATATTCTCATGCGGACTCCAGTCGAGCTCAGTGTCCTAGGCTGATCACAGGGCTGCAGCAGGCAGGAGGGAGCTGCTCCCCTCCTGCTCCACTTTTGGCTGGGCAAGGGCAGATGGGGAGTGCTTGGGCACTCAGTGTGGGCACCCAGCATTGGCACAGTCCTGCAGCTCTGCAGGGCAGGAGGGAGCCATGCCTGCTGGCCTTCCCTCCCCAACCATAGGCAGTGTCCTTCACATAGTGACTGCTAGCTGGGACCATATCACCCTCAATGCCCACCCCCTGCCTCATGGCTGGAGTCAACACGCCCCACTAAGGTACTAAATCATCCAGCTGTGGAGGAGAGGTTAAGGACTGGAATCATGGCTCCCCAGGAGCTGCCGCATCCCTCTGCCTTGCCTGCCCCTGCCATAATCAAGCAGTCATATCAGTCCCTTCACTCCTTTCAATGGGGGAAAATTTGCAAACAAATTCCTGCCAGCAGGACTTTCAAGCTCTCCTGCCTGGTGGGATAAAGATACCTGTCACCTCTGCCCTGTCCCCAACACCAGCTCATGCTGGGAGCATGGCTGGGGAGCTCCATGCTCTCCACAGGGCTGGTGACTCCAGGCAGTGTGGGAATGGGCTGGGAGGGCTCTCAGGAAGAGCAGAAGGGCTTTAGTTTTCCTTGAGACAATGCATGGCCTGCAGTGATGGGGTGACATGATGAGCCCTGCTGTGGATTAGCCAGAGTCCTTACCTCGGGTTCCTGTTACAGCAGGTCCTGAAGCACCACTTGAATTATGATGCCTTTGCCAGTCCCCATGTCCGTACTGCCAAACGTTTTTGTGGAAAACCTCAAGATACACAAGTAAACTTTCTGTGGGAGCTGAGGTAGACATACTGGCACTGAGATGAGTATTTGGATGGTGTATGTCTTCAGGCAAGGGTAGCGGGTCCTGGGCAAACTGCGGTCAGTCTCAGGGATGGGGATTTCAGTGCAGGTTGCTGCCTGCACCATGCATTAAGCCTCCACACACAAATGGCTCTCTTGGCAAAGTTTGCAGTGGGAAACCAGCTATCTTAGTGTATAGAAGTGATGATATGAAGCCTTATGGAATGTGGCAGGCCTATGGCTTCCTGAGCACACCACAACTTTGGCCAAGTCTCTGGCAAGTGTGTGGTGGAGCAGTTACCTCTGGTACCATCCTGCCAGCACATCTCCACCCTTTCCCTGTGTTCCCCCCCTCCTTGTCCGGCGATTGCTTTCCAATGAATTATTTACATAAGTTCTCAGCAGCGGCTGGAGACAAAACCTCAGGTACGGAGCAGCAGCATGCTCCTGACCTTTCCCACCGCCGGACAAATGGAGCCAGCAGCACGAGGCGGGCACACAAAGGCGCTGTGCCGGCCGGAGCGCTGACCCCGCTGTGCCACAGCTACCTGCTGCTCTGCCACAATGGCCCCGCGGCCCCGGCCGGCCTGCCGGGGCGATGAAAAAGGGCCCGAGATAATAATGAGCCTGACTACCACTGCTCTCTTCAGAGAACTGAGTCAACTCCTTGGGAAGAAAGGAAAAAAAAAGAAGCAAAAAAAAAAAAAAAGAAAAACCCCTCTTGGATAATAAAGAAGTAACAAATGAAGACTGAAAGCCTATAGAAGGCGTCTTAACCCAGTGAAGAAAAAAAATGTCAACATCTGTGGAGCTGTCTGCAAAAACAGACCAAACCCCTAATGAATACCCTCTAGAAAAGACATTCACTCGAGGAAAGGCAAAAGGCTACATTTTTCTATGGAGGTATAAAGATTTTGATGAATCTGCCCTTTCCCTTTCCAGTGCAGTTGAACCAAGCACTAATGTTCATCTTCAGCTGTATTAAAGAGTGTGGAGGGGGGCAGAGGGGGGAAGAGTCTTGATCTGAAAGCTTATGGGGAGGGTGGATTTAGGGAGCCTGGATAGACGTCTGAGCACTAAAGCAAGGAAGAAAAGCAACAGGCATTAGAGAAAATACTGTTTAACAAGAGTTTCCTTAGTCAACCCATTTGAGCAGAGATTGGTGCACCATAAACGTAATCCTCTTAGTGCTGACTTAAACGTGTTTGTACAAAACAGGGAAATATAATATGAATGTAATAGTCACGTTTGCTAAAATGCTTAATAAAAAGACAAAAGTCCTTTATTTTGATCTTTAGATCTGGTGTGGGCTTGGGGCACAGCAGATGTTTTCTCAGAAATCTGTTAGGAAAAAAAAAGGAAGAAATAGAGAATATGGTTGTGTCCCAGCTGGCTGTATCACACGGCACCTCAGCAACTTCCTGGGCTGGTCTCTGGAGAAGGCAGCCCTTGCCTAAGGAGCCCCCAGGCTCTCCAGAATGCAAGGAGAACTACTGGGGGTTGAACATAAAAACACTTGTGGGGAGAGCTTGGTAAGGCAGGTTTCAGGTGAGGGGACAGAGGCACTTTTCTTTGCTGTGTCCAGAAGCTTTTTTTGGGGAAACAGATCTAAGGAGTAGTCCCCAACTGGAAATATTGCAGACAGAGTCAAATTTAGACCCAGTCAGAGCTGTTGTGGAGGGATCATAACAGTTCTCCTCAGGTGCATCCCACCTTGTGCTATGAACACAGTGGGAAAACCAATGGGTGGAGTTGTTGTAATCACTATCCTAACATCTACATTAATCACAGATGAATTTGAAAGACATGAACAAAATGTTGCATGTTTTTTTCTCTTTTTTTTTTTATTTTCCTGTTCTATAGAATAATCATAGAAATTACTAAACTGAAATGGCCATATTTGGGTTTGACTTGTCTTGATAAACATCTAATTAACATTAGCCAGTATGACTGTACAGCATCAACACTAATTGAAAACCAGAAACCAGTAAAATAATGTGTTTTCCTCAGTGTTTCTCACACAGATATCATCTTGCCACAGGAAACTATGGTTCTCCTTTGGGCCAGCCTGGGTGGGTGCTGGTAGTTGGTGCTTGGTGGCCTACAGGACTTGGGTCAAATCTTGAATCAATGCCAGGGTTTGTACTGCAGGTTTCAGTCATGCCACAATGCCCCTGTGATGCCACCTCCTGGAGATGAGGGGGTGAGATGGGGACAGGGTTGCTTGCTTTCTGCTGCAGCAAATGTCAGTGCAAACTAGGTAAAAGTTGTTTCCTGAAGAAAATTTCCACTCTAATAAGAAAAGAAATGCCCCGGCGGTTTTGGAAGCACATCAGATGTTTTCTGGTATGGTCCAAAATGTGTACAGTGAATGCAAGGCATTTTCTGTGGAGAGCAGATATTTTCCACAATAACAACATATTTTTGTTTAAAAAAAATCATCCATTCTTCCAATTAAGAAGAAAGGAAAAAAGGCTTTGAAAGCAGATAGTTTCTGACTGCCAGGGTCCTGTGCTTGGGCACTGCAGCAGTGAGCAGGGACGGAGCACAGCAGCGGAAGGGAGCCTGGGGTGGGAGGATGAGGTGGGTTGGTGCCTGTGCCTGGCCCCTGTTAATGAGTGTATGCAGAGGTTTGATGCCATGGGATTCAGGTCCCTGGCATCAACCATCACCCTCTCTGTCACTTGTCACCAGGTGGGGAGTATGACAGGTCCTGTGTTTCCCACCAGGCACCTGCTTGGGATGGTCTGCCGGGGCCACCAAGACAGGTGGCAGCTCCAGGGAGAGAACAGGGCATTTGGAGCCAGACTAGTGGGAACATGCCTATAATGCAGTTCATCCAGGTCTGTGCAGCCAGACGGTGATGGCTGGTAAGCTCTGGTCTGGAAAAATCAGTCCTGGTTTAGGCGTGAACTGGTGAAAAAAGACTTAAACCAGCCAACCTACTGCCTGCAGAGCATGGATACATTTTTTATAATGGGAAAATAAGAAGTGTGTTGTCATGATCCACCATCACTTTTCTTTTGGAGGCTGCTTCTGTGACTAAGGGAAAATTAAACATGGGTGGCTTTTCCACAGGGCAAGGAAGCTCTTGGTGCTCAGGGCTGCTCCTTTGGGCAACAGTGCCCTTGTTCTGCTCTGGGCAGCAAACCCCATGTGTCACATCTTCCCAGGTGCCACAGGAGGCAGAGGAAGTGCTGGAGCAAGGCAGAGCAAAGTCCGTCAAAACAGAGCCAAGGAGCCAGCAGCCACTTGCTGTTTCCCTGTCACCCCTTGCATCTGGGTCTGAACTTCCCGGGCGGAGGGCAGGGTGTGCATGGGGCTCCATGTCAGGGAGCAGGGGGGCCAAGCACCGTCCAATCGGGCCTGGGGCAGATAAATGCAAAGGGCTGAAAAGCACAGCAGCCCTGGGAGCAGGGGCAGCATATTCTTGGTGCCGCCCCCTGCTTCCTTCCACGTCTGCTTTGTTTCTCTCTCTATTTTCCCACTGATGACAGCCTCCAAACCCTGCTCTGTTTCCTTCCGGCACACCTGGTTCCCGAGCCTCCTGTGCTAAAGGCACATCTCTCCACCAGCAACGTCGTTACTGTAACGGGAACAACGCAGTTTACAGCCCAATAAACCCCAGGTCCTTCTGTGCAGGCTCCCCTTACGTGATGCTAATGCTTACAAGATGTGCAGCGCTGCGGGACAGCCCCGGGAACCAACGCCCAGCGAACCGCTCGTGTTTTACATCGCTCCGCAGCCGCAGCCCTCGCTAATTAATCGCAGGGACGAGCCTCCTGCTCTGGGCAGCGCCGCGGCCGCTGGGCGCCGGTGCCATCGCGGCTCCGGCCTCGCACGGCTCTGTCCCGCCTGCACTGGGTGTCCCCGGCCGCAGCCCACCCTCGGTCCCCGCTGTCTCCCGCGGCTCGGGGATGTCGGGGATGTTTATAGCTCGGGGCCAGCCGCGGCTCGGCGGGATGCCCGGGCACCGGGGAAAGCACGGCATTGTCTCGCAGCGGTGTTGTGATCACACACTGCGTCTAACGTGATTTACATCCCATATTCGACCTCTGGCGACTTCAAAGCCTGGGCGAGAGGGGGATTAAGTGGAGGAGCTGGGGCCAGGGGAGCCGGGGGGTGGGGGCCTGGCTCACCTTTGAGCTCCCGTCATCCCCTCCCCAGCGGACCCGGGATAATCATCTCCCTTTGTGCTGCCGGGGAAAGCCGGGGTGCAAACACAGGAACCTTGTCAATATTGGTTTTTGAGAAGACTTTTTTTCTATTCTCCCATGTCTGGAGTTTTTGTACCCAAATCCCTCCGGGGCTTCCCAGTCTTCCCCTGGGAAATCGTGATCCCAGGGGTCCCTGCGAACACCAGCCATTGATTGAAATTTCACACCCACCTGTTTGCACACAAGATTTAATTTGGTTGATTCTTCATGCCCTTTTCCTGCTTAATCGTCAACCTATTGACCTTAATATTAAAAGGGGCTAAGGGCGAGGGACAGAAAGACTACATTTCTGTAAGGGAACAAAAGCTGCCAGAGAATAAAGTAGGCACAGCCAGCCTGAGCTAATGAGTCCCTGCCGCACGCAGGAGCAGGAAGCCCTGTGTGCTGCCCTTGGCTGGTGCTGTGCTCCTGTGTGACAAGACACGTCTCACTGACCATCCCTTTCCTCACTGCCATTTACAGGACCCACAGGTTTAATGTCATGAGGACTGGGAGACCACCCTGACTGAGCCTGGGCACCTACCAGCCTGCTGGGGCTGCTTTTCCCCCTGCACTTGTGCAGGGTGAATGCATCTTGCTGAAATGTTTCCTGTTCAATGGAAGATTCCATAGGATGGAGGAAACTTGGCTCCAGCAATGCAGCAAAAGCAGCAGCAGCAGACATAGGTCAGGAGTATCCCTCACACCTGCACGGTACGTGCTAGTCCGTGCCTTATCTGGGTGCTATGGTGTGGCTCTAAAACACACGTCAAAGCAATTTAGTGCCACAGCCTGCCCCCAGGGATAATGGTGACCTCAGGGTAATGCTGCACCCAAGTCCTGCTCCAGACCCGGCCCTGTGAGCTGGGGCTGGACCAGTAGCCCATCCTGTGCCTGGCACCAGGCAGGCTGTGGGGCAGAGCTGCCCTGGCCTGTGAACTAATCAGTGCACGGGCTCACTCAGCCCCTGGGCTGGCAGTCACTGGAGCAGCCCTGCAGCACGTGTCTGTCACAGTGCAGTGGCCAGGTGGCCTCTCTCTTCTCTGGGGTCAGGCTGCTCCCCCACTTGCTCTTCCTCAGAGCACAGGCAGGGGAAGGCGGGAGACTAGACTTTGGGTGCTCAGAAGTTGGAGTGAGGGAAAAACAGCCTTTCACAGCCGGTGGACGCAGGGGTGGGACTGTCCATTCCCACTGGCTGGATCAACAGGATGCACAGAGACCCATGAGATGCCAGGCTGTGCCAGGACTCTGGGGGCAGCAGGAGGGTCTGGGTGCACCAGTAAAGGCAGGATACAGCCCCACATGTGGTGTGTGCTCACCCTTGGGGACTGGCATGCAGCTGTCCAGGCCAGAGGTGGGACCCCAAGCAGCAACTTTGGATGGGGGATAGCAGCCAGCCCAGACCCTGGAGCGATCTGACCACCTTCCACACATCCCCCTCTTCCATGGGGTAGAGCTTTTTGAGGTTTCTGCACTTGCAGATAATCTGCCTGCTGGAAAACCAAAAAGGAAAAGGAGGACTATTTTTTACCCTGTTCTGCCTTTGCTGACATGAAACCGGAGCTGTGTGGGAGCGGGCGAGCGTGTGGCTGTGCTCACACGTGTGTGTGGTGAGCCGCCTGTGTGCCGGCCTGGCTGGGGCCGTGCCGGGGGAGCGTGTGGGTGCGGGTGCATGTGCGCCTTCCCCAGGGGGACTGCTTGGTCTGCAGAGTGCGGTCGTGTTTATTTAATATCTGACGTCCCTTCTGTCTTCGGCGCTGACATCAATTAATGAGTGTCTGAGCACTCATTGCTCAGACAATGAGCAATGGAGCCCAGATGTTCCCTGGCGGTGGCCTCCCTTCCTTCACTAGTGTTATGTGGGTGATAAAAAAATCCAAGGGGGAGTTGCATTTTGGTCAGTGTGTTTCCAGGGCCATTCTAGGAGCACATGGGGGGCTTGCAGGTCAGCTAACCCAGTGGGGATGCCCACACACAGGCAGCTCCTGCCCCAGCCCCTCTGAACTGGGAGCTGGGCACAAGCAACATGGATGTCAGGGAGCAGGGGCTGTGCAAAGTGCAGGAGGTGAAAGCAACTGGCAGATGGGCTGATCTCCAGAACCTCCTCGAGCACCTCCCTGCCCCAACTGCAGCAAAAGGCTTTTGCCGGCTGTGCCTGGCTGCCACGCTGCTGGCATGCTCCCTTGCCAACCAGAGATTAACACTGCAGCCTGTCATTTCATAAATACCCTCACCCATGAAAAAAGAGACAGACATGGCCTTATCAGAGAGCCACAGTGCTGCTGGGGCCCACACACACCCAGCTGAGCACTGTGCTGTGGCTCTGCTGTTGCACAGGGACTCCGGGTGCCCCAGGGATTTGCCCAGAGAGGTGGAGCAGTGTCAGTGCAATACTCTTGACTGGTTTGCCAGGGCTGAAATTGCTCGGCTGGACACAGGAAGGCAGTGTCCCCTCTGTGTTTTCTGCCATCAGTGGGACATACCACCAAGGAAGATGCTCAGGTGGCATGTAGGGGGTAGCCCAACTTCTTGCTCTGGCAGGGGCTTAGTATGCACCCTGTACTAATGCTTAGACATTATTCTTTAGTTGGGAATGAATAATTAGAGCAAATAGTACTAGAGGCTAATGTATGGGATGGTGTTATTTTTAGAAATTATGTCTGTCGTGGTGGCATCACTTCCTAAAGGGACACGTGTGACAGGGAGCATAACCAGCAGATCGGCCTGACCAGCAAATAACCCCTTGCACGGTTTCCATATTGCCTTTTTAAACAGGAAGGGAACATGATACAAATGCTATGCGAATTACGATCTGAAAAGTTTTCCTGGCAGGTTGTCACATGAGTTGTTAGTGTCATTCTTTGACATGCACACTCAAAGCCTTTCTGCACCAGTGCCTTAACCCTCTCACCCCTTGAGAGGGCTGCCAGGTGGAGCTTTTCTTCCCCGCCTTTTGGATCTTGCCTTTTTCTCAGGTACCCCAAGATGTGATTTCACACCAGTGCCTGAGCAAGAGCTCCCCATCTGCTTAATTTTGGGTGCAGCTTGAGAGGCTGGTGAGCCAGGGCAAGCAGGGAGACATGATGCTCACCCTGGGGCTGCCAGGCTGGGAAGTGGCCAAATAATCCCTCCTGTGCACCACCACTGCCCAGAGCATCCTCAGCCTCTGAAACCTTGCCCAGGGCAGGAGCACGTGGGGGCCCACTTGAGACAGCAGGGCTCTGTGTGTGGGCAGGGGTCCCTGCCTGCGCGTGTGCTCATCTCCTTCTGGGCTGCCTTGGCCTCAGCTCTGTGCAGAGCCCAGCTGCACTCTGGCCAGGGAACATCCGCTGTGGAAACCTGGGAGGAGCTGACAATCCCCAAAGATTGGCTGCACACCCAGCCAAGCAAGAGCTGCTGGCTTCCAGCCTAATTCATTGCAAATGTGCTTCCATGTGGTTCCAATCTGGAGCCCCTGCTCCCCCCGTGCTGTCCCCCAAGGGTTCGGCAGGGGCCGGGAGCAGCCGCACAGGGCAGAGCCGGGAGCAGCCCAGTGCTGGCCCGGGCAACACAGCAGCCTCCTTGTCTCCCTGGCCCCGAGATGTGTCCCCCAGTCAGTTCTCTCCGGGGGGTCACAGGGAACCTCCACCAGGGTGTGAGAGAAGTTCACAGAAAATTCCTGCTGGGGACACAATGTCCGGAATGGTCCTCAATAGCCTGCACCCTGTGGAGGGACTAACATCACCCCTTTGCCCTTAGCCCAGCCCCAGGCATCATCTTCCCACTGGGATTGGATTTTCATCTGCCAAAGGGTTTTTGGCAGGCAGCACTGGGCTGGCAGCCAGCAGTGCCCACCATTCTAATTTAGCCTTCACTTCACCCTCCCCAGCTGTCGTTCTCTCTCTCGTTCATGACTGTCGCTGCCCCCTTGCTGTCCTTGGGCACAGGTGGGCTCTGTGGGCAAAGTACAGACATAAGCTTCATCCTCCTGCCAATCCTGACCCCTGTCCCTGCTCTGTCCTGGCTCTGCTGTGCTGTGCCCATCAGCCCTTGGCAGTGCCAGGGACAGAGTGTCACCCACACACCCCTCTCACGATGGCTCCAGCAGAGATGTTGCAGGGCAGTGATGGGCTCCTGAGCCCCCCTGCTCCTGTAGTTCCTTGCTGGACTTTGTTTTCCCCAGAAATGTCTCCCGCAGGATCAGGGCAGCTCTCTCAGCCCCTCAGCACAGGTGTTGTAGGGACTCAGGACCAGGGAGGTCCCAGCTGACACCCCAGTGCACAGTCCCAGGACCAGCATTTCCAGGCAGGTCTTCTCCTTGCCCCACGCATGCACCTAGGTTTAACATCTCAAACTAGTACAAACAACATATATTCACTTCAGATCTTCTCCCTGAGGGTCCTTCGTTATCTTCTAGGATCCTTGCCTATGTCCTGCAATGCTCCTTCACTGCTGTCAAGCAACTTTAAGCTCAATTTAAAATGAGTCCAGATGCAAACACCCTCTCCCCACAAGCTCATGCATTTGAAAGGAGATTGCATCAAAGCTTCAAAATAGTCAGTAAAAAAATTGTTCATTAAGCCAAGTTGTGGGCCTGCTCCTCTCCTGTGTTTATCGCAGAACTAAAAGTGCCTGGCAGAAGGTTAACCCTCAAAGCATTGAAATAAAATGGCATAAAATGAGTTCAGCTCTCCTCAGGTTTCAGGAGAAGCGGAGTGAAGCATGTGGGGGAGTGAGCAGTGCTAGGGCCAGCACCTGGAATAACATTTTTGGTGTTGGTGCAGGAGCAGAAAAGGAAATGAGCAGTCAAAGAGCTGGGAGCAGCACGGTGGTGGCTGGGCAGGCTGGGCTGTGATGGTCATTGCATCACCCCTCACCAAATTCAGAGCCCCCTGCAGGCGCTGCTCTGCTGCCCCAGGGTGGCTGCACTGTGGCCAGGGTCAGCATGGCCCTCTGGGAAACCTGCAGTGCCCAGAACACTGCCAAGAGTCACCTGGACATGTGGCTGTTGTGGTGGAGATGAGGATACGGCGTCATTCCATCACCCTTTGCCTCCAGCCATCAGGTGGGTCCAGCTGCCAATAAAGGGGAAATCTCCCTGCCAGTGCTTTTGGACCATGGGAAATGAGCATCTCAGCCGAAATACAGCAGCAGGGAGGACTGGAGAAGCTGTAGGAGCACAGGGGTGATCACTGCCAAGGCTCTTGTCACTTGCTGTCACAGCAAGGTGATGCTGGGATGAGCTTGGGTGGACCTTGCAGAGCACAGGGTGCATGGGAAGCTCCAAATCCACAAGGCTGGATGCCCTTCCTCCACAAAAAGCCAGGCTGATCTCTTTCATGGGACTCAGGGCTGCCATCAGCCTTCCAGGGGCAGTGTTGGGGTCTGCACTGGGGCAGCAGGCGAGAGCTGATGCCTGACGCCCCGCAAGGTGTTCAGCCCTTGCTGCTCTGGAGCGCTGCTGTGCTGGAGTGCTGCTGCCCTGGTGCAGCCAGGCGTTGTGCTTGTCCTTTTAAGATCAGAAAGGTTTTTGAGCTGACACTAGCTCTGGTACGTGGAGGAAAGCGTACAGCAGGGTAATTAAAGTGGAAGAGCAAGGCTGGATTTGCCTTTAATGGCTTGCAGCTGCAAATATTTTTGTCTTCCCAAGTCCACTTGTAAGCTGTCTAGCTGTATTTCTCATCCTGGCCAATTAGATTCCCATGTGTGCTGCAGAAGTGGAAATATAGAAAGTGAATAATCCTCCAATTCTGCTCTTTGCTGCAGAGGCCTTTGAACCTCTGGCTGCTGGGGCTCCCTTCAACCCCAGCCCCATCACCACTCTAGCCACCCCTCTCTGCACCAGTCCTGGCTCCCCTCTTTGCAATCAAACTTCAGCAAATCTGCTTTGGGCATCACCATGATTCATCTTCAAGCTTTTCTGATCAAAGCTGCAGGCTGTTTCTCCTCCCTCCCCACCCCCTTTTTGCCGAGCTTTACAGCAATTTTCCCTTTTGGACGCTGGTTTTCTGCCAAAAGTTCCACTCCAAAATCAAAAGGGGCAGTCCATTAATACTGGGCAGCTGTAACAAGTACACTATTGTGTTGTCTCTTCCAAGGTACCCAGGATTTTTAATAAACTGTGGGGTGTGGAGAGCTGGTTCCCTGCAAGAAAGGGGAGGCAAAAAAGGAGGAAGAGGGAGCTGGCAGAAACCACGGTACCATAAAATGCAGCCCAGAGGTGCAGAGCCCATGGTGTGCTTGGTGCTGCGTGGTGGTGGGAACAGTGAAGGAGGCACTCGGCAGTTTCCCGGCTCCCTTCCAGCACCAGGATCAGGTATTGGTCGGGAAACGCTGCTCGCTTTGATCTCTGTGGGCTGACAAGGCTCTGTGCCAGGACCCACGCTGTGGAAACAGGCTGCCTGCCCTGGCTGTCCTGTGCCCGGAGCCGTGGCTGCTGGGGTGGCTCAGTCCAGGGCACCCACGCACCAGCTGGGAAGCTGGCACGGAGCTTTGATAAGTGCAGTGGGGTGTGAACCTGAAACAGCCATAGCCATGAAGAGCCCATACCCTCGTTCAGTCAGGTTTGGGTCTCTCTGGGAAACATCTGTGCTATTCTCAGCCCAGCCGGGGAAGGTGTCCAAGACTTTCCCTGTCTCATTCCCCACAGGGCATCTCAGCCAGCACCCATTGGGGACACATGCAAACTGCCTTGTCTAGTCAGAAGGTGTGAATGATGCCCCTCAAGCTCCCAGCAACCATAGCCAAGCTGCTGGAGACAGGTGGACAGAGCAAATCCCAGGCAGGGCTGCCACAGCAGCCAATTTCTGTAAATCCCCGGAGATCCTGCCCCCTGCTCGTACAGCAGGAGGACTGAGGACAGGGAGGCAGGTTTCTGCACCGGAGTTTGGGAGCAGTGGGGCAGAGGGGCTGACCCTGTGGGCTCACCACTGCAAGTCAAGGTGATGCCGGGCTGGGAGCAGATGGGACCTGCTCTGCTGGTGAAAGAGCGTTTCTGCTATTTATGCTAAGCGGTGGGAATGCTTCTCAAGCATTTCGGATGGCTCTGTAATGAGGCCGGCCTAAATATGCCAGCATTGTTTGTGCTGGACAATTAAAAGCTCCCCCTTGCCACATGAACGGTGTCTCTGGTGGCGGAAGGGCCCGGGAAGGCGCGGGCGAGGGCAGCCACAAAGCCCGCCTTTTGTTCCGTGCTCCTTTGAACCCGCTCAAAGCCCCCGTTTCAAGGGGTGGCTTTTGTTTCCTTTTCAGCGGGCCTGAACCCAGAGCCGCCTGTTGTTTAGCAACACAGAAATGTGACCTTAATTGACTCTGCTCTCGGGTGCACTGTGTAAATCACTTCTGGCACCCAGGGGAGTGCGTGACGTGCCCCCCTCCCTCCCCAGTCCCAGTGCACCCGGGGAGCATCCTCTCTCCACCGCTCCTGGTGCCCAGCTCAGTGGACCCCAGCTCCGCGCATCCCCATGTCACAAGCTGGCAGGGGAGTGGGATGGGAGATAGGGCTGGGAATACTCCTGTCTCCACGGCAAAGGGTTTCCCGTTTTCACGGGAGAACTAATAAAACAGTTTTTCTCTGTTCTTCAAACTCTCTTTGCAATCCAGTGCCTCCTGCTTGTGTTTACAGTCCAGCTGGGCTGGTAAGCCTCTTCACCTACCTTCCCCGGGACTCACCGGGTTAAAGCTTATTGCAAGATAAATTAAAAGATGATGATGAAAATGATTAAACGATGAAAAGGTAGCAACTCCTCCTGTGAACGTCTGACACACACTTAGACAGACGACTTATTTGTAGGATACCAGGGGGCTGATACATTAACAGATATAATTTGCGGTCTCCCGAGGAGAGGTTAAGGACTGGGAGCACGGCTCCCTGGGAGCTGCCCCGTCTCTCCACCTCGCCTGCCCTGGCCTTAATCAAGCGATCATCTCAGCCCGTGCCTCGCTGGCCCCCTCTCTTCTTTCAATAGGGGAAAATTTGCAGACAAATTCCTGCCAGCGGGACGTTGGAGCTCTCCTGCGTGGTGGGATAAAGATACCTGTCACCTCCACCCGGCCCGGCCGCCGGCTCACGCTGGGAGCGCCGTTCAAGGAGCACCATGCTGATACCCTTATTTGATTACGCCTCTTCATGCCTTCCTCTGTGCGGGAAGAGTTATTCAACAGCGGCACCGCTGCGTTCCCAGCATGGGCTGGCCCTGCTGCTGGCCTTTTGTTAGTCCCACTGGCAGCACGCCGGGCATCAGGGCTGCACTTAGGGTCCCCACGCCACCGCCTCGGGCCAGGGCTCTTCCCAATGCTTTGCAACAAGGCCTTGGCGGGGCTGATGATTTTTAACCAGAAAAATTGCAAAAATGAGGGGATAATAGGACTTAAATGGAAACATGAATGGCTCCATGAGATGAGGACTCTGTTCCTCCTGCTTCACCATGCTTTTGGCATGATGGAGGTGGGGCTGCTCAGCACCTATTATTTGTGTCAACTGAGAGATCCCAGGGGCATATTATCAGGATCTGCTCTGGGTGCTGCTGATTGCTGGGTGATCCAGCTGCTCAGTGGCCTCAGGAGCTTTTGGTCAGGTTTGTGAGCTTGCAGAGAGGGAATCAATTGTCCCTCTGCTCGGGAGTTGGAAGATCAGCACCTGGGAGATCCCTTGGGCATTAAGAGCTGCAATCTCAATGGAAATACCATTTTGCAGATCCTCTGGCCAGAACCACGCACCCCATGTCACCCTATCCATTGCTTCTGAACAGTGTCACATGCCCTCTGCCTTGTCCCAAGGACCAGTGGTGACCACGTCACCAGATGAGAAGATGTGCCCTCTGTAGCCCAAGCAGAGGGGACCCAATGCTGTCCCAGCTCTGAGCCTTTCTGCTGTCCCCAAAAGTTTCTTGCAGCTTATGTTAAGGTAAAATATGTTGCTCCAGGCGATACTGAGGTGTGAGTTCCCAGCCAGCCCCGCAGCAGCCTGGGGAGTCAGCCTGTGTTCCTGCCTCTCCTTCTGGAGTTAATCACCTGGACTGCTGGAATTGTGGAGCAATTGGCCCTTGTTTTGCCTTTCCCTGCTAGATTAAAGAGCTCTTAAGTACCTGGTTTGTTATTTCTGCCAGGATACTTTACGCACCAAGGTCCTTGTGACTGTAATCAAGCCACCTCTTGATCTTCTTCCTGATAAACTAAGTAGGCTGAGTGTCCTGTCTGCCTCCATCGGAAACGTCCTCGGTCCTTGTCTCGCTCTCCCAGGGTTTCTCTCCAGGCTCTCCAGCTTGGGCACAGTCTGCTTTGGCGATGGCTTCAAGTGTGTCAGGATTGGACCTGTTGGTGCAAAGTCAGTCTCCTGTGTCAGCTCCTCCAAAACAGCCCTTAAGTCTTGCAAAGCCAGAGGTGGAAGGAACAAACAAACAAAACGCTGCACAAACCTCCCTGCCTGTACAGCTGCAAATCCCCCCAGGAAGCCTGAAGATTTTGGGAATATGCCCCTTTTCCCTTGCCCCACACCAAATTTTACTCTGAGCATAATCCCCCCTCAAATCTCCCTTCAGTGAATTCTGCTCTGCGGGCAGGAGGAAGGCTCTGGGGAGCTGTGCTGCAATGAGCATGGTTGGGGCTGAGCATCTCAGGAAATGAGGGGCCTCTCCAAGCTGTCAGGGAGGGACCAATGAAGTCCAGCCCTTACCCAGGTATCACATGCATCCCATGATCCTCAACACCAGCTCCAGGCTCTTGGAGAACCCCCATGACTCTGGTGCTGATGGCTGCCTGTTTCTTCACCATAGAAGCTGATGGACCTACACATGGCTGGCTGGAGAGTGATGACCTGGGTGGCCAGTGCAGCAAGAATGACATCTGGGACCTTGGATACAAGGTGTCACCTGCAGGAGCCCAGTCCCTTGAGCCACAGTGCAAGCAGCGTCTGTGGTCTTTGGCGGCTTCACAGTCACTGTGCAGAGAAGTGCCAAATGGACCAAATCATCACTGTGTTTGTACAGATAAAATGACAGTCTGGTACTTAATTAAAGCAATCTTCAGTATCTTACTTTTGACTTAATACCCTGCAATACATATTGCAGGTGTTACACAGACCGGGACTAGCTCTTGTTATCAAGTGCTTCCTGCCCTGCAGGGAGCATCTCCCACTCCCTGGTGCTGAGCTGGCCCTGGCACCCTGTGCACGCTTACTGCCCCGGCCGAAAAGCGGCATTGGCAGGACTCAGGTCACTGCCCCCCAGCAAAGGAGCTTTTGGCCCAGCCCCAGCAGCGTGTCCTGCCACCGGCACCTCCAAAAAGGGACCTTCCGCTGCAGCCCGGCCCATTGTCCAGAGGGATAATTGGAGGCAGAAGTGAAACGGGGCTGTAATGAATTCTGCAGCTATTCAACAGGGCCGGGAGGCAGAAAGCTCTCTGCTCCTGACAAAGTGCTGAGGCTGCTACTTCCATTCTGTGTCCAGAGGGGAGGTGTCTAGAGGGCAACTCACTATTGAGGAGGCTCTGGGGTTGAAACAACACCCGCCATCTGAAGTTTTACTCTTCTGTGCAAACGTGCTCTGACGTGGCTGGGCTGGGCAGGGCTGCAGCTGTTGGCACTTCCCAGCTCACACAGTGAGGTGTCAGGGTGTCCCCATCACTGTGTTCTGCTGACACCAGCCTCAGCTCTGCTGCCCTTCTCCCCAGGCTGCCCTCATGGGCTCTGCCTGGCCAAATACTCATTCACTCATCCCTGGGGTCCAATGCAAAACTTCCTCAGCCACAGTGACCCCAGAAACCAATACCTGACCCACCCCAGCACCCAGCAGCATACACACAGATCCCCCAGACCCCTGCCAGGGGCTAGATTGACCCCGTCTCATATTTTTTGGGGGGATGGAGCAGCTCTGGAGGGGTTACCCAGTTCGGGGGTGGATGGAAAATCTGTGCTCTTCTTTCCAGGCATCCTGAGGCTGTGAAGGGCTGGACGGAGAAGCGTCTGTGTGGTCCCTCCCGCGCAGGCAGAGCCCCGTGCAGGGCAGCTCCTCTCCCACACGCTCCTTTCAGTAGCTGGCCGTCTCCAGACATCTTGCATCGCTTTGCTCAGCCCTGCCGCAGCTGCAGCCGAGCTCCTGCTGGGATCTCACACTCAGGGTGGGGCTCCCCCTTCCCAAAAGCCTCCTGGCAGCATCCGGCTGGAGGCAGGGACACTGTCAGGAGCAGTCCCCTGGGATCCTGGGCTGGCTCCGGCACAGAAGCTGGGTCCGTGGTGCCTGAGCCCTTGGGGAAAGCTTTCTGTCAATTTGCCCAGGCTGCAGAGGGATTGGTGGCAGTTGATCTGGAAGCCTGTGCAGGGGTTGGCCTCCTGCACATGGAGCCTGGAGGGGATGAGGGAGTTCCCAGCTGCCTTCCTGGTGCAGACAGACACAGGGGGCAGTGAGCCGGTGTCACGGGGCAGTCCCCACGGATGCTGGTGTTGCCCTTGCCCTGAGGTGCATCTGTCTTATTTAACATCCGATGCTCTTTAAGCAAGTGCATAAGCAAACCCCTTCTCTTTCTTGCCCATTGGGATGGTACAGTTTCAGACCTTGGAAGGGGATTCAGCTTTTTTGTCTCCAGCCCAGTAAACCAGGTGAACATGCAGTCAGAAAACCACTGGCAATTAAAGCCATTACAATTTTCTGCATCACTGTCATAAACAAGTGGGAGGGGGAACCCAGAGCACAGCACGCTGAAGAGCAAGAGAAGACAAACAGGACTACATTCCCAGGTTTAGAGCAGGCTGCAGGCATCTCTAGGGCCCAGTGCTGTTCTTCCCAGCCCATGGTGATCTCATAACACCTTTGCTCAGTGGAGTTCAGCAGGCTGTCTCAAGCCCCAAGGAAAACCCTCCTGACCTTCCTGGGAAATTACTCCAGCAAGCAATAAACTGGCTCGTGTTTACTTTGAGAGGGGTGTCTTGTCGGGCTTTAACACAACAGTGCCAGCTCTGAGCTGTGAGATGTGGCTGATACCAGAGCCATGGCTGGAGCAACCCACAGCATGCACATGGGACCAGTTGGGTCTGAGCCTCCCCTGTGAAGAATGGGAGGCCATGGACAGTCCATCCTGTCAGACCTTTTCCTGTCCTTTTTCACATGGGTGATGGTTAACCAGCTGCAACTACAGTGTGCTCCTCCAGACTGGCAAACACTGAGCGATAAGAGAGCCCCTCACCCCATGCAAGATCTGCAGTGGGGGTGAGGATGAGAGAAGAGAGAGTGGGGACTGTGCCGTGGGCTGACCCAGCCTGGGAGGAGCTTCCCAAGAGGTTCTCTGTGACCCTCGTGCTCACCGTGACACTGGCTGAGCAAGCACAATGCAGCTCTCAGCCATGCCCCTCTCCCCTTTGCCTGTTTTTGGGCTCTCATCCCACAGCCCTCATCCATTACTTCGGCTGTGGGTGGCCATGGTGGTCCAGCTCCTCATCCCTCTGAGGAGACATGACCCCACTCAGCCTGTGCCCAGCACCAGACCCACTCTCAAATCTCTGGGGGCAGCTGCCCCAAGAGGCAGCACTGCAGGCAGGGGGTGCCCACAGGCTCTGCCTGCAGCCTGCCCACACGCAGCTGAGCCCAGAGGGGAAGGCAGGGAGCGCCAGCCCCTTCTGTGAGCACAAACATCTGCTTGGAGCCTGCTCAGAAACACCAGCCCAGGCTGTCCAGCTGCCAGCTTCTCTGTTTTGAAGCACAATAAAAATTGAAGGATGGCTGAAAGCAAATGTCCCGTGGGAAGGGAAGTGCAGAGCTCCTCAGTACTGTGGGACACACCAGCACTGATCTCACAGTGAGGAGCGAGGCTTGGTTGCAAGGAGAAAGGATGCATCCATCAGGCCTGTCGGAGTGAGACCCTTGTGCAGCTGATGACCAACCAGAGCCCTCCCAGATGCAGAGCTAGGGATAAGTGCTGATTTCCCTGTCCATACGCCACGCAGGGGACTGGTTTGGCTGGAAACACTGCTTATTGGAAGGATTCGTCCTTGATGCATCGTTGTGCCAAAGCTCCCCCTTCCCTTCCAGGCTCCTCATCTCCTCCAGTACCCACTGTGACACAGCCCTGAAGGATGTCCTGGTCCCTCTTCCACAGCCATGCAGGTCTCCAGTATCGCTCTGCATTTACATGTTGCTGTTGAATGCCTGAGTGCAATGGACCATTTGCTCTCCCCTGCCACAAACAGGATTCATTTCACTGCTGGAACAAAGGCAGGTTGTCTTCCAGGTCCGGACACGAGCCTGTTGCTGATGGAGGCAGGGATGAGGCTCAGCCTCATACTGGAAATGCAAAAAAGCCAAATGTTTCCCAAGCCTGGCAGGATCAGCCTGTGTTGGTCTTTTTTTATACCAGTCATAGCATCAGTGAGGATGCTGCTGGGCTGGGGGAGCCCAGTACCACTTCCTCTGGCAGATGCCCCATGTGTGTCAGCACTGCCAAATTAGATGGGGGTTTATCTGTGCCTGGGCTGCAGCAGGTCTGTGAGGGTCAGAGCCAGGGAAGATACATAATTGAGGTTCGGCATGTGTCTATATCCTGCTCCCTCTCTTGCTACAAACACTGTCCAGATTTCCAGCGTCAGAGGGAGAAACACCAGCCAGATTGTTTTATGGTTTCAAGAACTCATAATGTTTTCCAGAGAACAGAGCTACAGCCCATCTTCTGCAGTGGGAAAAGCTGTGGGAGCCTCCAGTCATTGCTGACAGCCTTCTTTTTAAAGGGATATTCCTGTCTGAGCATTGAGGAGCCACTCTGGGGGGGGTCACACTCACACCACCCTGCACTTTCACTGCTGGGACCAAAGCCCCTTTGCAGTGGGTGGCTCCAGTGGGCCAACGGGCGCCCCCTTTGACTCCCTGCACATCCCACACACACAGTCAGACAATTTCATTCCCTGAGTCTACTCCATGTTTATCATAAGAGTCCAGACCTCTGGTTCCTAATTTTATCGTGGTGCAGTGACATGACAACAGGCCAAGCTGTGTGTCCCCAGGATGGGACCTGAACATAGCAATCCCTGGGGTTTTACACCCTCACGGTCTGCAAAGATGGCACACACTGCTCTTGATGTGGGTGCACTGTGTGTGCCTCTTGGTCCAATGGTGATATTTAGTCTGGGGTCTCCTCACTCTTCACTGGGTCCTGCAGAGTCTCTGGGTGATAGGCCACCTCCCTGCTGGGCTATGCCACAGGTCCCCATGTCCTTTGTTAGGCAAACGATTGGTGCCAGTTCACAGCTCCTGTTCTGTAGCTCCAGCCATTTCCCCTGCCCAGGGAACAGCCTGCAGCTTGCACACCAAGGTGCCTGCACTAAGTATATTCCTCAACACTTCTGACTTACTCAGCAGCAAGAAAAAGCTGACAAAACAACAGAAAAAAAAAAAGTCACCACTGGAAAGGCTCTTGCGAGGCACCCCAGTGCACCCACATCAAGAGCAGTGTGTGCCATCCCAGCCCTGAGCAGGGACCAGCCTCCTCCTGGCACAGCCTGGGAGATGTCCCCGTTGCAGGGCAGGCACGATCACTGTTTGTCCTGGTACCAGCGTGGCTGGGTGGTGTGATGGGAGCCAACAGGCCAGGGGTGGTGCATGACCCCACCTGAGGGGAAGAACCCAGAAGAGGCCCCGCTCCAGGAGCAATTTTAGGGATGTTTTGTCGAGGTGCTAGGCAACAGCAGGCTGGATCAGACAGACTGTGTTTTCTTGGCGGGGCTGGGAGGACACGGAGAAAGACATGGCTTTGCAGGCAGTCACAGGGTGACCTAGCCCTGGCTCCCAGCCCCGGCTTGCAGCCCCTGAGCCACCTCATATCTCAGTCCCGCAGTGAGGCTGAGTCCCAGCCTGTGTTCTAGCAGCACTGCCTGAGCCACGCCGTTGTGCTGGCAGGCTCATTACAGCAGGTCTGCTTTTAATTAAGCAGGATGCTGCTTTTGTACAGCTGAACCCCTCGGGAGTTTGGGTACAGAGCCTTCACCACCCCTGCGGCTCCTGCTGCTCACCCCTGTGTGCAGGGCAGCAGGCGGGGGGAGCTGGGGCCAGGGGCTTTGGGAGCACGTGCAGGGGCGGCGCGTCCCACCCACACAGGATGTTGGCTGTGTCCCCAGGGTGACAGGGCATGGTGCAGTCTGTACCATGCCCTGTGGCGGGTGTTTGCTCTCTTGGGGCCGGAAGGCAAAGCCCAGGGCTCTTATCGCGCCAGGCAGATAAGGGTTAATGCCCCAGCAGTTGTGCTGAGCTGGCTTTATTGGCAATAAACCCCTCCTGGGAGCAGCTTCCTAATCATTACAGATTGCAGGTAGCCCTACCTCCAAGGCTGTCCTTCAGCAAGAGCACCTCTGCCCTGCCCTGCTGCCCCTCCACCCCCCTTGGCAAACACACCAGGAGCAGGTCCCCTCCAACCCCGCACCCCTTCAGTGCCACACAGCCCCCTCACAACCCTCATATGGTGCTGGCACAAGGGACATATGCCCCCAGCCTGCTCCCAGTGCTCAGTGTGGATGCTGGTGCAGGGCTGAGCAGGAAAATGGTCCAGAGGCTATGGTGCGTGTGGATCATATCACCGTCCCTGGATACCTGAAAGGAACTGGAATGGGGAGCTGGTACCCCTGGGGCACTGCTCTGCTTGTGCAGAAACGTCAGAAATCACTCCTGCTGCAGTGGCTGGGAAGGGGAGAAGATTGTCCCAGCCGTTCCCAGCACCAGCTGATCGCAGGGCCATAAATGTTTAATAAATGGGAGTGGAGTCATTTGTCTGGGCTGATCCCCCCAGGAAGTCTGTGCTCCGCAAAACAAACCGGGCTTTTGTTTGACTTGTTTTAAGTAAAACACGTCACCCTTGTAAACCACAGGTCCCCTTCCCTGCCCCAGGGCAGCGGCAGAGCAAAGGGGGATGCTGGTGCAAGCTAGAGCCACGGGCTAGCAAGTCCGGTCCCACCATCGGGCCGTGTGTCCCAGCTGGAAGCCATGGGGCTGGAACATCCCGGCCCCCGCAGCACGCAGCCCCCCCCCAACCCGCTCAACGCCGCGTTGCGCGCAGCCCCCAGGCAGGTTTGCAGCCCTGCTCCCGGGGGAACTCTTGTCCTGGCTCCCCCAAACCCCAACGCGGCTGCCAGGCTGCTTTTCCACCACCCCGCGCTCGCTGCGGGCCGGACGCCCGGATGGCAGCCCAAGGTCAGGCGTCGGCCGCGGGCCCTNGCTCCCTCCCGCGCTCCCCACACCGCTGGCAGCCCGCCACCGCGCCGGGGGTTCGCTCCTTTCTCACGACCTCTCAGGTTCCTGAGCTCATCTGGGAGCTATTCATTTCCTGCCAGAAAACAGCCTTGCCTGCTAAAAAAACCACCTTGGCCGCAGAGCGGCCCAGGGCTTGGTACGAGGGCTCTCCCGGCTTAAATCATAAAGCTCCGGCTGTCTGGCTGGAATCAAAGGCAGGGCGGGCGTGGGGGGGGCGCGGGGGCCTGTGCCATATGGTAGCACTTAAGAGCCAAGGAGGAAGCAAGGAGGGGCTTTTGCACCGCTCACGAGGAGTGTGGGAAAAGTTAATTGACTTTAATGACAGGTTTCCCGGGATGGCAGCAGCAGCAGATGGAAGGGAGCTGCGGGGATGCGAGGGGCAGCCGGGGCTGTAAACTCCGTGGTGGGTGGGGGGCAAGGCAGGATGCTGGAAGGCAGGAAAAGCCCCCCGCCCACGGACCCCCGTGCAGGTGCACTGCAGGCAGAGATTGGAGCACTGCTCCTCCCACAGCTCAGCACCCTCCGGTCTGCAAATGCACCCACAGGATTATGGCAAAGTGCTGACCAACCCAAGAGCGGCCATGAGAGAGACAGACATGCCTCCAGCCCTTCTCAGGGTCCTCTCCCCTGGCAGACAGGGCTCAGCAAGGTGCCCAGGGAAGCCAACAGAAGCTGCATCCCATCTTGCAGCACTAAGCCCAGTCGCCATGCAGGGTCATAGCTCAGCCTTGTACCTTCCCTGGCACTCCCCACCCCTCCCTTACCCTTGCCTGCTCATCCCACAGCATCAGTTTAAAGGCATTTGCTGCACCTGAAGGAGAATTCCCACACACAATGATCCACAGACCCACAGCCTGCATTTGTCATCCCAATTTGTCACGGGCTCAGTGAACTGGCACCAAGAGCACAGCTCTTGGGAATTGCTCTGATCCCCTTAAAGCTCACAAACTCAAGCAGATCTCTCATGTCAACAGGCTGTGGGATAGAGTAAACAGAGTAAGCTTTAGAGAAACCGGTCCAAGCATGCCATATCTGCTTTATACTAGGCTATTTAAACTCCATTAGCAAATAGGTTCATCTTGTCTTTCACTCCGGGATCTGCTGTATGTTCTCCATTAGCCTACAGCAAAGTCTCTTTTTTCTAACGCTTCCAACTGCTTCAGCAGAAAATGAAGACTCTGCTCAGATGGAACAGCATTCACTCTTATACACATGCATTACTGGTATGCATCAGCTCCACACAAGCCATCCAGCAACAGGAGTTGGTCTGATGCAATTCTGAGACAGGTCCTGTGAGCACTTCTCTGAACACAAGGTGGGCTCAGTCCCACCCTCAGTACCTCCACTGCAGAAACGTGACACTCTGGCTGGTGGAAGGGAAGGAAAGCTCAGCCAGTACAGCTACACACCTGCCTTGGGACAGCAAATCTGATATTCCCAAGCCTTGCACACTAAACCTGTCTGTGAGATGCCTCTGTGAGGGCGGCAATGCAGGCAGGCCAGCAAGGTGTTGGAGGAGAAAGAGAAGGAAAAGCTCATCCCAGGGAAATCAGCTTCTTAAAAAAAAAAAAAAAAAAAAAAAAAAAAAAAAAAAAGCTGCCACTGTCCCCAGGCTCATCAGTACACGCTGCAGAGAGAGATATCCCAGGCACATACCACCCCCTTTCCCAGGATGTATTTCCAGATCAGGTGAATATGTTTCTTTATCAGGAGCAAAGCTGAGGAGTCAAACCCCAGCAGATTTAATCCATCTGGTCTCACTCTCCCCAGCTTCCATTTCCCCAGCACCTGGATACATTCAAGCACCTGGCTGATCCAGACAAAATCCAACAAGCTTTTGCAGCAGGATTTGGACGGAAACCCCAGTGGATCCTGGCACATCTTAAAGCTGTCCGCTCTAAGTTAGGACTTGTTAAGAAAGGCCATGCAAGCTGTAACCTGAGACTGCTGCTCGCCACTATCTATGGCTTGCATCTTGCCTGGAAACGGGGCATCCCCAAGTCACAGAGGTCAACTGCAGCTCATGATTACAGAGTCCCTGCAGCCCCACATCACTCCCTCGACCACGTGTTTTCCATATAACAGCAGAGGAAATGCCCAACTATATCAAAACCACATGCAAATCATTAATCATCAAGCAGAGCTTGGCTGGTGCTCAGGGTCAGGAACAGCTATATGCTTTTAAGTCCAGGTGGAGGTGGTGCCCAGCGCCTGCTGCAGCCCGTCAGCCAGGAGCACTCATGTCAGGCTTGTCCTGTGGAGAACCACTGCTTTTGTAACACGAGAAGCTGGCAGGCACCGCTCTCTCAATCAACTGACTGAAGTCACTTGCAATTTACACTACAGCCCGGGAAGCAGGCTCCTCGGGGTCCAGGGCAGGAGGCTCACCCGGGCAGCTACACCAACTCCATCAGCCTGAGGTGCCAGAACAGAGGAGAGGTGCTTCCCATAGCACATTCACCAGCTCTGTAAATACAAGCTCCTTTTAACAAGTCTGATTAATTGAGCTGCTCCCAAAGAAGCAGTAATTACATCTGCCCCAGGGCAGGGAGAGAGGCCAGGTGATTCACAAGACAGAGGGGACAGAGGGTCTGAGTGACAGCTCCAGACTGGCGAGCAGGAAAATGCAGCCCTGGAGCAGCAAGATCCATGGCAGCCAGAAACTGAGCTTCCTCCTATGCACACATGCCAGAGCTCCAATTTTCTGCAAAGGCCTTCCAAAATGGAAGGGAAACTTTTATTTTAAAAGCATTCAAAAAAAAAAAAAATCCCAACCAAAAAACAAACCCCCAATCTTTGGTGTCACATAAGGAAGGGGAGGAAAGGAAGAAAAAAAGATCTCGTGTAAAACACGAAACACTGTCAAGGGAGTGCTATGGTACAAAGGCACAATCCAATATGAACATATAATCTATATACAGCCGTGCCAGCAGCACGGGGTGCAGTGCCAAGTCCAGTCCAGTGCCCGCCACCCTCACCAGGGTCTCCAGACTGAGTCGGCTGTGCCGGGTGGCGGGCCTGGCGGCGAGGCAGCAGTGGCAGCTGTGGGTGGGCCACCATACAGAGGCAGCACAGCTCCACCAGGAGCAAAGGCAGTGCTGGGGATGAGGAAGGCAAACTGCCCATCAGAGGCTGGCAGCAGCTGGAAGCCACCGTACACCTTGGCTGCATCGGCACCCGGCTTGCAGGGCATGCCCGGGAGTGGCCCCACACCACTGCCTGGGGGAACCAGGGGTGGCCCAAAGGCTGCGGCTGGTGGCAACGGGGGCGGCGGGGGGGGCGCAGGGTAGTTCATGGTGTTGATCTGGGTCATGCAGCTGGCCAGGTGGCCCAGGAGCCGGGTGCGCACCTCAGTGTTGACGCCCTCGCAGGTGGAGAGGAACCGTGTCACCTCGTTCATGCACTCGCTGAAGCCGGCTCGGTACTTGCCCAGTACTGTGGGGTCTGTGCTCAGGGCAGCTATGGGAGGAGAGAGGCACACAGCAGTCAGAAGGCTCCACAGTGAAGAGGGGTGCACAGCCCAGCAGCACTGCATCCTACAGCCCCTCTGAGATAGGAATACAGATGGGGAAAGCAGTCCCTCTGGCAGTATGTCTTGTGCTCCCAAGTACCAAGAATTTGGATGGAAAGCACAGCCCCCTCTGCTACCAAGTCCACCAGCACCAGGGACCCAGGTGGGGAACAGACAAGTCCCAAGGATCTCCTTATGTCCCCATATACCGGGGGACCCAGCTGGAAATACAGTCCCCTCCAGTGGTTCCTGTGCCTCTCACACCCCCAAAACAGATCCATGTGTGGAGCACAGCTCTGCTAGCAGAAGGAACTCAAGCTGGGACTGCAGCCCTCCCAGTGACCTCCAGCACCAGAAACGCACAAACAACAGTGGTCTTCCCAGCATCTCCTTACTGGGGATACTAGCACAAAACACGCTGCCCCTCACCACCCCCCAGTAGCAGGGTCCCATGACTCTCCAGTACACAGCATTCAGGTGCAGAGCCACTGGCACCAGGAATACAGGTACAGAACACAGTACTCTCCCTCCATCACTCCCCGGGAATGCAGGTGCAGAGCCTGGCGCTCCTGCTCACCTCTCCACCGAGCAGGCAGGCAGAGTGTGTGATGTCCCCAGCCCTCGGGTTGCAGGCAGCGCCACCCCAGCTCCCTCTCTCCGGTTCCCCCTCGGGACTCACCAGTCATCTGGGCTCGCTGGAGGCTCCGCAGGTGCTTGACGGTCATCTCGAGAATGTCGGCCTTCTCCAGCTTGGAATGCCGGGAGCTCTGCGGGAACAGGCGGGGATCAGACTAGCCCGGCAGCGCGGTTTGCCCCCACACCCCCCGTCCCGGCCATCACCCCGGAGGGCCGCGGCCCCCCTCCTTACATCCTTCTTCAGCGCGTCCAGGATGAGCGTCTTCAGCTGCCCCAGGCTCTCGTTGATGCGCGCCCGCCGCCGCTTCTCCATGATGGGCTTAGAGGACTGCAAGAAAGGCGACAGTCAGTGTCCGACGCGGCTCCGCCCGGCGCTGCCCGTTCCGTCCCATCCCGTCCCGGCCACCCTTACCTTGCGGTGCTCCGCCGCCGTCTTCGGCTTGTCGGGCGTCGCATTGACGCTGGCGGGGGTGGCGGCCACCGGCGAGGCGCTGCTCTTCTCCATCAGGTCGGCCGGCATGGTGCGCCGCCGGGAAGAGGCGCCGCGGCGGCGGCGGCAGTGGGGGGGCCGTGCNCAGGCGCGGCCCCGCCCGCTCCCCTCGAGCACCGCCGGCCCCGGGGCGGGCTGCGCTGTGGGGGGCCGCGGCCCTCCGGGGTGATGGCCGGGACGCGGAGGGCTTGGCCCAGCTGTGGTGGCCGGGGCGCAGCTACTGTGTGCGGGGGCTGCGGCGAACCGCGGGGCGCGCCGCGGTGGCTGCGTCCTCCCACGGCGCCCGCAGCATTGTCGCGGTCGCCCAGATCTCCCCGGGGCAACCCAGGTCTCCCCACAGCAGACCGCGTCTCCCCCCGGTCGCCCAGGTTGTCGCCACGCCCGCCCGGGCAATGCCACGTGGTGCTGCCCCTGCCCCCGCAGGTGTGCCCGGGGCTGGGCGGGGCCGGTGCCCGGAGGAGCACGGGCACGGGGCAGGTGCGCGGTGGCACACTCAGGGCGGAGGGCAGGAGGCACACTCCGGCCGCCGCCGTGGGTTCTGGTGCCCGGCTCGCACGCCAGGCTGGCGGCGCGGGCACAGACGCGGTGGTGCGTGCGCTGACATCGCGGGGCGCAGGCGAAACCGCAGGGAGGGAGGTGCCTGTCCCTCGGCCCTGGCCTAGCCGCCCTGCTGCCACCTCCGGCTGGTTTGGACAGTTTGTGGGTTACTTAAAAAAAAAAAAAAAAAAAAAAAAAAAAGTATTTTGCCTGGGGACTTGAATCCTTTTTTTCTCCCCTCCGCTTGACTGACTTTCTCACACTCCTATTCCCATAGTCTGCCAGCTAGGCCTGAGTCATCCTGCCAAGAACTAGACCTGGCCTATTCAAAAATGTGCTCACTCGCTCTTTCTCTGTCTCTCTCTCTTTTTTTTTTTTCTTGAGTATACACAGCAATGTTTTTCCACCTCCTCTTGTACCTGATCTGCACCTGTACAGGGCCAATCCCACACGTATCACCCGATCTTGCCTTTTCAGAGACCGTGAGAAAAATAAAGTTCAAGAAAGAAGAGACATGTTTGCAGATCTCACCGGTGCAAAGCCCTTGTCCCTGCAGAGGCTTGCCTGCTGAGCCTTCAGAGTTTAAAAAAAGAAAAATAAATAAAAGGGAGAGTGTCATGTTTTAAACTGCGGAAAAGTACAAATCCAGGCTTTTTTTTAGCTCCTTGATGGAGCAACAAGCCTTTTGACTAAAAAAAAAAAAAAGGAAGAAGGAAGGCAGCCTTCAGCGTGTAAGATTTAACTTCAGATGAACAATATTTGACGTAAGTTTCAATTATCTAGGCAGCTGGACAAACTCGAGTGAGGAAAAGACCGAGACTGCATTGGGAAGCCAGTGCTGAAAAACACTTTCACAGTTACCTTCCTGGGGAAATTGGAGACAACAGATTTGCGTGAAAACTGCACTTTGTTTTTGGAGAGCTTAGAAACTTCTCCGCTGGATCAATATTTCTTCTAGTGCTGATCTTTGCATATATTGGTGGGGAAGAAAGTTATGACAATTACTCAGCTGGTATTCTCTCTCCCTCCTGCGGGGATTTGCAAAGGGCTGAGGAAATGCGGCAGCCGGGTCCCTCCCGGCCGGAGTGAGAACAGGCTGCAATTATGTCTGCGTTTGTGGTAGCCGAGGAGCTGCAAACCGCCTGTAATTGCCGGCAACAGGTCGGTGCCTCTGTGGGACGAGAGCGGGGCAGGCAGCAAGCACAGGCTGTCATTAGGAGTTGCCAGCCCTCGCCCACCCCGGCGACCTGGGAATTGCCTGGCGGCTGCTCACTGCTGAGCCTGCGAGTGCCTTTCGCTTCTGGGGTGTGTGAGGAGACGGGTTGTGGGGACTGGGCTCTAAAAGCCTCTGCTTCGAGGGAGGCTTCTTAGATCCATCAGCGAGTGCTGCGCGGCGCAGTGGGAGCAGCGACGCTGGCGTGTCTCTGCTCCACATCTCCTCCTCCGCCTGCCTGCTGCTGTGAAATGCCTTCATGTGCAAGGGTTGTGATCTCCAAGCGGAAGCACGTATACTTGTGAATTCCCCAGGGATCAGGAGAGGAAGGGGAGGATTTGCATGGAAGGATGTCTCTGGAAATGAAATGGCTGAGGCCAACTTTAGGCTGGAAGGCGGTAGTGAAGAGGTTTCTAACCACTGAGAGGATCTGGCCATCTCTAGTCCCGCCTTCTCTTGTGAAAGGGGTGTTAAGGGGGAGGTGAAAACCTGAGATAAGGGACTGCCTCAGGGACTGGGATGTTCCTTGTCCCACAGTCCTCCCAAAATGTTTTTTTGCTTTGCTCCGGCAGTCATCTTGGATTACAAATTGGGAATTGCCCAAAACAGATTTGGGAAGAACCTTTAGTCAATGCATCAGGGCTTTACTGACTGGCAGAACATCTTGGAGGAAAAATGTGTTGGCAAGAAAATTTAGACTAGTCCTGGGCATGGGCCCAGGGGTGGGAAAGAATAAAATAGGATGCTGCTGCTGGTGCAGCACGCAGGACGTGAGGAGGTGGCAGGGTTGGCCGTGCCTGCTCTCCAGTCCTTTAGGAAGCAGCCAAGATGAGTAAAATGTGCTTATAAAGATGCAAGTGTTTTAATATCCAAAGCTTGAAGGATCCTAGGAAATACAGAAAATAGAAACAAAGTTGCTTGTAAGAGCTAGGTTGCAAGTTGGATCCCAGGAATGGCAGAGCAAGCCTTTCCTCTTTGGGTCACAGGCTGAAAACCTAGCCTGGCCACAGCTCAAAGTTGTCACCACCCTGAAGGCTGGAAAACAAGTGTTGCGTCTCAGGGACATGTCCCTGGCACAGGTGTCTCCTCTGGACAGCCCTGCACACTTGTTCCCATAGTTCCCATCCCAGAGGCTGTTGTGCAATCCATACCCAACCGGCTTCCCCGGGAGGGGTGATCTCAGAAGGTTTGGGCGCAGGTTTCAGGATTTATTTCCCTTCTATAAACGTTTGCCAGGTCTTTGGAACAAGGTCACTTTCAAACTGACTTCCTGACAGAGCTCCCTAGATGAAGGAGAGCTTTCATGGACGTTGCTCCCCTACACACCAGGTCTTTGCAGTAAAGAGGGCAGCTTTTGTACAGCAGTGTCACTGCCTGGCCCCCTCCATGGCAGGAGTAGCTCATATTAAGGCAGCAGCCTCATTTTACGGCAGGTCCTGCCCTGTCGTTCCACTGGGAACCCATTTCCCAAAGACCTGCTGAGACCTGGGGTCCCAGCTCTGACAGACAAACCTCAGGGTGGGTGCTTGTGTAGCAGCTGCTCCCTAGAAGCTGGGCCCTTTCAGCTGTTCCTGGCTGCTACTGCAGAAGAGAGGCTGAAGTGTTTATTCATTTTACTCCTCACTGTGTGAGTCATGCTGGGTGTGTTTGGGGCAGCTCTGGCCATTCTGCAGTGACACCCCCTTGTGTGGAGGGAGCATCCTGGCTTCCAGGAACTGATGCCCTTCATTCTGTTGCCCACCCAACCAGGGAGGCATCCCTGGGAATGGCGCAGGAAACTGGGATGGAGAAGCCAAAGCCTTGCCTGAGTAGCAAAGTGCCAGTCTGAGAAACTCCAGAGTCACTAAGGATGGACAATGAAGAACCATTTTCATCTCCCCAGCCCATCCCAGCCCAGGCTGGAGCATGGCTCTGTGCTGAGAAAGGCTCTGGGATAAGAGCCAGGATACCTGGATCTCTTGCTAAGCTGATTCCTCTTGGCAGGCTTCTATCCTGCTGAACCAAGGAAATGCTGCCGGGGAGCTGGCGGGGAGGGCATTTTGGCAGCTGTGAAATGCCACCCATGTGGATGGGAATTCCCTTCCTGATACCCATGGCATTACTTCAGAGGTTGCTGGTTTGGCTAGAGCAGCCACAATGTGCTAATAGGCATGAGATGGTGCAGCCCCAGCTTTCCCCTCTGTGTCCTTCCAGAGCCCCAGCTCCAGCCTGGTCCTCTGCTGGCAACCAAGGCTGGGTGTTGGCAGGTATTGCCGCTGGGAATGAGCTATGGGAACATCCCTAAATTTCCTGTGGGGCTTGGACTGGTATCTGGCACTGCTGCTACGAGCCAGAGGCTGTGAGCTGCCTTTTACTCTTTTCTGAGAGATGCTCTTTTCATGCCTGGAGTTCACCAGACCACTGGTTTGCAGTCTGCTGACTATGACAGGGCAGTCCCACTCCACTACAACAGCCAGTATCCATGGTAAGATATAGGAGCTCTAGGCAGGGAGGCAGACAGTTGAGCCTGCATCTCTCTGAGAACCAGAAATAAATGCGCAGCCATTGCCACACTTCAGAGGGGAGAAGGAGCATCTCGGCTCTGGTTCACTCCCTCTGTGGTGGGAGGTGTTGGCAGTGAGAGCCGAGTTATTTATTTATTAACATCCCACTTGTGTTGCTGCCTGAGGCTGCTGGTCTCTGCTGGAGCTGTGGTGCTTGCGTGCTTGCAGGGAATGGAAAGACTGCAAGTTATGAAGCAGAAATACATACATGAAAATACTGTGAGTTTCACAGTGGTGAGGCTGGAGAGGGCATGAGGGCTCACTGGCACAGAACTGGCACTGGCACTGTCCCTGTCCCAAACACTGAGTAGAAGGAACCCTCTGAGGGCCAGATGAAGGAGGGTGTGCATCAGCTCCACATCCTGAGTCTAGTCTCCAGCCGTGTTGCTGCAGCACTAGTCTGCTGAGCCATCTGTGATCCCTGACAGGCTGTGGCTGCAGGAAACCCCGCAGGCTTTTCCAGAACATGGCTTTTAAGTCAGATCAGACCAGCAGTGTGGTTTGCAGCCCAGCTGTGCGCAGCTGGGTCGGCGCAGCCAGAGGATGGGAAGACGTGGGCGGGAGCGTGGCGAGGTGGGAGTCTCGCCAGCCGTCCTCGGTGCAGGGAGCCTGTGGCTGGGTGCGTCAGCCTGCCCTCAAATTCCCAGCACACAAGCCCTTTTCTGTGCCCCCTCTGCCCTCTTCCCCTGGCCCTGCTGGCGCCTGTGGCCAAGGGCAGGTGGGAGCCTTGGCATGTGGCTCCCTGGGGACTCAACCTTCACCAACTGCAGACTCATGAATACCACAGGGCCAGCCCTTGGCCATAGTGTCTGTGCTCTTCTGCAGAGCAATCAATCATATTTTCCAACACAGTTCCTTCTCCTTGGTATTAATCAGTCTAAGAAAGCAGCCTGGACTGATCACTGCCATTGAGATTTCTGCTAAATTTACCAGCTGATCACCATCTCTTCTCTTCATGCCATGAATTGGCAGCAGGAAGTGTTGTGTAAACTTCACGTTATCCTCAAAACCCTGGCAACCGTGATGATGCAGCAAGAAAATATTTGGAACCTTTGAGAGATGCTGCAACAGGCAGCCCTGCCTCACGCTGGGGAGCTGTGCTGAGGGCAGTGCAGGCAGGACAAGCAGGCCAGGGGCTGTGTGCCCCATCAAGAGTGGGGACAGAGGTCTCAGGCCTTTCTGGTCTGACCACGTCCTGGAGCCCTTAGGACACCAGGCACTTCCCCTTGACGGATAGGACTGGTCACAACTTGCCAACCCTCCCATTTCCATTATTCCTGTGTCCCTTTATTCAAGAAAACCCAGGATACTTCATGGTGCAGTGCTTTCCTACTGCAAAATGGAGCCTTTGCAGAGCCAGCATCTTTCTTGATGTGTAAGTAGATGGACTCTGATAAATCCAGGGTACAATGAATCATTTGCTCTTAGTGCCTGATCTCCCTGGTGTCTTCAGTTTTGTTTCAGTTTGGCAGTGTTATGGAGAGAATTAGCCTATCTCGCTAATATTGAAATGTATACGTAATCTGAATCCTGTATTCCTAAAATCAGTATTCATTATTCAAGGCAACAAGAGAGCTCAAATTAGTCCTTTAGCTATATCAAGGGTATCAGGATGATCACATGGTATTTGGATTAGCGAGCTCATGCAGACAATGGTTTCACACACGTGGGTAGGGCAGCAGGGCACGGTGCTAAGGTGCGTGGCCAGGAGGATCCGGGGAGCCGGATCCCGCCCTGCCTCCTGCCTGCGGCAGTCCTGGGGAGCCACCTGAGTTGCACCAGAGTTCAGCAGTGGCGGCAGGTGAGGTGATCCGGGGCGGCGTGCCAGGTGGACACAGGGACGGTGGATTTTTGTTTGTTTTTCTGCCCAGGGCAGGCAGTGGGAGGAGAGGATTTGAAATCCTCAGTTAGGACGCTTTGACAGCAGCTCAGGGTGTGTGCTAGAATGGAGTGGCTTCTCCCTTATTTTTCTTTTCCCACTTTCTGTTGTGCAGCCAAAGCTCTCCATTAGCCCTTTGGCCATTGACAGGTGTTAGCAAGGGGTGGAATTTTTGGAAAACTCCTGTGCATTTTCCATTTGCTTTGCCTGGTGCATGGCTGCACATGTGCTGTCCAGAGCTGTGTGCACGCCCTGGTGCCAGAGATCGTGCTGGAGAATCATCCCCAAATGGGCTAATATGAGATCTCTTGTGAGCTAGTCAAGAATTGATGTGTTACTAATTGCTGTAATAAATATTGCTGCATCCAATAGAGGATGTTGTTGTTTTATAAACAAGGGGATAATTTACAGTTCAATTGCTTAAATCATGTGTTAATTGCTAAGTGTAATGAATAAATACATTTGCAAGTATAACATTTAATTTGCACAGATTCCAGAAGTCTAGACATTAAGAGGCAGATCATTATTTGATAAGTAATCTTGAATGTCGTATGAAATGACATTTATTTTCACATGATGAAATATCCTGAAATGAGATTTCAAGGTCTTTGTCCTTCCTTCAGTGCAATGAAGGGCAGTGTTGTCATCGGCTGCCTCAGAAATGTGTCCAGGCTGCCTGGGAACACAGGGGAAGGCAGGAATCCTGCAGGAGTGACACAGAGAGCAGAGTAGCAAACATAGGTTTATGCAGATGCAGGGTTTTAATATTACAAAATGTAAAGAGAGAATATAGAGCCAAAAATGGGGGATATCTGCAGTAGAGTGAGAGGCTTCACATCAGTGCTAACTGATGGCAGGATGGCTGTGGGGCTGTGAAAAGCATAGGGAGTACCTGAGGAGGTAAGCTGGGAGTATTGGTGATGAAAGGGAGGCATTAGTGCTGCTGCCTGGGCACTGGTGAGGCTTCGGCCCAGTGTGAGGATGCAAGCAGAAGCAGCAGCAAATAAACCCAGCAAAGGGGGATTTTGCAGCCTGCTGCTGGCCAGCGTGCCCAGTGGCTGTTGCTTTGCACTGTGGGAGGCTGCAGGAATCTGTGCAGGACTGTGTCCTGTTCTCCAGGGAGTGAGGAGCCCTGCCTGCTGCTGGAGCCGGGGCTGGCTGCTGCTGCCCAAAGTAAGAGGCCCTGCAAACAGAAGGCACCTGTGCTTCAGTTGCTGATATTGAATAATCTTGGGCTACTGGTGCCCTTTCGCAGGCCCATATCTTTATTGGAGGCTGTTAAAGCCAAACCTCCCAACAGCAATAACATGACTACAAAGCATTTCTAAGAATAAAGTACGTGGGAATAAGGGAGATACTGAGATCCCAGCCAATTTCAGTACAATACAAGTCTGAAGTACCTTATAAAGTTAACAAGTCCAATTTAAATGTATACAAGGCTCAGGAGCATACAGGAAAACAGGATTGGCCAAACCTTCGAAGGCCCATCATCGTCTTTCAAAAAGCCCACTGAAAGGCTCATGCCATAAAAAAAAGTTTATTCACATGGCTGATAAACCATGTGATAAACCTGGTGGAGAAATGCCAGCAGCAAGAGTGGGCAGGGATGCTCCCTGCAGGGATGCTATGGTGGTCCAGCCCCTTGCTAGAGAGTGCTTTGCCCTGCTCTCTCTGTTACTGCACCACAATAAAAGAGGGCTCTTCTGGTGTAAATCTGGGGAGTGTTTGGCAGGTGACTGGCTCCAAAACAAGAAGCAACCCTTGCCCCTGGCTTTATGACAGGTCATCCAGCCTCCGCAATCTTGCTGCTGGGGAGGTGGAAAAATAGCTCTCATGCCTTGCCCAGCACCATCTTTATTGCACTCCTGAGCAGCACAAGCTGCAGCCAGGAGTGCAGCCCATGGTGGTGGCTTCCCTGTCCCCTGTGATATGAACACCCTGGATGCCACAGACAGGAGAGGACAAGGAAAGAGCTAGGAGAGACTGCTTGTGCTACATGCCCAGGAGCTTGTCCCTGCTTTCTCAGAGCTGAAGACACCTGTGGATTAGAAGGGCTTTCTGTAGGCACCTGGAGAGCAGTTTGTGAAGTGTTGCAATGTGAAAACTATGCCAAAAGGTCCCAAGCTGCAGTAACACCAAGCCTGCTCCTGTTTAGCTTCCTCGAGTACCAGATTAAGAACCAAATGTGCTCATGAAATGCAACAGACCCAGAGTTCTTTCAGCCTGCCTGAGTGGTGTCAGTGTGGCAAGCTTACCATGCCTGATCTTTCCTTCTGTGTTTTATTTGTGTTTAGCAGGCTGTATTCTGCCTTCATCATGTGCCATTGTGTTTATACATTTTACACATCTATTTGAAAGCAAGAACCTGTGCCACAGGACTTACCGACCAGCCACACTGTCTAGCAGAGCATCCAAGCAAGCTGCATTGCAAACCATCAAAAGACTACAATAGAATGGCAGAAAAGTCTCAGGAAAATGCTCTGATACAAAGACATTGGAAAATCAAGGTCATTTCATGGCTTGTTTGTGAGCAGGAAGCAAAACCACCCCGATTTGGTGCCTCTGAAGAGGCCAGCAGAACTGGGATGCATGTTGCAGGACTTGGCGTGCAGGAATTCATGAACCATAAGGCCTTGTCAAAACTAATTTTTAAATGAAATGCAGTGTCCTAGCAAAACACATGCCTGAGACTTAAACCAAAACCAAAGTACAAAATGTGGTGTATAAAGGCTGGGTTCCATCTCAAGTGAATAGAAGCCACATGCATTCATCTGAGATCAAATTTTGGCATGATCTGAAGTTGTGCTCATGGAGGCTGTAGTGAGAGCAGGCAGAAGAAGTCTTCATCTCCTCCTACAATCCTGTAGGCAAGATCAGCCTTTCTGCACTTTCCAAGTGAAAAGGTTTCTGACACCAACCCTGTGTATGTAGGCTCCCCAGGTGTGGGATGGAGCATCTCAGGGCTGCTCAGCTCCTTGCTCCACACTATGCACAGGCAGCAGTGAGGACACTTCCACCAGCCTGAAAACCTGGTGCAGACCTGCATCTCTTTCCCCTTGCTGCCCACAGCGGGTTTGGGACTCTGAGCTCCCAGTGACACCACTCTGTAGCAAGTGTCCTGCAAAAGTGCCAGTATTGAGGCTTAACCTTTATTAATTGGGCAGAGGAAGAAATAATGCTGGCAAAATATTGTCAAATACTTCAAATTAATGATTAATTCTAGATGGAGTGATACTGTTTGATGTGGTCTTTGCTAGTTTAAACAGGAGAAGGGTGATTCACTCTAAAGGAATTTATAAAAACACAAGTATTTGCTCATGGACAATAAATACTGGGACAGATAAAAAGGGGGATGAAGTGTTCGGTGTTGTGATAGCAACTCTGCTTGAGAAAACTTTTGACCTTCTCACATCTTAAATCAATGGGCCCCCCCTTCCTCGCTTTCCTCCAGGCCTGCTCTGGAGGCTGAGGGAATGGGGTACGTGGGAGCACACCAGGCTCGCCCTGGGCTGTGTTGTTGGCAGGTCCCCCCTGTTTCCCTCTTGTTCCCACGGGGAGGACAGGGCACCCGCCAGCGCCCGCCGAGGGGCACAGGGCAGCACCCAGCAGTTTACACAATCTGTGTACACAGCCTAATCTGTCAATTTGCCTGTTGTAAAAGTAAGCGCATAAACCTGGTGCTGAAGCTGCTGTGGTTTACAGAGCTGCTCCACCTGGGAAGCTGAGATTTACACCGTCCACTGGTGAGCGAGGCACCCTGTCCCCTCCCAGTGCAGACAGGCAGGGTGCCCAGGAGGGCTGGCTGCAGGCAGCAGAGAGCCCGTGAACAGCCCAGTGGGAGCGGCAGCAGAGGTGCCGGCAGTGCTGTGCCTGCCTCACGGCGCCTGAGAGCCTTCGGGTGGGTACCTGAGGGAGGGACCTTGCTATCTACCTTTCCCGTGGGAATACGATGCAGCCGAGATAACCCCCGGACCTTGCTGGGACTCTGCCAGTGTCATTAAAGTGTTGACATCTGCTGATTACCCTGACATGATGCTGGTTTTATTGAGATGAGATTAGCCACTCGCACTTTGAAGGGAGGTTGGGCGCACACTGTAACTGGCTGTTCCCTGTCAGGAAGGACTTCAGAGCCTTTTCCCTTCTGGTCTTTTTTCTTTACAAAAATCTAACTATTTATGCCCTAAAAATAACAGCATGGGAGTGAGGGCACAAAGCAGGCAGAGCAAAGTCCCTGACCTGGTGTCCAGCCTTGCCATGCCTGTTGTGGGTTAGCCAGCAGTGCAGGGTGGCCCTGGTCACATCACCTGTCAGTGTGGGGCAGATGGAGCAGAGCTGATACCCACAGAGGGGCTGAGCCCCTGCCTGCAGCCATTCCCGCAGCATCGCCTCGCAGGCTGTCAACGAGCCTTTCATCACAGCCCCTTCTGACATCAGCCTTTCCAAAACACCTGAGCTCCTTGTGGTCCCTGTGCTCATAACACTTGGAAGTGACAGCGGCTTCTGGTTCCAATTAACCCAGGGGCAGTTTGGAGACTATCTGATTGCACTGCAGTGGAGGGGAGAGGAGAAAAAGCCTTTCTGAGGAGCACCGATTGAGTGTGTGGGTGAAGAACTTCTGAAAAAAGCAGATGGTTTCTCTCTTTCCTTCCTCTTTCTTTTCCCTTTTTTTTTTTTCCCTGAATTCCACGAAACAGACAACCCAACAGCACATTTTTCACCATCAAAGCTTTGCTGAAGGGAATTCTCCACTGCCATTTCATTTCTTCCTTATGTTCACAGATTGTAAAGCAAACGGCCTCTGGAGAGCAGGGAGGGCAGGTCTCTCCTGGGGTGACAGCAGAGGACTGGCTGACGTCCCTGGGGCATGACAGGCTCTCCCTGGCAGCTGGCAGACACGGGAAGTGAACATGCATCTGCCTTGGGATGCTGGGTGACAAACATGCCACTGAAGCTGGCAGCTGCTAGCACTGGAATCAGGGACACAGGGATTTGCCAAGGTCCATAACCTCTGCCTTGGACACCTGCACAAGGCTAACAACTGTGAGCAGAAACTGCAAACTGAAGCTGCAAGGGAAAGCAAGCACCAGTTCCTGGGCTGGCCCCACTCACTGATGCTCTCCTGGGAGGAGATGCACTCACAGTTCAGCAGAGGCAGGTCCCACCTGGAGCCTTCCTCCCACAGCCTTCCCACGGTCACACCACAGCCAGAGATCCCAAATATTATGTCTCTGGGAGAAACAAGGGAGGGAGGAAGCCATAATCCCATGAAATCCCAGCCCACAGCGTGCCAACCCTTTAAATTACTCTCTCTCACATGCAACATGTTCAATCCCTGTTGAAAGAAAGGTGGTTAAAAGAGGAGATGTAAATGGAAAATAAGCTTGAAGGGCAGATGAGGTTGGAGGGTTCTGTCTTGTTAATCCGAGATCTGTTTTTTTAAGACACCATTTTTAGACCTGGAAATGCTAGCTGATTGCTGCCTGCTGTGATGCATGGCATCACGGGCGTGCTGTGGGAAGATGCTCTTTGAAAAGGAGGAGTGAGGATTCAGCAAGGAGCTGCAGCACAGGGAGGGACAGGAGCAAGGACGGCAGACAGTTGTGCTTGGAGGACTGGAGAAGGATACTGGTGGCTCTGTTCTCCTTCCACCAGTGACTTGGACACAAAAAGGGTGCACTTGCTTACAAAATGTGTTTCCCCAGCCTGGAAGGTGAGATGTGGAGGCTAGTATGGGGCCAGGAGCTCCTGCCCAGTCCCCTGGCATTGGTGGGTGGCTGGACAACGTGCTTGCTACACATGCATGCTTGAGTCAAAGGAAGAAAATATTAGAAGAGAATGGCAAAACTGCTGGCAAGACAAATGGGACTGAAATGACCACTGAGACCAAGAGGGTCCAGAGCAACTCCCAGCCGGAGCAGTCGCAGTCAGAAAATAACCTCATTGCTCATTGAAACATGAGCTACATGTGAGAGGGACAAGCCAGCGTCAGCTGACAGGGGCAGGCATCTCTTGCACTGTGCCTCCATGGCGTCACTCACCACTGCTCACATAGGAGCACAAGCCTGCTCCTTGCTGTAAGCTGGAGGAGGAGGAGAAGGCACTGGTGAGGAGTAGCCAGGCCTGTCAGGTTTATCACTGGGTATGTGTTGTGCTTGTCACCTCTGACATCAGCTCTATGCCTTGAAGATGTCCTCTGCCTAAGGAAAAGCTGCTTCCAGGCTCCAGACCCAGGACAGTGAATGGCAGCGAGCCTGGACTAGGATGTGGGTGCACTGAAGGGATGGTGTCACCCCAGACTGTGATGCTGCTGGTAGAGCACAACCTTAGCACTGAGCTGGGTCTGTCCCCACATCCTGGGGCTCCAGAGGTGCTGACACAAACTCTGCAGATTTTGGGTGAAAGCAGGCTATTTTTGAAGGTGCTTCAACCCCACCCCCTACGTGTCATAGGGATGCCCAGTGAAAACAGAGATACTTCTCACTTTCTCCCTATTGCACCCCAGGAACCCATCCAGCCCTGAACCAGGAGTGAGGTCCGTGGGAAGAAGACGGAGTGGGGCTCGCTGGCAGCCCGGCAGAGCCTGGCGGGGCCGGAGCCAGCCCAGCCGGAGAGTTGCTGGTTTTCACACCCCGGCAGGCTGATGAGCGGCCCCGCTCCCTCGGCGCCCAGCGCCTGCAAGGGTCAATTACAGCGATTACTTCAAGGAGTCAAACCGGCTGCCGGCAGCGCTGGGGAAAGGCTTTGTTTCCCGTTTGGCTTTGTCAAAGGGAAGGGAAGAAGTGCCTGGGTATGCGGCGGGGGGTGAAAGAGCCTCTGCTGTACGAAGGGCAAAAGTCAGAGGGCGGCTGGGTGTTTGCGGGGGAGGAGGCTGCTCCGGGGACAGCTGCCCTGTTCTACCAGTGCCACTGAGCAGCACTTGGGGCTTGGGCAGCTTCCAGCACACTTGGTCACTCTGGAAGGGCCTATAAACAGCCCAGTGATTGTAGAGAGAAGCAAACCAGTTGGTGGAGACGGCCTTTGAAAGTGAGCGTGAAACCTCAGCAAGTTAAAAGTAAAGTCGCAATAAAATGAATTTAAAAGTCTGTGGAAGAACTTGCAAAAGGTATTAAAACCTGAAAATAAACATATTTGCATAAATGCCAGGAGCAGGAAACCAGCCAACAAGCTGGTGCAGGTTGTGAATGATGGAGGCATGAACAGAGCACCCAGAGAAGGCAAAGCCTCAGCAGAAAAGCTGAGTGGTGGCTTGAGAATGTTCAGACAGTGCCTGTCACCCTTCCTACAGGGCTGTGCCAGGGGCCTGTCCCACAGCAGGGGCCTGCTGGAGACATCTTCCAACAAAATGACTGGCTACAGATGGCACACATGTGGGACAAGGCAACGCCAGCCCAGCTGGTGGTACCCAGTTTTCCTGCCAGCCTAGGGCAGAGGGTGGGGAAGGAAACATGAGCTGCAGCCAGAGGGGCTCAGGAGATCTCACGGGCGATTTGGGAGAACTCATCTATAACAGATCTGGGTCAATGCAGTACTTACGGGAGACTCAACACCACCTTGCAGGAGGAAGCCATGCCTCACAAATCAGCCAAGTCACCAAGCGTGGGGAGCAGAGCAATGTGCCGGTCATGGAGCAGTGACACTTACAAAATGCTTTTTTTTTTTTTTTTTTGCCTTGGCACCTCTCCAAAAGGCCCTAAATGCCCAATGGACTGAAGGGACATTTGCCTTCCACGGAAAAACAACTGGTTAGAAGACTTACAGACAGCAAAAGTAAAGCTGGCTGCTGAGCAGGAGCTCACAGTATTAAATTTCAGGCTGGTAAGATGGCACATGAAGTTCAGTATTGATAAAGGCAAAGCAACAACCCACAGACAAGCAGCCCTCAACAGCCATGTAAAATGCTGATGCCCTCTTCAGTGATGGGAAAGAGTCAGGATAGCGAGCATGATGTATGATTAGGGAAAGAAGAGAGAACAGCTAAATTCTTTCTCTTTTGGAATAGTATGTGCAGTGTTTTTTTTCTCAAAAAGGATGTAAAGAAAAAAAATATGAAGAAAGGCCTTAAGGATGCTTGGGAATATAGTTTGGAGGCATGGTGAGAAAAGATCAGGAAAGATCAGATGTCATGGCTTGTCACACAAGCTTGGAAAAGCTGAACGAAGGTCATAAAGGTCCCAGGAGTCAGAGTAGGAGGTGGAGGGAGACCTGGCATCAGAGTGGAACAGTGAAATCATGTTGAGAATATGTCTAAAACAAGGAGGAGGAAGCCTTTGCCTTCATCAGTGCTACTCAGCTGTGAAACCCTCGGCCACAGGCTGTAGTGGCAGCCAAAAGCACAGAGTGGGGAAAGCTGCACCCACTGATGCTGAGTCTGTCTGACACAACAACTGCAAGCAGCTGAGACAGAGCTCACCCACATTGGAGCTCCTGTGCTCCCCCCAGTACCTGCCACCTTCACAGCAGGGCCTGGGGCTCCTGCTGCACTGCAAGCTGGGAATTACTGGCCTGGGAAAAGGGTGAAGGAACCAGGATGCCAGACCATAAGGCTGAGCTGAGCACACAGAGACACTTTCTGAGATGCAAAGGGTCAGGCAGGAAGCTGTGCCTTGTTGCTTTGTTTTCCATGTGCTGCACTAGCTTTGAGCTGCCAGACAGAAATGCTGCCCTGCCCACCACTGCTGCCTCCACTGTGCAGCACCTTCACCCCTCCCTGACTTTTATGAGCAAGGCTTGACCAAGATTTCCTCTGTCACATTAACAAATATCTTGAGTCAGGGAGAAAAAGAAGCTGAACCTGTCTCTGCATTGCACATTGGCACAATGTCATAGGATCATGCAATCAATGGTTTGGGTTGGAAGTAACCTTGAAGATCATCTAGTTCCAACTCCCCTGCCACTGGCAGGGATGCTACCCACTATATCAGGTTGTTCAAAGCCCCATCCAGCCTGACCTTGAACATTTCCAGAGATAGGGAAGTGTTATGGGTGTCTGGACTGCAGCTGCTGGGTGCACAGCCTGGCACTCCTGCAAGGAGAGGGAGGCACCAGGGCAGCAGGACTTGTCTGTCAGGACAGCACCTGGCCTTTGGCAAGTGAGGTTTTTTTTGTTCAAAGCCATTTGCTGCCTATCTGGCTGGCCAGCCCTGCTGTGAGCCTGCAGCAGTGGCAAGAGATCTCAGCATCCTCCACAGCTCCACACCAAAATGCAGGCCCCCCCAAGGTTCCTCCTGCCCATAGTGAGCAGCCTGGCCAGTGCCCGTGGCCGGCACCCTGCCACCTGCCCCAGCGCTGCCACCCCGCACGCGAGGGCCGGGGGCAGGGGCTGGCCGCCGGCATCGCTCGCCCTCCAGGACGCGGGCCTGGGGTGGGATTTGTGGAGATTATGCCGGAGGAATTACAAAGGAGCAGACTTTCCCACAGACGCTTCAATCGCTGCCCTGAGAAAGTGTGTGAGCTGAGGCAGGCCGCCTGCCTCACGGTGCTTTGGGGAGCGCACAGGAACAGCACACACGGTTTTTAATAATTAAGTAACTTTAATTGTCCTGGGAAAGCAGCGCTTGCCTTGGGGCACTCTGCGCAAACTCATAATTAATGTTACCAGGAGAGATTACGGGAAGGAGAACTGAGAAATGATTCACTTTTGCTTTTTAAGCCTCTCCGTGTTAAAGCTGTATTATCCCCTGGTTTAAAGCCTCATTTAGCTGTGAAGAAAGCCAGTGTGCTCACAGGGGGAGGTGGGGGGAGGCAGGCAAAGCACCCTGACAAATTACAAACAGCCGCACCAGGCTCCACCACCAGCCCTGGCGGGATGGGAGCCGGCGGCCAGCACAGCTGGGAGCATCCCGGGTGTGCAGAGCAGCACCGTGGTGGAGAGCCCAGAGGAGTGAAGGATGCTCATCACCAGCCCAGGCCCAAGGCTGGCATGTGTGTAATTCCCACGTGCACCTTCTTGCTTGAGGGCTCCACAGGCAGCTGCCAGCTCAGGAGCTGCCAGACAGTACCAGGGCAAAGACTCACAGTATCCCCAGTGCACCAGAGGGCTAAATCCTGGGAAGCCTGAATTTGGCAAAGTGAGAGATCCTCCTTGGAGTCAGAGGGTGACAAGCCCTTTGTAAATCTGATTTATTCCAAGTAAATAAAATGGGCATTTAGCACCCTAAACCTGGCTACGCTCCTCTGCCATAACCTGATCCCAACCCTCAGGGACCAGTGCTTTCCTGTGGCAGCACGTCACTTGTCTTAGCTGTGCAGCAAGCAAGCGATTCTTCAGGACACGCACGGCAGGGGTGGAAGAGTCCCTGTGTTGGGACGTGCCTCAAGCAAGCTGAGTCCCCCAGAGCTCCCAGCCCTCCTCCCCAGGCAGCTGCCTGCCCCTCTGGGTCTGCGGAGCAGGGGGGACTCATTCAGCTCAGCAGTGATACTGATGCTGAGTGCCAGCACAGCCTGAGCCCCACGGGGAGCCCAGTGGACAGGCACTGCCAGTGCTGCACAAAGAGGAGGCCAGTGAGGGAGGGATGCAAATCCTTCCCTGGGTGTGTGGCGCCTGGGATCCGTGGTGCTTGCTGGCGCATTTCACCCACTTTAAAACCAACAACCTACTGGACTGGAGCACCTCTTTTCTTTCTTTCTTTCTTTCTTCCTTTTCTGATTTTTTTTCCCTTCCGCCCAAAGCAAATCACTGGACTCACGCAGGACGCAAGGTATTTTACTCTATAGAAATCCTTTTTTCAGGCAACTATGTCAAGAATGTTTTCATACTTTGGGCTGGATGGGAAAAAAAAGGGCTTAATCCCCTGAGATGGTTATTTCTCTGAAAACAGACATGCAAATGCTGGACTTGTCAAACCTTAAAATGTTTTCTTTATTCAGGGAATTACTGCCTGCCTGCTGAGCCCGGGTAATGCTGACAGGCTAAGCCCGGGGCCTTGGCAGCAGAGCATGCAGAGTGTGGGAAAGGGCGGCTGAGGCACGCGCCAGATAAGATCATACAATAAATGATACAGCCCTCCGGAGCACACGGCCACTTTCATATGCAAACAGGCCTCCCTGTGCACACACACACACACACACACACACACACACACACACACACACACACACTCTGCCCGGGCAGGAGGCAGCACCTTGCTGCACGCCTGGGCAGATGCACCTGCACACGCATGCACACAGAGGATGCAGGGGGATGCAGGACAAGTTTTGCTCAGCCCAGTGAGCATCCCAGGTGCTGGAGGAGGGGAGATCTTCCCACTGACCCATGGGCTGGCCAAGCACATTCCCTGATTGTCCTGTCATGCCTCAGTGGTTGCATTTTGGTGCTGCTGGTGACCAGGTTCTTGCTGCATGGTGGCTTGGAGGTCCTACTGGAGCCCTGTGAGGAAAGGAAAGTCACCATCTAATAACTTGGCCAGTTCTTTCTTCCACTTGTGGGGTAAAACCTGGAAACAGGACTCAAATGGCTCAGAAGATGGCAAAAGTGATCCAAAATGCACAGGACATGTAGCTGCATTCTTTTAACCGTTGTGTCATTTTGGACCTAAGTGGGGCTTTTTGGTACACATGCCTGGGGTTGGGCAAAGCAGCCACATATTCTGCCCTCGGACAGGGATTCATTTCTAAAGAGATGCAAAGAGCATGACCCCACTGATGGGAGCAGCAGGACTGATGGTGCCATGCTCCTGCTGCCCATGGAGGCAGTGCCAGCCTCCCCCCAGGCATCCACAGAGCCCTCACTTGAGCCATTTTTGCTTTCTTTGCAGAGTGCAAACCTGATTCAGCTGGGAGACGGGCAGGCAGGAGGCCGGCGTGAGCCTCCCTCAAGCTCTAAGTGTGGCACCTGCCCATTTATTTTAATGATGTGGTGCCTGGCAATCCGCAGCCGGCAGCGGAGAGCCGCCGTCATGGGTCACAGTGCCGGTGGGTCACACAGCCAGGCACAGCTAATGACCCATGTGCTGGGGTAGGAACAATGGCTCTGAGCTACTGGGAGTGCAGCAAAAGCCACTGTGGGAGGGAGCTGCCACAGCAGCAGCAGCATTTGGAGCCAAAACGGGCTCCCTCGGGGAGTTAAGTGCCACCCCAGAGCAGTGCTGGCCCCAGCCCAGGCCCCCATGGGCTGTCAATGGCCACAGTCACCCGTTCCTGTCCCATCATAGCAACATGTCTTGCTCTGACACCACCACCCACTGGTGGTGGGTCCTGCTGGGACATGTTTTGCAGGGTGCATCACTAAATTAATCTCAACACAGCTCCTCCTAACCCGAGTTTAGCTTTTGACATGGTTACAGTTGTATTTTTAGGGCATGAAGGAGCCTGAGTGCAGGGGCAGAAGGCTGCTGAGCACATGAGGGGTGGCAAAATAGGTGGCCGGTGATGGATAGCTGCCCTGAGCTCCTCCAGAGCCCTGTGCACTCACAAATCACAGCTCCTCACTCCTCGCTGCTCTCAAGGTAGCTGGGGAAGGGGGAGAGCCATGGTGGGGGGGTCCTGGCGTCTTACTCCCAGCTTAATACGGTGCATTCACACAGATAATCTGTCAAGGAAAAAATGAGCCAACAAGCTATCTATTCTTGTCTGCGCTATTTTCCCATGTCAGAAACAGGCTGGGCTGAAAAATGTAGGTTTCCCCTTTCATCTTGCCTTTCAGAGCCCCTGAACAAGATGCCTTTCTTTGCCAGCACTCGCCGAGGAGATCTTGCCTCGAAGAGCAGAAAAAGGGGCTTTATTTTTCTTTCTTTTTTTTTTTTTCCCTTTTAATATCTGTGCCCAGGCTGTGCCAGTGGCAGGGATGTAGAGTAGCTTTTATTTTCCTTGGGAAGGGAGGGTGCTGTGCTGATCTCCTCCTTCAGCTCCCACTGTTGTTACTGTTTCCACTAAGCTGAATCAGGGGTGACAACAAATATTTCCCTTCCACATCTTATTTTTAACATGAAAAGAAATGTCTGGGAAGGCAAAAATAACATTTCCCCAGGTGGGAGGCCCCAGTGAGTGAGAGACAAGTGATCAAATGCCGCTGCATCCTCCCCTCAGCTGTGTGATGCCAACACATCAGTGCTGGACACTCAGCAAAAACCATCCTTTCATGAGTGCCACCATCCTGCTGTGCCTCTCCCCTCCATACCCACTGGGTCCAGCAGGGATGCAAATCCCTGCTAGCCAGGCATGCTGTGGTGGAGCCTCCTCTCCCCCTGTCCATGGGGCAGCAGGGAGCGTGAGAGGCAGGCAGAGGTTCCGCACACCTCAAGTTCACAACATGGTGGCAATCCTTGCCCTCCTCTGGCCGGGCATCTTGGGCTCACATGCCCTTTTTACACAGTTGCTTTGCTCTAGTAAAAGCAAGAAATGTGTTTTTATAGGCTTTGTGGTCTGTCTTTCATTAATCACATTTCTTTGCGTTCTTGCTGGTTTGTTCTACTTCAGTGGCTGGCAGTGGACACCAGCTCTCCAGCTGCGTAGGCTGTTCTGCTGGTGCTGGGGTGTGTTTGTTGATTTATGGAAGTGGTTTTCAAAAAATAATATTTGAAATGGCCAGGTAACAGCCAAGTGCAGGGAGAGGACATATCAGCAGCACTTGTATAGCAGTGATCCAGCTATCTGGTTTCTTGTAAAAGCAAGTAGTTTAAAGGGTCTTAGGCTGTTCTGCTTCCTTCACAATTCTGAGAATATTTTGAGAATTTTGAAAATTGTGGTCTTCTTTGCTATGGTTTCCCTGACCTGGGGATCACACATGGCAAACAAATAAACCCTTTCTGAGACCTAATTAGTGGTACCATTGAAGCCTACATTTTTAATTGTTTTTGTATGTATCCTTTTGAAAGAAGAGATGGATGCTCTTCCCTCCTCTCAGTGCAGAAAAATGGAAAGTCAGGCTCTATCGCCAAGACTTGGAGGAGCCTGTCCACTCCAATTATCAATGCTAGAGACTTGGTCCTTACAGCCAGCTGTGACACACAGTCTTGCTCAACTTCTTTTCCCTTCAGCTTTTCTTGGATGTTTTGTGAAGATGAGCAGAAATAAGAGACAAAGCTCTGAAAGCAAATGCTTCTTCTCTGGAGGATGTCTAAGCAGCCTCCAGTCACTCAACATGTTTGGGTCCTGCCACCTGTAATGGGGACAGGGGAAGGAGCTCCTGCAGGGAATACTGCAGAAGAGATGGCCAAAAGCTCAGGCTGCCATGAGCTGCAGCAGCAGTGCCTGCTGAGCCTCGCTGGTGCCTGAGTGCAGGGCCAGCACCCACACCCACCAGAGAGCTGTCGGAAGAGCTGCAGGGCTGGGGATGTGCTTCTCCACCAAAAGGTTTCTGAGGCAGGGCTGCTGGAAGGAACCGCAGGGAAATAGGGATCAGACAGAGCAGGCAGCTAATTGGGAGGAGCAAAAATACATAGGTAAGATAAAAGAGAATGTTTGCATTGTCTGGAATCCCCAGGCCATCCCAGGTTTGCCTCCAGCTGTTTGGTGAAAAGCCCTTTCCAGCCTTTGAGAAGGTCATGATTAGCCTGGAATCAAACAAAATAAGCAAGCGAAGGCGAGCAGGCAGGAAGGCATGAAACCAGCTCCTTTGACTTTTGGGAGGACTGGGAAACTTTTAAATGCAATTGCTTGTGGTGGTGTAGCACTCAGATTGCCACAGCTTTTGCATGACAGTACCAAGAGACCCCACCTAAGGCTGGAGCTGCTCCAGGCTCTGGAGAGAAGAACCTGTGGCCTGAATACACAAAACAGGAATGGAAACAGGCAAGAGATGACTTTCCCACAGGCAGAGTGGGGTAGAGCTGGAGCCACTATCGCCCCAGTTAAGGTCATGGCCACCAGGTCTCTTGCCCTGGGGGCAGGCTCAGGGCTCAGCTGTGTAAACTTGTGGGGACCTGGGCAAGAGCTGGATGAGCCCAAGGAATTTTTGGGAGCTCAATGTGCAATGTCAGTGGGAGCCTGGCAGGGCTTTGAGATGTGACAGCAGGACAGTGATATCTGGGCAGTGTGGTGTCACTACGAGCTCACTCAAGCCTTTGTCCCCGATACCAAGCAGAGTGCCTTAGGATGTGGAACGCTGCAGTCCTTCTTAAACCTCAGCCTGAGAGTCTCCCCCACGGGAGAGGAAGGGGGGTGGCAGGCAAAGGCAAGGTCATCCTCAGCCTCGTCCTTCCTTCCACCAAGTTGGGCAACGGTGGAATGCGGCAGGGACCAGCACATGCCTGTCCTTGCTTTGGGCTCCCAGAGAAAAGGGACTGAAGCCACAGGTGCTCCATGGGAATGAGCACTGCAGCCTCTGCAGGGCTGGGAAACTGATGTTATCACAAGGGAGGGTTCACCTCAGCAGAGGGGTGAGGAGCAGCCCCCCCAACCCAGCCCCACAGCCACTGCCCCAGGCCCTCTGCCAGCTCTGGAGGCCCCATAGAGGCGGGCTGGGAACCACCTGGACTGCTCCAGCAGACGGGGCAATGCCGGTGACAGCACACTGTGAATCACCAGCCCTGGCGTGCAGCCCGATCCTTCATCTGGCAGGAGCTGGGTACATCTGGGCACACCTCCTTTCCTGACACAGGGGCCCTTCCGTGAGCAAGGGCAGGGGCTGTACAGTCTCCTGACTGCAAGGCAGGGCTGGGAGCAACTGGACAGCTGAAGCCCTGGAAGATACTTGCCTGGGCCTCCTGGGAACCTGCAAAGTATTTCTATGGGCTTGGAAACTCAGACCTTCAGCCTTCACCCATGGAATAAGGTTCTGAAGTCAGCACAAATTCAGAAAAAATACCCTATGAATGTGAATAAAAGCTTGTGTGAGGGCAAACATTGCCTGCAAAGAGGGTCCAGACTCTGGGCAGCTGCTCCTCCACTGCTGTCCTAGGGAGCACGTGGGAAGACCCTTCCTTTCCTGCACCAGGATCTCATTTGACAGCACTCCAGGCGCTCTGTCAGGCTGCCCCAGCACCCACTGGTGCACTGGGACACTGCCAGTCCCCTGCACCCCCTCCCTGCCTGGCTCCCTGGGCAAGCTGGCCAGCCTGCCTGGGAAGCGAGCCTGCTGTTTGGCAGGAACAACTGTGCTGCTCTGCAGGCTCCAGTGCTTCCCCCAGGCACCAGCATGGGCCCATGCAGACCCCACCTGCGCTCGGGGGAGCGCCGAGGGACACGAGGGGTGCTGGGGCAGTGTGGGCAATGCCAGTGCCGCGGACAGGGAGCGTGGGCACCGCGCCGCGGGCTGGGCAAAGCCGGGCAGACAAAGGGGAGCCAAACCCCCAGGGGAAGCCTTGGATCAGAGCCTGGCCCAGAGTGTTAAGCTGCTCGCACAAAGCTCCTTGAGCCCAGGCTGGCTCTGCCCCTCCACTGCCTTCTCCCTCTGCGGGCAGGGCTGGTGCCAACGTCGGAACCTGCTAATCAGTAGCTGCAGCAGCCGCAGCCTCCCTCAATCCTCCCAGCCTCCCTTCCCTCCCTCCCGCCTTGACTGCCGGCCAAGCGCGGCCGAGCCTGCCGGCGCAGGAATGTGTGAGAGCCATGTGTCACTTCTCCAGACTGTGGGAAAGTGCTGCTCCAGTGAACTCACAGCAGCTGCCCTGCCCCAGCCCCAGCCCCGGCTCTGGCCCCGGAACAGGAGCTGGGCTGGCCGCCGGTGCACTCCCACTCTGCTCCCCTCAGCGTGGGTCCCCTGCCAGCCCCCAGCCCTGCGGGTGACAAAGAACATCTGAGCCCCCTGCGCCTGCCACAGCCACTGCGGGCGGTGAAGGAAGGGCTGCTGACCTGGTTTTCCTTTAGAAACAGTTGTTCCCCTGCACTTTTATGTTGATTTTTTTTTTCCCCCTAGATGAAGAGTGTGGGGCACTGAGAACAGGAGCAGCCACTCGGGGAGCCAGGAGCTGCCCCCATGCTGCACTCTCACCACCTGGCACTTGTACAGGGCTCTTCGTCTTCAAAGCCCTGGGCAGACAATGGCCCCTTTCAGGCTGCATGGTGCCTGCAGCCGGCCAGAGCCCTGGGCATGGTCAGCCTGCCTGGCGTGGGCTCTGCCCTGGCTCCAGCACTGGACATGCCTGCCCTCATCTACCAGAGATGCTGGGTGCTGGGGGGATGCTCCTGAACCCACATTCCAGCTGCTGGGGCAGCAGCCAGGCCCGTTCCTTTTCTTTAGCATCCTCCTTGCCCACCACAGCCCTTTCGGGTGTTGCAGGGGCTGTCAGCACGGCATCTCCCGGAGGAGCTTGGTGCTGGAGCATCAGCATGGCCCTCAGCTCTGTGTGGAGGAGTTGGCTGCCTCTCTGCGGGAGCCCCCACGCCCGGCAGCTCTAAACTCACACAAAAACAAGACCAAACTGAATAGAGGGTGGGGAACAGCCTGTCCCCTTTTTCCCCCAGCCCCCTGCCAGGGGATTAATTGCCGACCCAGGGAGCAGGACAGCCAGGCTGGGGCTTGGCAGGAGGGCAGCAATGCAAAGCACTAAAGCAGTGTGTTCAATGGTTGGCTGGTGCCTCTGTGCCTGCTGCCAGCCCTCCCCAGCTTCCTCCTTGCCGTGCTGGCCGCAGCCAACCAGGCTCTACAGACAAGCACCTATTTCTGCCCTCATTTTCATCTTCTTCTCCTAAGCCTGCCTTGGGCTCTCATTAAAGCTGCTTGCTGGGGACTCATTAACTTGGCAGGCTCAGTGAACCTGGATCAATTAAAATAAAGCCCTTTAGCTTCTCTACCCTCTGCTTTTCTGCGGTGTTGCCCTGCTCTTCTGCTCCTGTCTACATCCCAAACCAGGTAGAACAAGGACAACAGTCCCCAACTTGCAGCGTGTCCTATGTGTGTCAGTCCCAGGACCGTCTCTGCCATGGCTCTGGGCCCAGGTTAGCACCAGTGACTCTTGGGAAGCACACTTGGTAAGAACCTCTTCTACAGGAAGCTGCAGCTCCCATTAGGGTGGCTGAGGTACTTGTAATAAGCAGGATAGGATGGCTGCAGTCTGAAGTTATACTATCAACATGCCCTTAGCCCCTGCCAGCACAGCTGGGCCCAGTGCCCCTTGATGGATCCAGTGCTGACCTTGTGCCTGCAGACCCCCAAAACATCTCCCACCAGGTCCCCTTAAAGAAAGAGTGGTGCTCAGGAGCAGGGCCAGCTCCCCAGGCTCCGTGGTGCCCAGGACACGTTGCTTGGCCAACAGCCATGCTCAGATGCCCACTTCACCTGAGACTTGATTCCACAGCTCTTGATACATTTGTACAAATGTTAAGATGAGCCCACTGTCAATGATAGCTTTAAGGGGTGAGAAGAGAGGTAGACTTGCTCCCTTTTCACCAAAAAATTACTGGAATGCTCTGCAGCCAGTGGAAAGCTGTAATATCCCTGATACTGCCTTACCATTGATTTCTTCATCTCCAGTCAGCATGTTGTGCACCTTTTGCTATTTCAGAAACTTTTAGAGAGTGATGCTGACTATCTGGTCAGAGCTACGCAAATTCAGAGGGACAGGCAGAAGCAGTTCTCAGGCCTTCACCCCCTTCTAAATCTGTGTCCAAACCCAAAAGAACAAAGCTCTAATGAAATTAGCTTGGAGTCTTTCCTGGGTAGCATCTGTGCAGACTGGGAATCTGCTGCTGCCAGACAGATGATGGCATTAGTGGGTACAGAATGAGGCCATGGGGTGTTAGAGACCATAGGCCAAGCCAAACACTGGATGCAAATGCTCCCAGGCTCTGGGAAAACCCTGACCCAGGCACTGACTGGACAGCATGGCTGGGGCTTATCTCTGCAAACTGAGGAAAGCAGTGTGGCCTCTCTAGCCCTCCACTGTGGACAAGCTCCAGCACAGTGAGAAAATCTAGGGCTCCAGCATCTTACTGGCACTTTTTTCACTGCCTGGCCACAATTGTGATGGCTCACATCCTTTCACATTGCAAGGGCAACGTCTGATGTGTCACCTGTATAGAGTCAGGCTGTGTCCATCCTGGGAGCAGAGGCAGATCTTGATTGCAAGATTGTGCCTGCTGCTCCCCTACTTGACTGCAAGTATCCCCACATGGCCTCTCAAGTGGAGAAAATATTTGCTGTTGGTATTAGGTTTAGACCTAAAGTCCTTGCTTGAAAGCCCTTGACTTGGGACAACTCACATGAGGAGGAACTGTGCTTGGAGGCTCGGGGTCATCAGCTTCTCCTTGCCAGAACCGAGCAAGAAAAGCAAACAGCTCCTGCAGCCCTTCTTTGGTTTGGGTTTTGTTACACTTTCCAAGTGAATCAGTCAAATATTCATGAAGGATCAGCCAAGTCTTTCCCAGGCTTACAAGCTCAGTTCCAAATAAGCCTTGGCCTTACTGACACTCCACAGAGGTCTGATTGCACTGGCAGGAGGAAGAAACATGGAGTGTGAGGTTTAACACGCCCTGTGCTATGGCAGCTCATCATCTCTGTAGTACTGGTCCAGATCCTTTTTAAAGGCAGACTGGGCTCCCCTTGTCGCTCTGCCCCTCCCCAGTGAGTCACTGGAGCATGGATCATACATGTACAAAAGTGCTAATGACTGTGTTTATGTCCCAGCTGTATTTGCTAGGCAACATTTGACTCTCACGTGATGCAAAGGTGGGAAGAGTGAATTAGCTTGCTTAAACCTCTCCTGTGTTCCTGGAGGTGCTCAGCAGCACCCAGGATCACCAATGCACCATCAGTGATCAGCTCTGCATGGCCCAGCTGGGCAGAGCCATCCCATGGGAAAGGCACTGGCTATGTCCTTGTGCCTGCAGAAAGCAGCCTGCAATATCAGCTGAATGCTCAGAAAATAGGGGCAAAAGAATGCAGATGATGGGTAGTTTTTCTGTTTCATAACTCAGGAGTTTGGGAGCTCTAAAGATGAATTAAACTGCTTTCCAAAATTCTTTCTTAGGGGACATATGAATGTTCTTTTAGCAGTAACACCCATCCCCTACCAGTGAACTAAGAAATGGTGCTCTGTGCATGTGAGGGCTGAGCTACAGCACAGATATGTGGTAGAGCTGCTGGCTGCCCCAGTCCCACTGCTCCCCAGTGTCCCCTGGCTGGCTTTTGCACAGCACTGGTGCAGTGTGTGAGTCCTACAGATGTCTGCCATCACCCAGTGCTGGGGTGATTGCTGGGATGCTCCTGAACACTCCTCTGTGTATGGGGCCGGGGCTCCCCCATTGCTGCCAGAGGTGCCACGGTGCAGACTGACCCTGCTGCTGAAGGCACAACTGCATGTGTGGTGCAGCTCCCTCCCTTTCAGCCAACTGGGAGGCAGCAGGTTTGGCAAGCAGGGCAACAAAAATACTGTCAGGGGATTGCCAGCAGGCCGAGGGGTCCAATAGCTTCCCCTCTGCTCTGACCTTAGCTGCTGAGCACTCGAGGGGCTCGTTGGGATAACGTTTCTCCTCACTGCTGATCCTGCTTAGTGGGCACATTGCTGGGATGGCAGAGCCACCCTGACCTCTCAACACCCAGTGCAGCCCACGGCTCAAATTCAGGGCACCTGCTGCCATAAGGCAGCTCAGGAAGCCTGGCCAAAGGGCTGTCCCAGTTTGAGCCCCCAGCAGTGGGCCCAAACTCCCCGACAGCAGATCCTGCGCTGCCATGAGCAGCATATGGAGTACAAGCAGCAAAGCAGGTTTCACAGCCCCTTGGCTACCCTGAGCTTGTAAAATCAGGACCTCTGTGAGGTATCCATGGGTGCTCAGTAGGGTATGGGGATCCTGCACATGGCACAGAGGTGCCACCTTGCCCTGAGCTCCCATGCTGGGTTGCTGTCTCCAAGGGGCATGTCTTGTCCCCACACCAGAAGAAAGGGACTGTCATCACCCTCCAGCCCCACAGGTTTCCCCAGAGTCAGCACTATGACACCGTGAACCTCCTGTCACCACTGGCCCTGGGAGAGGTCTGGGGGTTACCATCACTCTCCCACCATGACAAGGGAGGAGCAGGATGCTTTGACAGGAACCCAACCCTGCCAAGTCCTGGGAGCTCTTGCTGCTTTGGAAAATGAGGGGATTTAGCTGAACTGGTCAAAAAGAAGCATTTAAGCCTGAAGTTTTGATTAAAAAAAAATATTTCCAACTCCAGTTTCTAATTTAAATTCAAAAGGAAAAAAAACCTCAAAATGCTATCATTAAAAAAATCTGGTTTTGTTTAAATACTGGTGTAATGAAAATCAAAATCTTTTTTGTGCTTGAAATCCTTACCCTGAAAACAAATGCTTTCTGTAACAAGTACATTTTTAATGGAAAAAAAAAAATAAACCAAAACTAGTTCTTTGATGCTAAACTTTTATTTTGGTCAGTCTTTGGTCCTATCATTAATCTGACTCCATCCAGGACGAGAAAAAACTTCAACGTTGAGAATGACAGCAAGCACAGGAGTGGGGTGTGGAAGGAAAGCCAGGACAGCTGGGCTAGAGCTTGGCTACCTTCAACCAGATACCTCCAGGGGAAGGCAGGGCAGGAGGAAGACTTTAATAATTAGTCCTGGGCTCTCTGGAGCATTACCAGTTTGCAAATTACCACTGCTTTATTAGGCTCTAATTCAATCTGCTCCAGGACATTGCTTGCAAAAGCCTTTTTGAAGATGAGGTGTGGGAAGTGCCCCGGCCTGGGGCTCATGCATGGCTGTGGTGGCACACCCTGGATGGTGCCTGCCCTGGCTGGCTTCCACCCCTCTTCCCCATCCTTTGCAAGAGAGCAAAATGTGACCCCACGGTTGCTGGAGATCCCTGACTGCATTAAGTGCCCTAGTGGCATGATAAATCCCACTTCCATTACAAGATATGTATCTGCTAGTGCTGGAAATCGGGGTCTTTTGGGCAGCCTGGACAGGGATGTGTGGGTGAAGGTCCGGGGAGCCTGTTCCGCGCTGGGAGAGGGAAGGGGCTGAAAGGACAGTGCAGCCCGAAGTGCCATCAGAACTCACAGCCCAGCCCAGCACCAGCTGAGCAGCCCAGCCAGCTGCTCCCTGCTCCTCTCGGGATAACCTGAAAGCCTCCCAGGCTCTCTTCCCAAGACCCTCTGAGTGGAATAGGGTTCTCCAGCGCAACTGGTCTGGGATCACATCCATCCCCAGCAGGGAGGTCTGGCTTGCACAGACACGCATGCAACACACAGCCTGCAGCCTTGTGCCAGTGGTGTCCACAGCAGCCCAGCCTCCCAAAAACTCTTTCCTTCCTCTAGCAGCTGAAAAAGTAGTCCCTAACTAAAAAAATGGCAAGTCTAATTTTTGGGTGACAGCCCACAAGATGAGCAGACATTGACTCAAAACCACACATGAAAAGTGTGTGGTTGGACATTGTCACCCCCAGCGACGCATGTCTTTTTCCTGTAAGTGTGACCCCTTGGTTTAAAACTGGATGATTTTCATCAAAGGAGAGAAGAAATTGCACGAGATCCTACAAGGGGACTAAGAAAAAATGCAGGACTGAAAGCCCCTGCCCCTAAACCCTAACAAAGGGTTAGCCTTGACTCTTTCCCCCACTCATGGCAGAGAGCTCTTGTGCCTTCTGAGTTCACATCTGAGAATGAAACGCTCTGGCAAACAGGGTGAAAGGAGAGGGTGGAGAAGAGGGAATGAAGAGGATGAATGGGAGGGATCCAGCCCTGTTCTTATCTGATGGCTGCTGAGTGAGGCATGATGAATTCCCCAGCAACAGGTCTGTTTTGTCAGAAGGCCTCTTATCAGATGGCACAAGCCCAGTGGTCTGGCCATGGCCATTAATCACCCATCAGCAGCCCTTCTCCAAAGAGAAAAGTTTTCCCCTCCTTTTCCCTGTCGGCCTCAAGCCCTGCTCCCATAAGCTGCAGGAAGAAACTTCCACCCAGCCAAAGCCCCCCACCCCCAGAGGAGCACAGCAGGTGGCCCCATGATGGGGATGGTGGAGACCTCACACCTTCCAGATAAGGGAATGGAGATGGGGGTGAGGTGTGGGAGAGCAAACCACCCCAGTCCCACCAGCCCTCTTCCCCTCTGTGTTAAGTGCCTGGGATACAGTGACAGGGACAAAACCCCAGGATCAGCTGGTGTCCATCCCTGAGCTGGAAGGAGCAGCACGGGCTGGAACAGAAGGGTCATCAGGCACCCCAGACTTACTGACAGTCCCCCTTGTCTCATCTCTGCCCCACAGCCAAAGCTGCAGAACCTCTGGCACAGCATCACTCACCCCAGGGGCTTTGGGGAGCACGTTTGGTGGTTGGTTTGGCTCCCACACCAAACCAGGGGCCCTGGCACCCCCTTTGCCTGTGTTCCCTAATCCCCAGCCTGCTGCTCCATCCTCCCTGCACAGCAGCTGCTGGCTGCCCGGAGCTGCACAGGCTCTCAGCTCGCTCCATTTTCTCACGGTGCTTGTCTGCAGCTGTGATGGGTGACAGACTCTGCGAGCTGAGCGCTGGGAAGACCCTTTTTATTTTATAACCTGTCTTTCCTTGTCTTTCCTGGGTTAGCTGGGACTCAGGAGTGCAGATGCCCCCACCCCAGGGTGACAGGGGTCCAGGAGGAGTCATGAGAAGCAAGTTTAATGCAAAGCAATTTGTCAGAGCAAAGGGAGAAGATGCAAATGTGTCATCTTGTAATGTCTGTGGGCATAGAAGAGCCCAAACATAAGGGTGGCCTCAAAAGGTGGGAAGATGCCTCATGATCAAAGATGTCCCTCTGCCTGTGTGACAATCCCTTACAGCACCTGGACTATGCACAGCCCTGGACCCCATGGGGACACCAGTGGGCTGCAACCCTGCAGGGCTGCAAAGTGCTCCAGCAGTGAGACTGGCTCCACGTATCACCATGATGGCACACTGGAGGGAAATGCTGGATACCAGCTCAAACATGGACACAGATCAAATCCAGGCAGGGGTAATCGGTATCTCTGAGGCATCCAGGAATGAGAGTGGTGTTTGAAAGGCACCAGAGATGAGAGAGGCCAGGGCAGAGGGAAGAGAGGGATGCCCAGTTCCATCTGGCCACAGACATCTCAACCAGATCTAGAGTGACTGGAGTCCAGCTTTTCCAAGCCAGAGGAGTCACTGAGACATCTTCATGCAGCTTGCAACTGCCCCTCTAAAACCTTTTGTATGCTTGCAGCATGCAGAAGTGAAGTTGCATGAAGGAGGCAGATGGGGCTGTTCTTAGGGTCACGCTGCCTGGAAGCAGAGCAGGAATGTTCCTGTTCCAGTGCTCTGCAAGATGCAACTGGAGTGAGACATCTGCCCCTGGCCCTGGCTGCAGCAGGACTGCAGGCTGGAAAATTTCAGTCAGGAGGAGAAAGGAGGGGTGAGTGTCAAGAGCTGTCTGCAGTATATTGGTGTTCTCTTGCCTCCCTCCACAGCCGCGCCAGGGCTGCTGGAGGAGCCGTCTGTGTGCTTTGGGTCTGGTGCCATCAGCATAAAGGTGACATTTGTCCCTTGGTCACACTTTCCCCATGCCCAGATGGTGCAAAGTTCTCGCTGTCCCTGTGTCAGCTGAGGCATGGAACAGGGATGCCAACTTGGCAGCTGACACTGAAACTGGACATGGGGGGGTGTGCAGGCAGGGGATTGCTACGTGTGGCTCCCACTTCAGGGACCCGAGCACATTCACTCTCCATAGGAGACTCTAAAACTCGCTGTCTTTTTTCACAAAGGGGACAAACAAGGTTCTTCTGTCTCCCAACACTCATCTCATTCTGTGAGACCTCACATGGGACTGCTGCAGCAGTAGGCCACTGTGGAATGGGATTTTTGGTCACACTAAATGGGGGGTTACTGCCAGAAAATTCATCCTGGAAAAGCAAGTCTTTGACTCAGGGTCTGGCTGAAGGTGAGGTCCATCACTGCATGGTGGCAATCTGTTTGCTCAGCTCCTAGAGCATCCTGGGTTGTGCCAATGAGACCAGAACTGGGCCCCACTGTGCCATGCCAACTTGATGTCACAGGAAGGAAAAATAGCCGTGAATGAGAGCTCATGGCCGTGAGTAATGGAAAGCAGTTGTCTCTTGTAATGCCTGGCCATAAAATGTCAGATAGATGTAAAAGTTATAAATACATCACAGAGTAAATAGTTACAGCACGGCTCTAACTCCTTGCTTCAGGAGAGCTGCTGACCTCCCTGGGCAGCGCCCAGCTGTGGGGAAATGAACCAAGAACAACCTGAGGATGGGACCTAAATGTGTGCAAACTCCCTTTGCTGGCAAGTGCCTATCTGCTGCCTCTGGCAGTTTGGGTGGGTGCTGGTGCTTGCAGGGGATCTCAGAGCTGCCCAGTGCATTGCTGAGTCTCAGGGGGAGATATCTGAGTGTGGCTGTGCTGAAGGATGGTGTGTGCCTCATGGTGTGATTAGCCAGGTGAGAGTCAAGGACAGACACATGCCCAGCTGCGCTTACCATGGGAGGCAGCAGCCTGTAAGGTTTTGGGGGAGTATGTTCTGATGGCAGGGAATTTCTCAGCATGTGGGAGGAACAGCCTCCTCTCAGCTACACAGCAGAGCACCGTGGATGGGGTTGTTCATGTACCTCCCAGTGAACATGCGTTGAAGGGGGAACAGAAAAAGTCCAGATGTCTCCATCCTAGCCACCACTATGCAAATGACACTGGCACAGACATCTGGACAAGGATTTAGGATGTTCAGCATCCCGTCAGTACCAAACTGATGGATGCAGCATTCCCAAAGCAAGTGCCTGTGGGTGCTCAGGAGGAGCAGCCAGAGCAGGGTCCTACCAAGGACCAGCACTGTCAGAGGGGCTGGATACACTGCCCTCAGTGCCAAGAAATTACCCTCTGGTTGCTTGCCATTGTGGTGGGATGCCAGAAATTTCCCATATGTGTGTATATATATATATATATGTATGTATGTATACACACACACACACACACACACACACACACACACTCATACATCTATACATGGCTGTAACAGTTGAAGCAGACCCCAAACCCTTATAGAACATTCCTGAGAAACCTCTCGCTTCTGCAGCGCCAAGACTTCAGAGCATGGTCTCAGAGCTCCAAAGGTACAACTCAAGGGTGAAACATAAGCCTAGCATGGAATTCCTGCAGGAGGGTTTCACAGAAGGGCAAGATGCAGAGAAGGAGAGCTCAGAGGAACAGGTGCAGGCAGTCTTGCAATGCTTCCCTCTGTCTACAAATACACCAGTGGAAATAGTGAGAGGAGCAGAGAGCAACGATGCAATAAATCTTTTAAAAGAAACAATAAGAGCAGGACAGCTGGTATAAAAAGGAACATGTTCCCCTGGCTACCAGTGGCTTTAGGAATGAAAAAAGTGGAGTGAGTGAGGGACAACATAGTGGCAGGGTAAAAACAATGATCCCAAAGAAATTTAAATCCTAGAATCCTGAGAGAGATTCCCGGGAAAACTGGGTGCTTTTCAAAAAACTTAGAGGAGAGTTAGTCTCTGTCCAGAACACCATGTGAGGAAAAGAAATGCCAGAGACTGCAGTGCTTAATCTAAATACTGAAGGAATTTCACGAATATGTGAAATTTTGGGTGTACTGAGGAGGTATGGGAGGAGAGGGTGCTGAGGGAAAAAGTGTGGAGGAAAACCACCCATCTGAGATCATCTGTCTGCTTTACACATTGGTGTTTCTTTCCAAGACTCATGGGATTTATGCCTAACCTTCAGTCCCCAGCACCTTAGCCAGAGAAGCACCACTCTAATACCCAGCTCCAGCCTTGGCTCACTGGTGTCTTGGGCTGAGTGTTAACTTCATAATAATCTGTTTCCTTCTCTGTCCAGATGTGAATTTGCTACTATTTAATTTCTTTGCCTTACCCTTTGGGTCTGGTATTGCCAGAGACTCTAACACAGGCTCCTGTGCTCCCCCTGAGTCTCCCCTTCTCCTATTCACAGCCCTTTTCCAACACGAAATGAGAAGCAGTTTCCCCCCAGGCTGCCCCTGTGTATGCCTCCAGCTTGTTCTCTTGGCTACATTTCTGTTGAGGAACATGCTGGAATGCTAAAGCTGTGGTAATGAGTAACACACTTCTTCAATGGGACGATGCTTTCTGAATGCACTGTGCTTTACAGCTACCATAAATAATGAAATCAGTATTTGTAAACTATACTTTAAGGAATCCATTCTTTTCCAGAGATTTCAAAAGCATGTCATTTTCCAGATTGAGAAGTTTGCCAGTTCATCTATTTTTAGAAATTCTCACTCTACTGATGTGGTCAAGACAGTCCTTAAACAGAAAAGGGTGGCTGCGTGCCTCCTTTATACCTCCTGAAGGTATAAACAGCCAGACATGTGATGGGAAATGCTTCAGAGGTGAGCCCTGCAGACTCCTAGACATCAAAGTTGTTGGGTGGTAAAACTGCAGGGACAAATCAGTGTGCAGGCTGGAGAAACAGCACTGAAAAACATCTTAGAAGTTACTTTTCTTGGAGACCTGAAGAGTCCTTAAAATAGTCTCACGTCCCAGGAAATGAGACAGATCCTGCGGAAAACTGGCAGCGTGGCCTCAGCCAGAAATACGCATCCTTGGAATCCTTACTGTCTGTAAACATAAAAGTGGGAGGAAAAAACAAACAAAAAAAACCCACAAGCAAGCCAGGCTGTCCGAGAGGCTCCTCTGGGCTGTGTGACTCTGCCAGAGCCACCAGCTCCCTTAGATGGCTTCTCTTGCATCCCCCCATCCTCATCCCTCAGCCAAGCAGAGCCCTGGGGGTTGCCTGGGGAGCAGGGACAACCCTGCCCTGAGCAGGTGTGACCCCACAATCATGATAAGGGAAAACAGACCCAAATCTGAAGACCTCCCAGTATTTGTTGTCTCCCAGACTTGGTAATGTTATGGATACAGCTGACTGTGATCCTGCCCTTTACCCTGCCTCCAGTGGAGCACAGCACGATCTGGTCAAGCTGCTGGGACTTAAAAGTTCCTTGAGGCCTTTATTCCTAACTTGTTAAGTATAAATCAAATTTTTTTACTGCACTTAACATTTCAATGATGCTCAATTTGATCAATTTCCTTCCTGTGTACATGTTTTTTTCTATTTAAAAGCTGTTGATTCTTTTGCTTAAAATGCATGCATATATTTATTTGGTTACTAGATAACAGAACTGAATCATGCCTTTCTGCTGCAGTCTTCTCATTTTGATTAAGATAATGGACTTCAGGTATTTCTCTATGTATTCAACTTTAAAGTTCTTGCCTTTATCTTTCACTTTTCAGGCCCCAACTTTATGTTCCCTGCAGAGAACACCAGCTGCACAGAAGGAGTGTTTCTCCCACTCCACAAAGAGACCTTGTCCTTGTTTGAGATACACTGGCCAACCCCCATGGGAAGCAGTTGTCCTATGTAATTTCAGGTCCCCTCTTGGCCACAGACAGTGTCCTGTCTCCAGTTGCAGCTCTTCTTAGGTGCTCCCAGGAAAGATGACGAACCCCCTGGCTGCAGTGTCTCTTTTGGAATTAAGGACCTCCCTGACTCCTGCAGGTGCTTCAATTGTCTTTCAAACTTCTCTCTGCTAAGCTGGGCCCCTTTTGCCTCTCACTGCAGGGCTTGCCTAGCCAGGCCCTTTCTTGGCCTCTCCTTCTGTCCCACATTCTCCTGCAGGTGCCCATTTCAGCACTGATCACTGCATCCTTGCAGCTCTCCCATCCTGATTGCTCCTTCTTCAGACTGCTTAGGCCTGAGCTGGGGCTTGGACCCAAGGTGACTCCCAAGTCTTCCTTCAAGCCATGACTTTCCCAGGCACCCCTGGCCTCCTGGGCTGACCATGCATCTGTTGGAGTTCTGTCAGAACTGCCTGTGACCATGCAGCCAGGGGTGACCCTGCAGCCAGGGGTGACCCCACAACCAGGGGTGACCCCATTCCTGGCTGCACAGGATGAGGTGTACACCCTGGGGCAGCCTCTCTCTTTGTGCTTTCACACAGGTGGAGGACCAAGCAATGGTACTCAGTACATTACAGGTGGGGACAACCCCGCACTGTGGACACAGGGCTGCTGTGGCAGCATCCTTCCAGCCCATGGCAGAGCTCACACAAGGGCTTGCAGCTCCCCTTGCAGAAGTCACCCCAGCTCTGCTCTGAGCTGCTTGTTGGGACAGGAGGCAGCAACACACAAACACCTTCCTGCATCCTGTCTCCCTTTCAAATCTGTTTTTTTCAAACCATGAGACTCCCATCAAACCTGGCCCTGCTCCAAGGTTCATGCAGGCAGTGGTGGGGTGGGAGGAGGAGGGAAGCAGAGAGCAATCCATAACCTTTGTAGCACTCTTGAGAGCAGCTGTCTGGCAAATGTCAAGCACTGTCTAGGGCTATTTTGGGCACTTTATTTTTATAAAGGATGCTTTGAGCTGGGGGAAGGGTGCAAAGGGGGTTTTCTCATTGCCAGCACCTTCAAGAATAAAATCCTGGGGAGGAAAATTTGAAAACGCTCCTTGGTCATGTGGCCAATGCCACATCCCATTGGAGCATCCCTGGAAGCTCTCAGACAGGCAGGACTGGAGAAGAGCCCTGGCTTCTCTTGCAATTGGAGACCTCCTGGAGGAGCTGAAACCCCTTGGGATCCAGGGTGAGGATGTGGCTCATACTGTGGACATGCAGGTTCCGTCCCTGCAAGGCAGCCCAGCACCCTATGCAGCCCAGCCCCAGGAGGACTCTGGCGTGAGAAACCACCAGCTTTTGAATGTTCCTTCTAAGGAGTCTCATAAATATAATCTTAATTCTGGATGTTTTCCACGGCTGTCCCATTGAACCCTCCAAGCCCCCAAGAGACCTCAGACTCCTTCACTTTCAGCAGAGCCAAGACCCAGAGCCAAGATATTGCACAAGGAGGAGCAGAGCATCTGAAAGATCCTTGCCTGAAAGATGTATGGAGTGTAACTGGAACATCCAACAGAAAAGCATTCCTATTGACAAGAAGGGATGTTCTTCCTTCCAAGAGTGGAAGCAGTTGCAGGAAGTCAGAGTGTCTGTCTTTGTAAACATTTCTTTTGGTGAGCCTGTAGAAAAAAGTAGTTCTTATTTATAATAATTGGAGGCTTCAGTCCCTCCACAATATGCCTCTTTATTAGAGACAAAAGTAGCATAGAAGTAGGAGAAACAACCCCTCAGTATTTTTTACTATAAAATGTTATGTGATGCATTTGGTGTTTTTAGGCTGGATGATCCATTTTAGGATTAAACTGCCATCAAACCCTGTGCAAGGATCTCAGAGCCATCAGTGGCTGGGAAGTAGTAGTCTCTTAGTAGCCCAAGACCAGCAACCACAAAGGAGTGGGGGGCTACAAACCACTTCCCATCCCAGAAAAATGCTGGCATGAATAATCCCAAGCAGTTTTGTGAGCATCTGGAAGTTAGCACAGAGATGAGTAATACCTGATATAACTTTGTCAAGAATGAGACACGTCAGGCCAATTTAATTTCCTTCAGCAGCAGGGTACAAGGAGCCTGCAGATGGTGAAGCAGTGGTGGCTGTGGGGTGGGGATGCCGTGCTTGCCCTGCAGTAGGATGGGGACCAGGACCAGGCAGGGTGCTCAGGATGGGTGCAGAGGCAGCAAGGGACAGTTCTGTGACAGCAGCTCTCAAAGGCTCACTGTGGGGCTGGAAAGCTGCTATTGAACACTCCCATTAACAGCCAGCATGGAGAAACAGAGAGAGTATTTATTAAATTTGCATGCCACGAAAGGCTGGGGCTGCAGACAGAAAAAGGATTGTGGCAAACTGGAGAAATGGGATGAAAAGCTGGGAGGAGGCTGGGGAGGGGGGGAGCGTGCTGTGGCGTGCTCCTGCAAGAAGGGGGCAGGGGAAGATGTCCCCTGGGCTGCTGCTGCCTGCTGCCACCTCTGCTGCAGCCCGGAGCTATGGAGGCAGCCCCAGGACATGCTGCTGATCCTGCAAATGCAGACAGGAGAGGTTCCCAGGCAGCCCTACGGAGCCTGCAGTGCCTGGGCAAACACAGGTGACAGTCACCTGTGGGCACCCACCACATCTGGGCTGGAGTGCACTGGGCCAGCTCTGGCACATGTGAAATGCCATCAAATTTATATACCTTTAATTCACAGCACTGTGGTCTGAGCCATTTCTGCATTAAATTGAATCCATTTAACAGGGGAAGCTGTCAGCACCAGCTGGGTGGCCTCCTTTATGGATGGTAGTGCAGGCAGGGTAAAAACCAGCAACGACTCAAACCCTCCTGCACTGGTCTCAGGAAGCTTGACCCTTGCAGGAAGGGAAGGCATGCCTAGGAACAAAACCCTGGTACTCAACTGCAGCCAGCTACTTTCTGCCAATGCTGGGATAAGGGATGGCTTAAAGTGAGCTACTGAAGGCCTCAGAGAAAAATGAAACACAAGTAAAAGCATCTTCCTGGAGCCCCTGCTTGCAATGGGAAGATGATGCTGAAGGGGGGATAAGACTGCAGGAAAGCTGGGCACCCCAGGGCTGAGAACTAGTGGACCTGTGAGGCAGCTGCCAGCCTGGGCAGGGATGTCTTTTACCCACAGCAGCATCAAACAGAAATGGAAAAGAGTTTACTTCTCTTTTTGTCAGCCTGTGGAGCCAGAGTGGAAACAACCCCCCAGATCCTGTTTTTCCATACTCTCAGAAGAATGTAAACCTTTTTAAACAAAACCCAAACTTCTTAGCAAAGGAAAAATAGAAAGAAAAAAATAAAGCAGGTCTAAACTGTTGTGTCAAAGCCCAGCAGTTCAACAGGAGAGAAATCCTGGTGTGGAGGCATTGAGACCTGCTGATGGTTCAGCTCTCTGGTGGGATCTTGCCACCCCCTTCTTGCCACCCAGAGAGGATGTGACATCCCCAAACTGTCCTCCCCCAGTCCTAGAACAGAGGCCGGCCATATCTTGAGCCTGTGTGGCCCCATGTGGGCTCGTGCTGAGTGCTGGGAGCAGGACCCCAGCTCGGCGACAGGCCGGGGTCAGTGGGGGAGGCTGGGGCAGGGCAGGAATTTGCCGGCGGGTGCTGGCTGCCTGGCTGGTCCCCCAGTGCAAGGCCATGTGGTTTCCCTGTGCAGGGAAATAAAAGGAAGGCTTTGAAAGTTGGCGTGTGACGGGGCGTCCCCCCGGGGAACGGGGCGGCAGCGAGCGCGTGCGTCTGCGAGCTGCCCTGGCCGGCCGCCACGCTCCTTCCGTTTATTTACGGGGCTTTATCAGGGGCTGCGGGCTGCGATAAAGCTTATGAAAATAAAAGGCATCTCCAGCAGGCTGGGGCGAGAGCAGGCCCTGCCGTTTCTTTCCCACACTGATTAGGATCTGGGCAGGCTTTGGCGCTCCAGATCTCTGATGAAAGCAGCAGGACCGGCAGCACTTCCCTTCCTGGCCCCCACTCAGGGCCAGAGGCAGCAAGAGGTCAGCGCGCTGCAGGCTGCACCGCACACGGCATGGGCTGCACGCACTGTGCACAGCACGGGGCACTGCGCTGGGCACTGCAGCACCTCACCTGGAAACACTGTGCCAGGACATACTGTGCTGGGCACTTTGGGAACTGTGCCGTGACACACCACACCAGGCACTGTGGGCACTCTGCACTGAGCACCCCACACTGGGCTGTGGCACCCCCCCATGTCCTGAGCACTGTGCTGTGCCAGCCAGGCACTGTGCACTGTGAACTACACCATGCACCCTGGCCACTGTGCACCTCATGCCAGGCACTTCCCTGATTCCCTGTTCTCCTATGCTCCCCTGTTGGAACCTGGGGGAGGTCCCTTTGAGGGAGCCCATGCACATGGGACAGCACCAGGGTAAGGCATCCGGCTGTGATGCAGCTGGGGCTGGAGCAGGCCTGTCCCCAGCATGGGCAGCCGTCCCCATCCCCAGGGTGTTGGCCAAGGTCATGGCCCCTTTCCGCCAATTGTTTGCTGGAGGCCAGGCTGTGGCTTCCTCCTGGTCACGAGTCTCTCACCCTGGTGTGAGGGTTGGGGCTGGCGTCTCAATCCCTGCTGGGCATGGGCACTTCCAGGGCAGGCAGGCTCCAGGGAACAGACTCTTCTGCAAGCTACACCTTCAGAATTCACTGGACTGCACTGCTAGGCAATATGGGCAGAAACACTCAGGCACAGAAGAAACAAAACACGGGGAGATTTGCCAGCTGGAAAACGGGAGGGGTTAGAAAGAATTTGGGCAATGGCAGTAATGGAAGGTTCCATACCCCAAGTGCTGCTGGGTTTGGAAATGTTCATTTAAGTGTGGGTTTTGTGGGGGATGGTTTTATTGCCCCTTTTCACTTCCAGCACATTCTGGAAGAGGTGCTGGGAACCGAAACACTTAAAAGCAGCTCATGATGAAACCTCAAACCACACAAATCATTCTTGGTCTGGGGTTTTCTCAAAAGCTCAGAGTACCGGCATGGTCCTCAAAGGAGCTGTGAATCTCTGAATGAGGCTGGCTCGAAGCTTGTGGTTTTAAGAGAAACGCAGCTCCTCCTCCCTGCCACCTTTTTCCTCTCACAGACTGTTTCCCTGCCTGGAAAAATCAGGTGGATACTCAGAGTGAAACCTTGCTTCGGGTGGCGCTGGATCCTTGCGCACACCCTCCTGGTGACCTGGCAGCCCCCTCACTGCCACCCCCTGCAAACCAAACAGCTGGGAGGGCTCTTCCCTTTCTTACAGCAAGGGTGAAGATTTATGGGGCACTGGCACCAGATCAAAAGCAAATTCAGTCATTTACAGTAAAATCAAAGCAGGCAGAACAATGAATATGAAGTGAGGTTAAAACACCTTGTTACAGGAACAAATTGTGCAGCTGACATCAAAATAATGGAATTTATGTCCCTCCTGGTTGAAGCCAAATATTTTGCAGTGGCATTTGTCTAAGCATGAGCACCAGGAGAGGTGCTTGATACTGCTGCTGGGATATTTTGGGGTCAGGCAGCAGCCTCACAAGGCATGAACAGCAGGGGAAGGCTTCCCACAGAGCCAGAGCTCAGGATCCAGCCCCTGTCAACCATCTCACATGCTCTGGGGCCAGAGGATGTGGGGAACTCCCCGCACTTTCCTGTGTGGTCCACACAGGACTTGCCCTGGCTGTAAAACATGGATGCATTTCTGTTCCTGGCACCTGCCCAGGAGATGCTGCTTCCCCTGTAATGAATTCAATGTGCCTGGAAGCCCCAGAGCTCCATATTAGGTGTGATGGGGCCCAAAGCTCCATGCTCCTCACCCGAGGTGGCTACCAGTCTGGGTGACATCTCCAGCTCCTTGAGTGGCAGCTGGAGTTCCATCCCACACCTCAACTCCCTTGTCTTCCCAGCAATTTGGGGCAGCATGTCCTTTTTCCTTGCCTGCTGAGCCCTGGCTATGCTCATGCATCTTGCACTTGCCAGACCCTGGGATGTCCCAACACATGACATGGCTCTGAAAATCCACCTACTCCTTTCACCTTGCCCCTGGCACAAAAATAACCCCACTGCCACTCCCAGGGCATAGATCAGGCTGCCCAGTGCTTCCCAAGGGACAGTCCCTCCCTGTCTCCTGCCCATAGCCCTGTGCCAGGCTGGCAGCCCCTCGGAAGGCAGGTGACGCATCCCACTCCAACAGCTCCCCCTGTGTGTGCAGTGTGGCTGGGCTTGTTTTGAAAATCTATCGTGAAGCACTTCATTGCTATGGAGACTTACTTTATGGACAAATAAATATTTGTCTGTTTCTCCTCTTGCCTTAAAAGTTTGTCTCTTTCCCTCAATCATGGTATCCTTTTGGCTCTGTGTATGGGTTTTATATCACGGGGTCTCTCTGCTCCTTCCTCATCTTCCTCTCCTGTCTATGCAGTGCATCTCTGTAGGTCCTTCATGACCCCTCAGCCTCTTCCTCCTCCTCAGCCTACAGCTCAGTGTCACGGGCCCCTTTGGCATGAGAGAGAAGGAGAAACCCTCCCACCACCATTTTTAAGCATTTTTGTTTTTAGCGAGAACAAAAATTATTTTATCCTCTTAATTCTTGGTATTTGCATCCCAGCAGCAACAGTGCAGCTGTTTTCAGCTTTTCTGGTCCCAGTGTCTTCTTGGTTAGGCTCCACTAGCCATGTCCAGTATTTCTATCAGGATGGTTAGTCCCATCACAATTGCTCCCCATTGTGGCCCCCATGTGTCTCTTGGGATTTTTGGAGGGGTTTCAGGACATCTGGGTGAAGATTTTGCTGGCACAAAGCAAAATCTTCACCCAACTCTCCTGAAACCCCCCCAAAAGTCATTAAAAATAGCAACTGGCAAAGCAACACTTCCAATTAACTAAGCAGGGGAAGGGGAGGCAAGACACAAATGAACCTCCTTCATTAATAAATCGTAGCAGCTGTGGAAAGTTTGAGGCAAGTGAGAGCACCCAGACAGAAAATTAAAAAACTAATAAAGTCCTCAGTGTGGGGGCACTGGCATCAGGTCAGCTTTACTTCTGTAGGCACCTCGTAAAGAGACATTCCAGGACACTAACTCATAAGGGAAAGCTGCAGGGGTCAAGGAGAACAGTGGAAAGCTAACCATGGTAACTCAAGTATACTGGAAAGGCAGCAGAAAAACAGCAAGGAATTGGGCTTTTTCTTTTTCCCTTCTTTTTTTCTCTCTCTGTTGGTTTTTGGGCAAGCAGAGCCTGCAGTTTGGAGTGTCTTGGGCATGGTGGGGCAGCCAAGCAGAGCCTCAGTGAAGAGCCCTCTCCAGTGGGATGGGAACAGGCTGTTTCCAAGGCAGGAGCAGAAGCTGCTCACTGCCCTCTTCCCCCACTGCCTGCCCCAGCTGCACCACTCCTGCCTGTCTGGGATGTGCAATAGACTGAGACCATCTGCTAAAATGCACAATATGCTTCAGTGTTAACCATAAATCTAAATGGGGATGCTTTGCTGTAATGGGGGCAAAAGATGAAAATTATTTCTTATTATTTTGTATTTCTTTTTGTGTCCCTAGGCTGGTGCTGCAGCTCTTACTCCTGGAGCATACTCCCTACCCTCCCACTGCCTCCCCTCCGGATGGTGAGGGAAACGCGATGCCTGGGGTGGAGTGTGCTGCCCACCTGCAGCACCTGTGTGGAACCAGGCACTCTCACAGCTGGGATGTGTGTGTATGACCTGCAAGGGAAGTGTGTGCCATGCCTCTGGGGGCCAAGAGCGCTGCCCAGCAGCATGCTGGCCTCTCTTGTCTTTTCTAGCCTTGCCAGTGGAAAGAACAAGGGAAGCAAGCAGCCTTGCCTGCCTTGGGGGATCACGCTCACATTGAAATCCCTGCCTGCAAATACTCTTCACAGCTCTTTAAAACAGGCAAATACATATATCTCAAAGGCAGCTTTCCAGGAGTGAGAAGAGGTGGGATGAAGGGAGGAGGCCTGGATGTGTGTTTGTCCCATGGCCAGGCAGCACACCCCAGGAATGAGCAGCCAGGCCGGGGTGAGATCCAGGCTCAGCGAGGCCAGGAGAGCCTCTTACAGGACTCTGGCCACTGCATAAAAACCTCCTGCCGAGTGCTGGGCTGGTGTCATTTCTGGGCTGCGGCTATCAGGCACCTGGACCAGGATGTGCAGCTCTTGGCCAGGCTCCATGGGAGGCACACCATCGGTATGGTTATTGCAGAGGAGTGGGAGGTGGTTTCCTGGTCGTTGTCTGGTGGCTAGAAGAAACCAGGAGTCCCAGTCCCACACCCTCATCCTGCTGCAGCTCACCAGCCCTGTGGTGCTGTGCTTCTGTTTTGTCTTTTGGTAAATTCACCTTGTTGTTTGCATTGACACATCACCTGTGAGCCCGGGATCCCAGGGTGTGAGTGCTGGCCAGGCAGCCCTGCCCTGCCTGTCCTGCCCTGCCTGCCGGGGGACACAGCACTCTCCCCGAGGCAGGCAAGGCCACTCAGAGGGGCTCTCTGGGCTTCCAGGGCAGTGTGCCAAGTCCTGCTGCCCACACAGCTTGCTGAAGGAGTCCCTTTGATTTGCCTGCCCGTGAGAAGCGATGTGCGAGTGTGGGAGCAGCTGCATCAAGTATTTCAGCAGAAAAACGTGAGTTTCCTTGGCTTGCCAGAGCCCAGCCTGGAGGGCAGTTTCACAGCCAAGCTATAAACCTTGCAACCAGAGGTTTCTAATGGAAACATTGACATAACCTGTAGCTGACAGAGCAACAGCTCTGCTCATGTTAAGCCTGTATTTTCATCCCTAATCCCAGCAGCTCCTGGCCTGTCTCAGAAACGGACCCGTGCAGCTGGCTGAGCATCCCCAGGGATCCAGTGGATGGCTGGGCTGGTGGGGGTCACAGGGATTTGGCTGCTCTCCACCATGCCAGCCCCGACCTGCCACATTGCAGGCAAGGGGCTGATGGCTGGGGAGCCCCTCTGCTGAGGCACGACAGTCCTCTGCCACCAAAAAGGCAAAAGAAAATGGCAAAGTGGTTCAGCTGGTTGTAAAAATTAATGAGTTCAGATACAGACTTGCTTTATTCCGGTCCAGCTGCGTAACCACGGCGATTGTGTCCGGCACACTAGACAGTTACATCAGCTCCACACCCCTGTACAATAAGACTCTGTTTGATCTCAGAAACAAGATCAGACTCCTGGGCTTTGCACATCCTGCTTCCTACATATGTAAAATCATTTTATTACCAGCCAGGAGAGTTCATCTAAGCCGCTCTTGCTGTGCAGCTGATGTGGAGAGAACATGCCCCTGTCTGCACTTCTTTTACCAGATGGAGATCTACAGAGAGATTGAAGAGCTGCCACTCCTCCAAGTTTGTTTTGTTTTGCTTTTCTAAATTCCTTATCTTAGATTGGAAACTCTGGGGCAGGACCCGAGTGTCCTCATGTGTTTATACAGTCCCATCACAGTGGGAGGTGTGTAAGGCTCAGCTCTCCTGAATATAAGTGGTAAATAAGCAGCCGTGTGTTTTTGCTTGGCTTTACCCCCTTTTTGTCCAATCTACCCAGGAGAGGAAGTTTTTAGAAAAAGTCTGCTCTGCCCTTCAAACATCTGCTCTAATCCCCATCTGTCTGTCAGGTCCATGAGGCATGGACCATGGGGAACTCTCAGATATTGAGCATCCTCCCTGTATCCTGCCCCACACGAGTAATGCAGTGTCACCAAGGCAGTTATGAACGTGCCCAAGCTGCTACAGGCTCAGCCTGACCTGCCCCAGCACCATGACTCTCTTTTGCTGATCACAGATCACTCAGCAGAGTTACAGGGCACAGGCTCCCCTCTCACCATGGCTATTCCAGTTCCATGATCCCACTGGCACTGTTCTGCCGCCTTGTACCCCATGTATCCCAATGGCTGAGCTGCAACACATGGATGCTGGCTGTTGTGCTGGTGGCACTGCACTGGTGTGCAGGGACTGCTGGGTTTTAGGATGTGTCTGCAGCCCTGGTACACATCACTGCATCCAGGATGCCTCTGCAGCACTGGTGCACAGAGAGTGCCATAGGGCTCACACAAATGAGGGCACATTACCAAAGAAAATGTTCTTTTCAGCCCAGGAGTCCTCTGCTGCCGATGTCTGCAGGGATATGTGGCCAGAGCTCAGTGACTCACTGCACACAGGTCATCCAGCAGCTGCTGGGTGGTAACTCTTATTTACTGCTCAGTTGTGGTTGGATTTAAACCAGCAGCACAGGGGAAGGGAGGGGAAATCTCCTTCCCATCCCAGCCCTGCAGAGTCAGCTAGTCTAACTGGAGCAGCTACTCTCAAGTGCATCTGGTTTAGGGCTTTGTTTCACCCCGAGTTTCTAGCTCAGTCCTCCTGGCTTTGTTAAATTTCTAGTCCAAAGGCTCCCAGGTGCTTACAGCTTTGGAGAAAGCTCTTGGAGACCTAACCCAGGTCACACACCCTGTAGTCCAGCAAATCTAACACCAGGACACATCTGTTAAGCAGTAGCAATGAAAATTGCTGCCAGTCCGTACTCACTGTCCTGTTTGGAAAGTAGAAACTGTGGCCCAGTGCCCAATGTAGGAGCTACCAGCATGGGCACAGGCATCCCCATCCCATACAGATCTTGTACCCTTCCTCAGCAGCACTGACCTGCCTTAATCAGGCATGGCAAAAGATGCTGATGAATCCTTTTTGCTGAAAACCATTGCTAGCATGTGTGCCAGACCAGATTAAAGTTTAGCTTCCCTGTACATGTCCCCTGAAGAGCTTTGCTGATCAAGTCATGCACTTGGGGCAAGGCCACCATTCTAATTCACGTGTGATGGCATCCTATGCCTCCATCTTTGCCTCCTGGGCCCATGAGGCAAATGGGGATCTCATCCTTTCATCCATCTCCTTTACATTCCCTCCAGGGCTTGGTTTGGAGAAACTGAGGCAGGCACTTGTGCAGTGAGAGGTGCTTGCAGGAGAGGAGGCTGTGGGAAGCTCTGGCCATCAGGGTGAACCAGCACTGTCCCAATTGGTTTCATGCTCTTAAGGGTGTATTTATCTCATTGCCACCAGGATAATTGCCAAAGATTTTTTCCTCCTCTCTGGGGTGCTCCCCAGCTCTTCCAGAAACATTCCAGGCAATTTTTTTGCTGTGTCTTGTCTCTCTCTCCCCATCCTCTCTAGATCCTGTTTTTTGTAAGCATATTTTGACCTCAGCTCAGGACCATGTGTGCGTGTTTTCACAAGCAAAGTAAACCAAAAAAACCCCAATTGCATTTCCAGCCATTCCATGGCAATGCTGGAGCGCCTGCCACTGCCAGTGGCTTTTCCTGTTGTTGGTTTGCAATTACCTTGGGATGCCATTCCCCACATTGCTCTGACAACTGGGATTTAAGACCCTGCAAAGAGCAGAGCTGCCTGATCTCCAAAGCCTCCCAGGTTTACAGCCAGCATCGTTCTCATCAATCATCTTCTGTCAGATGGGGAATTTGAGCAACTCCAATCCAAATCAGAATATGGAAGGGAGGCCTTCCCCAACCCACCCTCCCCTGTTTGACAGCTCAGCTCGAATAAACAAAACCTGAAAGGGCCAAGGCAGCTCAAAAGGAAACTGTAAACGATCCCATCTGTGAGCCTTGGCAATATCTCCTCCAGGAGGGGGGTGTGGGGGAGAGAAAACAAGCTGAAGGGTCTTTTTTTTTTCTCTCAGAAGGAAATACCATTGTGTTCAAACGTTGCTACTGCTCCAAATGTCATTCCAGAGCCCAGACCCAGGCTCCCCCTTACACAGGTCTCTTAGCCAGGATGGTGGCAGGAGCCTTGGAGAGAGGTTGTCATTTGCAGGGATAATTAACACTAAAGGCAGCTGAACACAGGTGAGCTCGGGGTTGAAGGTGTGGATCAGGGAGCAAAAGCATGATATATGTAAAAGCCGTATTCCATAGTGATAAATGTGTTTTGTAAGGCAGTAAAACAACATCCCTGCTCACACTGGACCACCCCAGTTTGCTGTGTTCCTGCCCATGACTCACAGGCACTGGTCCCTGGGTACTCAGCTGATCTTGGTGCTCCCAGCTCAGTGTCAGCTGGATGGGGACCTCAGAAAAGGCAGCTCCTGGGGTGGCAATCAGGAAAAGCAGCACCTATGCTCAGGCAGCAGCCTGAAAATGTTATCTATGCTCGAGTTGAGAAGCCAACATAGTCCAGGACCATCCATTCATCATCCTTTCCCCATTCTTGAAACTTGCCCAGTTTTCCATTTTTCATGGCCTGTTAGCCATGTCCCCCACTTCCCTGAGCTTTCCTAGGCAGCCCCTCTGCCTTCTGGCCCCAGACTCGGGGGTTGGGCTAAGCACTTGGTAAGAGACATTGCAATGGTATTGGCGGCCTCGGTGCATGACAAAAGCAGTGGCATCACAAAGCAGCTTTATCTCACCAGGTTCCCAGCTCTATTCCCCAGTCTCAAAGGCTGGGATTGTGAGTAAGGGCACTTTGCATCTTCAAAGAGCAGGAGCAGTTTCAGGATGAGTCCAGGGCGCCCTGGAGACCCCAGCAATCCAGCCCCGAGGGAGTCTGAAATGCAGGTGTGGGCTGTGGAGCAGGAGCCACGTGTGCCAAAGGCAGCTGGGCAAAGCCAGGAGATGCACTCGGGAAATGCTCTGTGCATCACCACAACTGCTACAGCCCCTGCTTGGTTAGTCAGAGAAACGGCTCACCAGAGACAGATGAAGAAGGCAAGATATTCCAATGCTTTTGATTAACTGTTGGCTTTTAAACACGAGTTAATAGTTAATTGAGAATTCCACTTTCAAGCATGCCAGCGAGAGCGAGGAATGAATGCTTGACAATGTTAATTGCACTGGAGATGAGCTGAGGTAGGGAGAGGGAGCAGCAAAGGATGAAGGGCTCATGGTGAGGACTAAGAACTTTCTGGTTCAGAAAGGGGGATTTGGCTCCAGCACAGTAATACTGCTGTGACTAAACATCAAGGAGACACTGTCACAGGAAAGAGATTATCACCTTCTGATGCTCACACTGCAAAAGTGTGCTGAAAAGTTGGCAAGTGCCAAGAGAGTCACAAAAATTACTTGAAGGCAAAAATGAAGTTCCTGGAGCTTGCAGAGCTCAACCAATTTTGCACAGAAAAATGATCAGGTGGCTACACTTGTAAAAATGATGATAGGAAGAAGAAGTAGAAGAATATTCAATTTAGTGGGGAATGTTATAACAAGACTCAAACCCAGGAAAGAGAATCAGGGCACATTTAACAGGAAATCAGGCATTTATCTTTAAGGGATAGGTCAGGAACCACTGTAATAAGCCAGGAAAAGGAGAAACACAGGCTCAGTCCAAGGAAAGATGATTTTCTATCCCTTCCTGGGGTCAGCTCAGGCATTTCTGGGGAAAATGTGATGCCTGTGAAATACAGACCTTCCATCCTGAATAAGTCCCACCAGCTCCTGAAGTTGTAAGCAACATATACTCATAGAATGAGGGAGAAAATGAAGGAAATGACATCCAGGAGCAGAGTGGGTAGGTGACAGGTGCTGGTCCTGAGCCCCCTGAAGCGGCTGAGGATGAAGTAAATAAGCACGAGGGTGTCACTGCAGTGGGCCTATGACCCTGTGGAGGGCAGGCAGCTCACTTGGTGCCACGCTCTTCCCTTCCACTGCCCTGGAAGTGTCACCCCTTCAGCTCACCATGCACAAACGCACCAGGCTTGCCTTGGGATGTGCAGTCTGGCTGCTCCCAGTCCCTTTGCATGCACTGTGAAGCAGAGGGGCAATGCTGTTTCTGCAGCTCTGCCTCTGCTCATTAGCTAATGCGAATTAAATCCCTTTTATCTTCACACTCATTTTCTAGGGATAATAATCCCTTTTTGTGTGCACCCACTTTAACTGTTCCCAAACTGAGCTGTAATTGCTGATAGTAATTAAGTTAATACATATTTATAGCCATGTAGAGTTATAGAAGGTCTCCCGTAGTTTTATTTGGGGCATTTTCTTTAACCTGCTATAAAATCATCAACAAGTTGTTCAGTGTTAATTGCCTCCAATGTTGATCTCATCCCCTTGCCTCCAGAAAAGGCAGGGCAGCAGATGGCTTCCTCAGACAGCCACTTTCTCCCTGCTCCCACCCTGGCTCTACTGCAAGGCAGAAGTGACCTCACCTGTCTTTTCTTCCGGTTTTGATCCAGTTTTGGCAAGTTCATCTCTATGGACAGCTTTCCAAGGCATTTGCAACAAGAGCCTTGCAAGGGTTTGTGTGCCCATGCATGCCATGAGGATGGGGCAGTGGGACCCTGGGAGAGCAGGGGTCCAGCAGGATGCAGCCCCTGCCTGCAGCTCTGCCGAGCTCCGTGGCAGCAACCCCCCCAAGCCCGATTTTCTCCTGCTTGCATGTGTGCTTTTGTGCTTGCCAAGAGCCCCAAAGCACTCGGCAAACAGCGTGTGTGGTGAGAGATCACCTCGTGTAATCTCCGGGCGAATCCCCCCATTATACAGTTGGCTAATTAACTCCGGGTACAGGGTCAGGATGAGCTATCAGCTCCAGGAATGTTCTCCCCAAAGGGAAGTAAACATCACTGCAAGGGCAGGGAGCCCCTTTCTATGGCAGTGAATCCTGATAAAGAGCTTCACTCCATTCTCCTGCTGTTGGCTCCAGCTTAGCGTTTTTAAAGCTGATTCTCCCCGTGCTAATCTGGAGGGTCCATTCAGCCCAAAGCTCAACATCTGAGTCTATTTGCGAAGTGTGCAGCTGTGTCAATTTGCAAAGACAAAGGAAAGCTCCTCTGTCAACAGGTCGGGGAGCTCAGGTAGCACGAGCGAATTGAGGGCAAGAAGTCAAAGTGGTTTCACAAACCATCAGACCATGTTTAAATCCCATCCAGCCTGAGAGGCCAGAGCAGTGCAAGGGATAAAGGGAGCGCAGAGGAGTGGACTGAAGGGCCAGGGCTATGAGGCCGCCAATTAGTGCTATTAAAGAAAGATAATTAGATCTGCTCCATGGAAACCCCAGAGGAGGCAGAATGCAATTTCCATTTGGGCTTATTTTAATAAAGGTTAGAAGTGCCAGGAGGTGCCAAAATTGCACTGTTGGCAATATGAGCAGGGCCCTCGGTGTGGGATAAAGGAGTTATAGGGCTGCAGGAGAGGACCACAGCCCTCCAAGGACACAGGCAACTGTCTGCTCAGTATTTGTGCCCAAGGGATGGTACTTGAAAATTTTGGAAGTGAACACTTCCAGATAAAGAAATCCAACTTCTTTTAGAGGTTTGTTTATCTGGCAACTTTTCTTTCAGCTCTGCACACAGGCAGAAGCTGTGGAGATGCTTAATGGTGATGTGCTCTGAGCTGAGAGCAGGGCTGGATGCAGTCATTCCCAGGGTGCCCAGGATGGAGTTGTGAGGAAGGCAGGAGTCATCCTGGTATCCCCCCGAGAGAGCACAAACAAAGTAATCATGGGAAGGAAATGGAACTTCTCACTTCGACCCTTAATCTCAGTGCCATCAGGTCAGGAAAATTCTTATCCCTAGTTCACACAGGAGAAAGAGAGTCTCAGGAAGTCAAGTCTGAGATTTCTGAAGTCAGCCTGTGGTTTAGGATGTGGTTTAGCCCTGTCTGGGCACTCCTTAGAAATTGGCAATTGAGGGCCATGGCACTGCAGAACCCCTTGGGCTGGTGGCACGGACCAGCCAGTGTTTGAATGGAACACAGGAATGTCTGTGGGATTTGTAAACTTCAGAGTTAATGAGAAAAGGGAATAAGGAGTCATCACATAGTCAGTGTAGAAGAAGGTCCTAAGTCTCCTCATTTGTAATAATCTAAAATACTTTCCTGTGATTCAGACATCTACAAAATAAGCTGTTTTAAGCAAATCCATTTTGCCATTGAAAACTTCCCCATCAGAAAAACTTCCACTTGAAATAAAGGCAGCTTCAGTTTTTCTTTGGATTTTTAAGACAAAAAGTAGGACCTTGCTTCAGAAGGATTTTGCTGAAACTGTAACTTTGCCTTCAGGTTGATGCTTCACGTGGGAAGAGGAATTTCAAAGATGAACAGCTGGAAGGCTGAAACAGCTGAGCATGGTAGATTTTGGTATCAGTCATGTGCTGTTCTCACCCCCAGCAGCTGGCCCTCCCTGTGCCTGTAGAGCAAATTTAACTTCAACAAGTGCCATTGGGAGGAGATTTAGAAATTGTCCATTAGATAAATATTCACAGATGTGCAATAATAAACACCATTAAATAGCATTAGTGGATGGACTTAGCAAAATATACATCACATACAGGAGTATCTCTAGTGAGCAGGGAAAACAGGTGAACTCCCATTGTATTTTATGACACAAGGTCCAAAATTATATTCTGCCCACCTGCTTCTTCATTCTAACACAAATTGCCAGGGCACATATATAGACATGTATAAAATTTGACTAGATACTACATTTTCCTCTTACAGGTGAGCATATTTATTTTGATAATGTCTGTCAATATAAAACTTGTAACATTAATAAACTATGTCATCCCTTTCAAATATATTTCATACTTACTGATTTTTTTTCTTGGAGATAATAAATCACATGAATAAACCTTATTAATCATATAAGCAGACCCTTAAAACACTGTTGAAAAGATTTTCCAACTCAAACACCTTTTAAGACGCAATGACATCATGTCTGTCGGGACATTGTTATGCAGTGAAGATTGTGAGACATTTTCCCCCCCATAAAGTTGCTGTAATAAAGTTTGTTACTGCAGTCATTAAAGTCATGTTTTCTTCTCTTACCTTCTTCCTTTCTCTGGTGCTATCCATTGTTAGGGAGAAAGAGAAAACTTGCCACAGTGAAAAATCTGTGGATCTAATAATGGAGCCTTCCACAAAGCAAAATACCCATTGATTTCAGCAAGAGGTGTAATCTGTCTTACATTGACTCTGGGGTTACTTGGATCTTCTTGAGCAAGTAGAACAAGCATGGAGAGAAAGAAGAAGGGAAGACCCCAGATTCTACCTGGAAATGAAGAAAAACTGAGGAAATTATATTGTTTCATGGTACTGAAAATCCTGGAAGGTACCAGTCCTCACTGGAAGCCTTCACTTGTGGGTATCCTGACCCAGAGGAAGGTGCTGGCTCAGCTGACAGGTTCAACAGAGGCTTTGCCTGGTGAACATAGCAAGGGTTTTTTTTGACTAAGCTAAAAGAGAGAACAGAAGATGAGGGTGATGAGTTTTATCAGTTGGAGGCTGCAGATGCTTGGGTGGTAGCAGCTTCTGAGTGAGATGAAAGCCATGATAAAGATGATATTTGGTGTCTCTTCCTGCTATTTCAGGCGTTGAGCTCTGTGCTGCTTCGAACAGGCCCTGGAGGGTGCCACAAACGCTGTCACAGCAGCTCCCCACGAGCTCACCCAGCTGTGGTGATGTCTCTTTGGTGGTCTGTGAAACCAAAACCTCAGACATGCCATTGGTGCCTGTGACTCAGACCTGCTGTGTGCCTCCTCACACCCTGCCCAGAGGAAGAGAAGCATTTGTGAAAATAAGTTTTGGGTTTGGCTGCTTCCAGAAGTGCCTCTCTGGGCAGATGGTCCCTCTTGGGAAGGGAATGCTGTGGAGTGTGTCGTGTCCTGCAAGCAGGGATGTGTGTCTGGCAGCACAACGAGCAGAGAACCTTGAAGAGCAGTCTCAGCCTCAGTGTCTCACAGGTGAAGGCTGGAAGAACCTCCTGAAGGCACATACAAAAATCCAGCTGAATTCAAACCCCTTGGTTGGCAGAAGACAGCTCCATGTGGCAGAGCTGTGCCTGCTGCTGGGTGGCTCCAGTGGGGACCAAGATGGAGCTAAAGTTGTCTGACATCCTGTGTCCCAACTGCCCTCCCAAATTACTACACACAAAAAAAGCCTCATCCAAGCTCTGACCTAAGCCAGCTGCAGTCCCTGCAGCAGGTTTCCTTCCCAAAAGATACCCTGGCCAACTTTAAGACAATTCCCAGGGGTACACCTGCCTGATGCTGATTAGAAGCTGTCTCAGATGCCCCGTGCCACCACACTGCCTGTGATTCCAGCAGTCTGCTCTGGGGATAGTGGCACCTCCTGCCTAGGAACCTGCATTCCTGGCTGTTTTTCTTCTTGCCTGAAAACTAGTCAGAGTGCACAACCCTCTCTAACTGAACAATTAAGCTATTAAGTAACTCAGTTAATAAATTCAGATTTTGCCCTAATACATTTCTAATGACCTTGTCTAATAAATTCAAAGCAATCTGGGAAGAATGCTTGTTCCTATATTTTAAAGGCAAAAGTGATTTATATTTGCTGAGAGAACAAAGACAGCCGCATGTGATTTATTACTATCAGTCACTGTATCTTTCATCTCTTTAATTATTTTCTCTACAGGCAGCTCCAAAAGTGCTCTTGAAGGCCGAATGGTGAGCGCCTTTCAAATTCAGACACTGCTTCAGTCTGAACTGCTGATTTTTGCCTTTGTATCTGTAGTGTCAAGTATTAATCAGGGAAGCTGCAATTTAGTTTGCTTAGGTTGGACTTAATGCAAGAAATTATTTTGCATGCTTGGTACCCTACCAGAGCCAAATGCCTGAAACCTCCAAGGCTTTTGTCTGTCAGTGATATTTTCCAGTGTGAAAGCCAGCAACAACTACCAACATCCATAGGCTGATTGCATTTATAACAAGGTTTAACTTTTGTTGTCAGACAATAGGCAGGACATTTGGGACCAAGTCTGAAAGCTGCTCTGGTTTTATTGGACAAAAAGACTGACTTTTCCATCCTTCCAAGAGAGGAGATCTTGCTTGGCATTTGCTGTGAAGCCAAAGGAGAAGATGAACTGAGTGTTGGAAAGCCTGAAGCCAGGACAGGACAAACACAATTACATGAAGAAATCAATCTTGTTTCCAGAGGGAAAAAGGCAGGAATCACCACTTAAAAGCCCCCCTTCTGTCCAGGAATGTGGGGAGATTTCCAGAGGAGCCACATGGAGTTTGGATCTCACATCCCAGAAGGACAGGGGAGCCAAGTTCATCTGTCACTCATGCCCTTCAGAAAGCCCAGCCTAGAGCAGCAAGGGAAATTATTTCTATCCTTGCCCTCTTATATACCCCAGGACTTCCTAAGATTTGAGAAAATCGGATTTAATCTTTGTCCAGCTTCTAATCCCTGATCAGGGCTCAAACAGTGGGAATTTTTTCTGCCAAGCCTGTCTTCCAGCTTTTTCCAGGTAGTCCTCAAAACAGGCCTGGCTGGGATTCAGACAGGAAAAAACATTTCTACAAGATTTTCTGTCTGGCTTTACGAGCCCTAAAGGTCTGGAGAATACCGATGAATCATCCAAAACCTCGATAAGTGCCTGCGTGACTCACAGACAGAACGGACATTGGGGATGTAGGACAAGGCACGGCTTGGTCCCTGCAGGGGAACCAAAACTGCCTGTCCTGAACAGCCTGGGCTCCCACCACAGGTGCTGGGGAAGGAACAACTCCAACCCATCCAGGTCTGCATGGCCTGGAAAAATGTTTGTGTCCTGGAGCTCCCTGTGGGCAGTGTCGCAATCTCAGGCTTGCACGCGCTGTTTACGCCACACGGTCACCAGCGTCTCGCTCGGTTCGAGTGCTCTGTCCTAAACATAACAGTAAGAAACAAGGAGCTCCCAAGGTTTCTTCTTCAAATCTCTCCAGTCCCCACTGTGCTCAAGCATACGTCTTCTCAAATGACATGCCCCGGGTTGAGTCTCTACAGCTAAAGGAAACTTGTAGCAGCATTTTTTGGGGTCAGTTTTTCATGACTGAGACCTAGTCATGCAAACAAAGATTTATTTTTCCTTCTGACCAAAACAACTTTAAGGAGAAAATTCTTTCCCATGACTAAAACCTAAAGGCTGGAATTTCTTAACAGAATGTCAAAGCAGAAAGTTTCAGGGAAGGGGTCAATTTGGGGCAATTTTACATGTACATTCTTAAAATGAGAAAAAACCCACGTCTGGTATTTAGTGATTGTCATGCAAGTAAGTATCATGGTCTCTACCAAGACAAGAGTCCTTGCTCATTCTCACTGCTAGCTAGAACCACTGCTAGCACCGGTTGGGATTGTTTCTGCCAGCACTGACTGGCTTATGTGCTAGTTTTCATCGTGAATGAGGTGAGCTGCCCAATCATGACAGCCAGTTGAAGCTCAGCCATCCTGTACCAAATGCCTCAAAGCTCTAGAGGTATTTAAAAATTGAATATCATCATCACCCAAGGGCTAAGATGCACTAACAATGAGACCTTGGGTTTATATTTGATTCAAAAGGCAGTAAGTTACTACCAGGGACACAGCATCTCCTCAGAGGACTGTGTGAAGGGCTGTTTTCATCAGCCCAGCTTCTGCCCCTGCACGTCCCTCTCCTAAAGTCATGGGAACTCAGATGGAGGGGCCATTTCTTCTGTGCAGCAGTGGAGGGTGTAGACCCACAGGCAAAAAGGGGCAATACCTTGTCTCAAAACCAGAAACCTCTGCTCTACTCCTTCCCATTATTTCAGGGTATACAGAAAGTAATAACGTGGTATTTAACCAAGTTACCACCACCAAAGCTTTGAACAGTCAAGCTTAGAAGGGTGCAGAACATTGCTCTTACCATTTTCCGCCATGATGTTATAGCCCAGAGGCTGGCAGAGGGAGCCCCAGCTACTGCATTGCAGGGAAGCACAACCCTCCCAAAAGCTGCTCCAAAGCCTGGCTATCCATCTGACTGCCCAGCTAAAATGCAGCAACAATGGAAACAGAATTCATTAAACTAAAATAGACATGATTTTATCCTTGTTGGCCTAACCTCAGTTCCTTGTACATAGAAACCTTCCATTTGTGGGCCTCGACATTAACAGATGAGTTATTAACTAGCCATGGCTAATTATAGATAGCTGCATCACCTTCTTAAAAGGGAGACATTGTCAAGGCCAGCTAAGGCCAAGGCTGAGGTCTCATGGAGTTAATCTTATTGTAAAAACTACTCAATAGAAAATATTTTGTTTTACCTTCAGCTTCCACTGAAAATCAATTTTATGGTAATTTGAACAGCTTCCTAAAGTGTTTGCAAAACAACCATCAAAGCAGGGCAGAGGTAAAACAGGTTAGTCTGTCTTCATTGTCTGAGCTGGCACTGAACAGCATGTATCGGTGAGAAGGAAATCATTAAGCCTTTAAACTTCCTTTCATTTAGATGATATACAATATTGTTAATGAACACAGTTACGGGCATTTGCCTTCCCCAGCTCTATGACTTTTTACTTAGTACCACACTTTTAATCTTCCCACAGACTTACAGAATTGTTATCCCTGAAAGGAAGCGAGACCTCCCTCACTGATGAAGATTTATTTTGCTAATGTTTTTTGACGAGGCAGGAACACAGTGTGAAGGAATTAAAGGAATAATAAAATAAACATTTCTACCCACAGAAAGAGGAACCCACCCTCCCAAAGCACCCCTTGTTCATGGGTGGGTGTCCTGCATCGGGGCCACACCAGAGCCTGGGGTCCTCTCAAAAATACTCAGCAGGGAGGGCAGAGCAGGGCTTGACTGGTGTGAATGGAGGGAGGGGAGTAAGTTCTGAGGTGGTGGAAACCAGTGTTGATGCCTGGACTCTGAGCCAGTGCTGATTTAGCAGTGAGAATCAGGACCTCTCCAGAAAATCTCCAAATGAAGACATGTGTGACATTAGCTAAGGCTTTCTAATTAATGGAGAAAACAAATCTGCTCCACCCCAGGCAGCTGCAGCTCCAGCCAGCATGTTACTTATTAGCTCAAATTATTATTATTATAAAAAACACTTGACTTTCTTATTCAAAAAGTAAAAAGGGATTAGTGGGGTCTCTCAGACAGCTCTCCTCTGACTAACCTTCAGCATCTCAGACAAAGCCTCAACCAGAACAGAGGCTTTCTCAGGGCATGGACAAAACAGATCCCAAACCGCTGCAATAGAAAGTCAAAGGCAATACTTGACATGGCACTCAACTCTGTTTGCTGACTTTTCCTAATGCATACAATAAAATTCAGCCCAAATATGTCACTGCTGCCAATTACCCAGGGCAACAGCCTGACCCTGGAGCTGGTAAATCAATGGAGACACCAGGGAAAGCTGCTTTCCCCGAACGTGAAGTAGGTGGAAGACCATAAATGTGCGAAACACACCAGGGAGGATTAGGGGCTGCAGAACAAAACGTGCTGGGAGGGCTCCAAGTGAGTGGGTCCCCTGTGGCCACCACCCCTCCCAGCTTGGGCTTAACCAAGGGCTGCACAAACCTGTCCCTGGGGAGGCTGCACCCCAGCCCACTCCCACCCAGAGACCAGAGAAAAGGGGGGTGATTCATCAACCAAATGAGGATGCCAGGAAATGAGGAAACCCCCATAGGAAGTCTGAGCTTCAACAGCAAGGGGATGGGGCTGGCTGGAATGTCAAAGCCAGCTTTCCCCAAGGCAGCTAAGCCCCAGGCTGCGTGGGAGGGGGCAACCAGGGATGGTGTTGGCATTTGATTAAAAATTATTTGATTGGCAAATCCGAGCTGCCTGGGACTTGGTAGATAACAAGCCACAGCTTAGGTGTGAAGAGCTCTCTTTAACCTGAAAGTATTTTCCTGTTAAGCAAACTGCATCATACACATCCCCATCTCTGCCAGCTCTGCTCAGACTGAAGCTGTTCTCAGTTTTGATGGCTGAAGCACTAAAATAAGTGGAATCCAGTAATTTTTATGGAAATGCTGAACAGCAGTTGGTGTTTTTCATCAGCCAGGCCCACCACACGTGTCTGGATGCTGTGCAAATGCAGTCCTGGGGATAGCAACACCTCTTGGGATACAGGCTGAGGTGGGAAAATGGCTGAGCCTTTTCCATGGTGGCTTCCTCACCTGTTCTTCACCTTATGGAGAAAAGCTGTGCCTCCCAAAGAGCCTGCAAAGGACTGCAGTGTTGGTGTCAGAAGGATTTTGAGGAGCGTGATGTTCTGCCACTCCCCTTCTGGGCTTTGCGGCCCTGCATGGTGTGTAATGGTCCAGAGAAAATCAATTGGACACTGCATTTGAGAGATAAGGGTTGGGATATTATTCTGAATAACCTGGTGACCCCAATCAATCTCTGTTCTCAAACCTTCTGGAAGTTTGATACTCTAGCCTGCAATTAAGCCTCCACAGCCAAGAACTCTAGCAGATGTTCCAGTTAAAACACCTTTATTAACTATTTATTTTTGATGAATATCATGAGATACCAGCCAATGCATTTAAAGGCAGACCACAGGTTCTGCCTGATTGGTACATGGTCCAACTAAGATTTTGAATTATTTTTTTTTAAATTGCTTTCAACGTTTTTGGGGTTTTTTTAAGTTGATAAAACTAACATAAACTGTGAAATCCCTCAGACTTCCTTGTGATAGTGACTCTGGGAAAAGAACTTAAGCGAAACTGTCACAGTGGAAAGAAGAGAGTTTGAAATGTGATGGGGTATGAAAACACTCTGTCTCCCCCTCCTGAGAGGGAGCAGGCTGGGATGATGCTGGGTGCTGCTCTGGGTGCACTTGTTCCATTTGAATCAAGCAAGAAATTATACCTGGTGGGAATGGTGCTGCTCAGGGCAAAGTGGATGCAGAAGACAAAGACGAGTCTGGAGAACAAGTATTGAACACAAAGGTTAATTCCTCAGATAATAACATTTCTGTTGAGCCAAACTTAAGCTTGCTTCCTGCTCTGTGCTGCCCCTGGGAGTATACACTGCTGCTGCTGCATCATGCCCTCCTTGTGTGCTTTTGGACATGGTTAGAAGGGACAAGAGAGGAATAAATCCTGTGCTTGTCCCTTGAGGGCACACAAGGAAGATACTCGCCAGGGGATGCACAGAAAAACTTTCCTATTGCCACTGCCTTCAGATATGGCCAGGACACTCCCCAGTGCAGCAAATTCATGCACATAGGGCCCATCTTACCCAAGGGCTGGACTTTTGTCTCTGTACCATGCTGCAGAGCCCTTGAAAGCCTTTCCCTGTCTGCTGGGCAGCTCAGCCCAGAGTCCCCTCATAACTCCTGCATATCCATCAGCCACATGGTTGGCCATGCAGGGTCTGACCCTGAAGTCCCCAGGGCACTGTTTCCTGGTGGATATTAACGTTGGTGAGTGATGCCCACTTACGCACCCTGCACAGCTGGCTCTGCCTACACCAAATCCCCCCGAGCTGGCCCATCCAGGGCAGGGGGAGAAGGGGCCTTCGGCGGGAAGGTGTTTTTCATCACCCCAAGAGCTGTGTCTGATGGCATTGTCAAAAACAGCAGGTAGCAGTGACAGGCAGGGTCATTCCCCTGCCCAGCCCCAGCCCCTATTGTGCCGCCTTTCAGTGCGAGCGAAAGGTCAGCCCACAGCCCCCGCTCCCAGCCTTCGCTTTTTTGTTACGATTGTCACAAGGTAAATTAATCAGATTTACGGCATTAAGCCTTGCCGTATCTTGAGCCTTTCAGTCTTTTCTGCCCCCAAAACTTCCCTAATATGAACAGGCTCTTTGTTTATCCTTGCCCATACAATCTTCATTTGATGATGGAGGAGCGGTAGAGGGACAAAGACTGGAGGAGAGGGCTGCTGCCTGCAGGTGCCCTGTGTCACAGTGCTCACCACCCAAAACACTGGTGGGTCCATTGCTTCAAATATTTCTCCTGGTTAGCCAGCTGGGGAAGATTCAGTTTTCAGAGCTGCAGTGCCACTAGCACATCTTTCGGGAGGAGTTGCTGCCCCTCCAATCAATAAAAGGCAAGAGCAATTCTGCAGCAGGGGCAAGACGCCACCACCGTGAGCATAAAGCACAATTTATGTCCCTCTAATGTACCTACAGCATATGGGACCACTTACACAGTTGTTTGCCATGGTCAATGGGGCTGCTGAGCCATTGGGGAGCTGGGTCTTATTTCACTTTCTGACGGGGATTTGGAAATGACCGGCCCTGCAGCCAACACAGGGCTCCCCAGCCACGCTCCCAGCATGAGCCAGCAGCAAGGCCGGGGGAGGTGACAGGTATCTTTATCCCACCACGCAGGAGAGCTCCAACGTCCCGCTGGCAGGAATTTGTCTGCAAATTTTCCTCCATTGAAAGGAATGAGGTGGCAGATATGATCACTTGAATAAGGGGCAGGCGAGGGACACTTCAAAAACTTCCTGTGCTCCAAGGAATTCCCTTCCCTTTGGGAGACTGTGAGCCACTGCTCCCCTCTATTCCTCACTCATAGGATCTCACATCTACAGCTGCCAGTTTTCTCAGGAAGTCTTATTTCTGCAGAGTATACAGCTTAGAAAGACCTATACCTAATCCATCCATATGGAAAAGCAATCTTTAAAGGAACAGCAATGAAACTCAGAGAGAGTAATAAATGCAGCTGCAGTGAAACTCACAGCCAGAGTGGGAATGGGTGGGAAACAGTATCAGTGACCTTATCTTCCATAGGTGCATTTGGTTTTGATTTGATTATCCTCAGGGCAACTCATAACCGTGAAACATAAAATACATTAATGCATTTGTTTTGGGCAATGGCATGCAGATAAGAGGAAGATTACACACCACATTTGAATGCTGGGTTTGTCTTGACTTTTCTGCTTCCAGTTTTTTAACTTTTGCACAAAAAACAAAAAGAAAAGCAAGATGATGGTACGCAGAATGTACATTCAAATGACTTCTCCATAATCAGAAAACTTTTGGTGCATATTTAAATTTAAAAAGGAGAACGAGATTGATATCCTAAATTCTCATCATCCATCATTCTTTGCAAAAAGACCTCTTCCCAGAGACAGCTGGCAGGCTGACTGCCTTCCCTCCAAAAATAAGCAGTGTGGGTGAGTTTGCACATAATCTTTTGGCCTGGTGCTGATACACAAGCAAAGATGTCTGTAGCTTTTGGAGTGTGACTGGTGTCACATTGAGTGAAAAATGAGACCTTGGGGTGAGCTGAGAACCCTCTGTGACCCAGAGCTGGTTTGTGAGTAAAGCCAGCAGCATTGCTTCCTTCCCCTGCATGGGGGCTGGCCCCCCACAACTCCTGGCATGCTCCTCCTTCTGCAACCCCGAGCCCACGATCCACTAAAACCACGAGGACTTCAAATATCTGGGTCGGAGCTTCCTAAAGAGCAGGAGGGTGAGCCTGGCATGAAACCATAGTTCTGCTGAGTATCCTGTGGAGTGGCAGCAGCAATTTAGATTCTGATAAGATTCTGTTGAGAGGTATTAATGTTTTTTAATTAAAAACTTAGTCCAGCTTTGAAGCTTTGATTTGTTTTATTGTCACTCCCTATTGACACTGTCCCACTGGGAAAGCTGGTGGAACTCTCTACCTCCAGCACACAAGCTCTACCTGCTTCACAGGGATGAAGTGTTTGCAACAGTTTTTTTTTGCATTTTCAGATCAGTATAACATATTTCCTAAAATAAGAAGAAAATAGATGTGAGTCATGCTTTCAGGTGCACATCTACTTAAATGTTTTGCCAGCATACATCAGCTACAATCATCATGGTGATTTCCTCAAGATTAAAAAAAGAGAAGAGGAGGAAAGAACAGGCACTCCTGACCCTCCCTGATTTTTTAAAATGGTGTCATTTTTTTTGGCTTTGTCATTATTTTCATTTCCCTCTTCTCCCTCTCCCCTAGAAATTATTAAATCATTAAAATGATTTTAAAAATAGCGAAGCAGATGTCTGGCCTGTTTGATCTCTAGCCTGAATATGGAAGAAAAAGGAGTCAAGACTCTGATTATGGAAAAAAAATGTAGAAGAGATGAAAAAAATTCTAACAAGAAAGTCATGAAGGAGAAGATTTGGCTTTGATCTCCACACTGTACTGGCTTTGCTGGGCGGGGGGCTCTGCTGAGCAAAGCTGGGCTGTTGCGTGGCTGCTTCATGGGCTCACAGGGGCAACACTTTACACCATCTGTTCAAAGGCAAACAAGTCACTCTGAGTGAGATTTCCATCCTTTGGCTGTGAGAAAGCAAGCAAAATACGTATTTGTAGCCCTCAAATCATGGATGCTGTTTTGATTCCTACACAACTAGCTTCCTTCAGCTGAAGGAGACTGATTAACAGGCTGCAGCCTTGGTTTGCTTAATCATTTCAGTGCCTTATTTGGATACCCTCCTCTTTCCCTGCTGCAGGGAATCCAGAGGGTAGGAAGCAACCATTAGAAATCAGAGCAATGACGGCAAAGAGGGTTAGCAGGCATGCAAAGCTAACCTGCTCACACTGCTCCTGGTGATTTTCAGCAGTAGAAAGTATGCTGGGAACAACAAGGGATCATTTGTCATGGACCCACTGCTAAAAGACTCTATAGGTATGTTGGACAAATATTGAGATTTCGGCCACTTACATTTTCACCAGGTCTCCACTGGTCCTTTGAGGACCTGTCATTTCAATCAGTCTCTCAAGGCTGCTTGAATTGCTTTCTATCTTGAAGGAGAATTATAAAATTATGAAGATGGCCTGAGAGCAGGACATATCACTCAAATCCATCCAGAATTTGGCAGTTTTGATAAAAATATAAGTGGTACCATGGTGTTTGGGATTGCAAGTTCCACCAACTTCACAGCCCCACCAACACACTTCAGCCCTTTCCATAGTGAGACAGAGAAACAGGACAGGAATTATCTCCTGGACCTGATTTTGTTTGAGAAGCAGTCAGAGGAGATTCCAGTAAAAATAGTCCACTCTTGCTCACCACACCTACTCCTTCCGGAGCTATGGGCTTTACCTTTTTGCACAGTCCCCCTCTGAAAGTCCATCTCAGATGTTTCAGAAGGAGAAAGAAGCTCCACAAAATGTGGAGGTGGGGAAATCTATCCCACACAGATCCCACCTGCATGACCGGCAGTGATGGACTCAAGCTGCAAGGCATTAATCTTCATATGTCTTCCAGGCATATTTTAGGATTCAGCATCTGAAAGTCTACATGTCTGAAAACAATAGATCCTTTCTTTTTGTCAGTGCAGCTCCAGGGGACAGAAGAGGCTGCTGTGATGTCTTGGGCACCAACACCCAATGCAACTTTTTTTCTGCCAGCAAATCCTCTGTGGGTGGTGACTGTAGACTAAAGAGCTGCAGGTGTCTGCATCCATGTAGGGCTCCTGGAGAGAAATTCTTCTTTTCAAACATTTGTGTGGAGCCAGTTTCCAGGAGACAATGCTAGGGGAGAGTCATTCTCCTGCAGGATCCATATTATCCAAACTCTTCTGCCCTTCAGGTGCTGTATGGAAACAGCTTCTCACCAGCCGTGGCTGCCTCTTTGCCTGTTGAAAAATTTGCCAATAGCAGTTTGAATCAGAACAATCCAGTCCTGACAATCTGCTGCTTGGAGTATACCAGGCATCTCATTTTCCAACTGGAAAAGTCTTTTACCTTAGCTCTGCTGATGAAAATTAATTGAAGACACATGTTCACAAGACCCAGAGGACATCTGTGTAAGCATTCAGTGAGAAGATCAAGACTAACTCACACCAAGAAACCATGTGCTTAACTAGCATCACCTGTACTGCTGACTGCAGACATGCAGGAGGTGCCCTTGTGGTGCCAGGACACCCAGTTTTCATGTCAGCCACCCAGAGAACAGCCCTGACTGTCCCTGGGTGTGTTTTCAGACAGTGGTGTTTGCTGAATGACAGGAGCAGCCTCTGATCAGAGAGAGAGCCCAGATCTACTGGGACAGGCAATGGCATGAGCAGAATCCTAGAGCAGGCAGCTAATACAGGAGATGAGCAAAGCAGACATTAATTGCAGCTACACGGAGTTGTATCAGCTGGGAGGTGTTTCCAGGGTCAGTGTGGGCTGTGGTGGGGCTTTCAGAGAGATGACACCTGGCAGCCTGGTCCCTGTCTTTGGACTGTCTGTCCCAGCCACGTGCCCCGAGAAGTTGGCTCCAGCTGGGAGGGTCCTAGAGCCCTGCGTCAGCTGGGGAGTGCAGACACCCTCTGCGAGGTGCCAGCCATGGAAAGGGCCTTTCCAGAAGGTCATAGCAGGGACAGATGGAAAATGGTCTTTATTTAGCTTGGAAAGCTTTCCTTTTGGGCGGATCTAGCATAAAGGTGGGGTTCCCCCCCGTGCCCTTTCCAAAACAAGGCAGCAAATAGGACAAAACTAAAATAAGAAAACCTCAATCACACCTGATCAAACAGAACATTTAACTCAATCTAAGAGAAAAGATTTTATTTCCTTTTCATGTGTTTCACTTATGGGTATTTTTCATTGGTTTGTTTTTTTCAATTCTAAACTCATGTATTAATTCAAAAATAGTAAATTCAACATTTCACAGTGGGACAGCAGATCAACACAATGCACAGAACTTTCTCAATTCAAAGTCTGTATGTTTTATTATATTTTAATGTTTATTCTCCATCTTTTTCCCTCCAAAATGATCCACAGATTGTGATCGTAATTCATAAACAGCCCCAGCCACTGTGAGCTTGGCCACACTGCCTTTCCACTGGACCAATGACCAACTCATAATGTCAACCAGTGTTACTGGTGCCACTCCTGAGAAAAGAGATCTTCTGATATTTTACCAGCATTTCTCAGAGTGAGAAGTCTGCTCACTGGTCTGCCAAAGGTAAGACCAAGTTTTTAAAACCTGAAGGTCACAAATTGGGTTTTAGGCAGCTGAAGAAAATGTCCTAGGCTGTGAGAGTGGATGAACGAGCACCGATAAACTGCTGTAGTCTTGGTCTTGCTGGTGGATGCTTTTTACAAAGGGACACAGTAGGTAGAAAATATGGATTTTGTCTCATCAAGGCTCACCAGAGCTCATCTGGAGGCCTCCTTGAGCAGTCCAAGGGAGTCCTGTTTACTTGGAGCTAGTTTGCACATGAAGTTAAAGCAAGTTAAGTCCAACTGACAATTTAAAGCACGGTTGATCAAAGCACAGAAACACAAGGCAGCATTACTCCAAGCTAAGCATTCACCCTGCTGTCGAGTGTCTCCTCAGCACCTCTCCCAGGCACTGTGATCTTTCTGTTGCTGTCACCAGCTGAGAGCCAGCGCACAGAGGGGATCCTCCACTGATGGTGTCTTTAACACACACCAATGAGCACGAGTGAGTCTAAAACTGGGGGAGGCTGGAAGGAAGCACTGGATCCCCCAGCGCTCCTTACCCCTTGGGCAGCAGGAACAGCAATCTCTCCACTTGCTGCTGTGGGGAACACGTGCTGCACAGACATGCCTGAAAAATGTGGTGAGTACTCATCCAAAAACCCAGTGCAGAATGAACTACTTTAAAAAGGAGATTTTAAGAAAATAGTTTCATTGCTTGAAAAGCTCCTAGTCCCAAAATAAGAATTATTGCTCAGTTTCTGTAAAAAAAAAAAAAAAAGAAAAAAAGCAGTAAAAGCATCAAATCCCAAATGTAGGCTTTATCCAACTATATTCCTATAGAAAATATGTCTCATTTTCCTGTCTGGTTTGATGCTGAAAACATCTGGTCTTGCTCACTGACAAAAATGCACCTTAAGGACCACCTCTCACTGTCAAGGAAAACAACATTGGATACTCAGCCAGGAGCATCTTTGCACCTCTGCCTCATATGGATTTTGCCACTGGCTTTAAGGGTAGCAAGAGCCAGCACAGCACCCCCAACACAAGCATTTGGAAGCAGTTTGCTCTGCATCCCACTCCTCACTTGTTAGGGATTAAGAAGGAAAGGTGTTTAAAGCTGTGGGCTGTTGGGATGAGCTGGGGCTGCCTCTGGAGTGCAGGAGTGGCTGGAGGCAGCCCTAGGGAGAGAACTTAGACACAGCAGCACTGGCCCTGCCATAAATGTGTCCCACAGTATGACACTGTCCCCTTCTCCCAAGGGTTTGTACTCCAGCTTTGTCTTCAGAAGCCTCCTCAGATTGCAGGAGGCACCTCTGCCCTGGCCCATGGGCAGCACAGCCTGTACTTTGGAAAGAAAAACCCTTCCACTGTCGGCTGCTGTTAGGCATGAGAGCCTGCAGATCATGGCACAGAGCTGCTGCTTGAGGCCTGTTTAATACCCTTATGTCAACAGCTTCTCCTGGTTCTCACAGGCACAAGTGATGTAAATGCAGTCCAGCCCACAGCACAGGAGTGTGTTCTTGGCCAGAGCAGCTGCAAGTGGTCTCCCAAAGCACAGATAAAGCCTGAACCACTTGGACCAGAGCCATGAGCAGCTTTGGGAAGTCCTCAATACTGATGCTTGCAGCTGGGCCAAAAGTATCCTGGCAGCAGCACGCTCCTGGCCCTGCCCCAAGCAGCACCTTCCCCAGGCAGGTCCAAGGGGCCTGGGAGGACATCTCTGCTGGGCTTTGATGGGATGTCTGGGGGTGTGGGATACACATATTGAGAAAGTAAGAAATTACAGCCTGAAAAATATTCTAGGCTGGAGCTTCTCAGCTCTGTTCCCAGCCTGATAAACTGGTCCAGCTAAAGGCCAGGGAAAATCTCTCCCGGGATGATACCTTGGTCAAAAAGAAAGGAATTAATAACAAGATAGAACACCTGTTGTGTGCGTGACCAGGCCCTGGGAACAAGGTGTCTTCTCTCTGAAGCAATCATCTTTTTCTGCTGTTGGAGTTGCGAGTCATGTTATAAAAACCAGTGTGTTTCTGAATAAACTTGTCTCTCTCTTTCCTGTCATGAGAGATGACCATGTAGCTGTGCATCTTAATTCCGCTGCACCTAAGGGGTTAACACCCCATTCCATGGCTACATGGGGGCACATCACAGGCTGCAGGAAGAAGTGCTCAGGCCTGCCAGGGTGACTTCTCTCCACACTGCAGGCCTCCCTTTGGGACTGTAGAGTGTCAACCAGTTCCACGTATCCATCTGCTTCTGCTCCTTCCTCACATGCTAGCAGCCATTCTGCTGTTCAAGGTGGCATCTGAGCCTGCTTCAGAGCTGAAGCAGAGGCATATGAAAGTTGAGTTATGGAGAGACTCCTTACAGGCTGGCAGCAGTCTCAGTGACTCACTAACTTGTGATTTCCTCTGTGGTGGTTTTCCAGCACAGCTGCTCCCGGCCGCAGCACATGGCGAGTGCTGGCAGAATGAGCACCGTGTCATTTCTCAGAAGGCTGGGCTGTGTGGGCAACCTGTGCATTGCTCATGCAGATCCCCACAACAAACTCTAGTAATTGCCTCAGAGGATAACAGGCCATAAATCTGGGCAGCTGCACATGTGAGGCACGCATGGTCTGGCTCCTGGAATCAAAGCGCGTGTGTTTTTGCTGTTTGCAGTGGCTGAACGTGTTTCTCATTCTGGATTCCCCCTTTTAGAGGAAACTCCCTCCATCCCCCTCACTTCTCTCATCCTCTTTATGAGAGGACCTCAGGCACTCTGGAAATATGGGAGAGGTTTACACCACTCCTGTGAGACATCTCACAACTTCTTCGTGCCATTTGACACATGAGGAAGCTGCACACAGTAATTTTTTACACGGACCTTGCAGGAGATGCTGAATGAAGTAAATGATAATTTTCTGGTTTTCTGGCCCCATATTTTTTTCTCCAGGTTTGAAATCATAGCATTTTTGTTGTCCACAAATTTGATTACAAAACACCCAGACTGCTTGGGTTACCAGCTTATTTGCAAACCTGAAACTTAGTTCTAGGGTCACAGACCTATTTTGTGCAAACTCAAGGTTAAGGTTTGAGTGAAAGAAGAAAGAAATCTTTTTCCTCACAACTCCATGGAGGAAAAAAAATGAAATTTAAAGAGGCTTTGTCAAACAAAACCTAACCTGGCCGGTCCAGGAACCCCATACAAAGGGGCATTGTGCTCTGCTTAAGAAACAGCAACTCCAGTCTGTCAAGATTGTGTCCTGTACTGCCAGTGCTCAAGAAAGTTGGACTCAGGTAGCCAAATAACCTGATGACTTCATGTCTGAGAGCTGGGTAAGAAGTATCTTTCTGCCACCTTTCCCTTCCCACTTATTTACAGGAGGGAGTGTGCAGGACAGATCAGATTCAAACACAGTAGGTAGAAGAAGAGGGGACAGAGACAGGGGAGGAGGGTCAAGCACCAACCCAGGCAGTGGGGCTGATCAGCGCTGGAACTGTAGCACAGGACCTGCTTACCCACAGGGGTGGCCAGCTATGAACATGGGGAACAAGACCAAGCAGGAAAAAAAGCAGGGTCGTTGAGATCAGCACAAATGCACTGGGATGGTTCTGCCCTGTGGCAGAGCAGCCCAACACTGCACTACACTGTAGTGCCGCAGGAGCCATCCTGGGGGTGACACTTGGAGGTGTCCAGCACCCTGCTGCTCCTGGGGGTGGGCAGAGAGATGAGTGTGACTGCCTGGGCTGGTCCTCAGCTGCTCAGGGAATACCACCTGTGCTCTCTGGAGGATGCCACCCTTATTTCTCAGGACTGTTGGGTTTCCTGGCTTGACATGCTATCTCATGTCCCTCTCTTCTCAACATTTAGCAGTGCACTCTCATATATTTGATTTTCTGCCCGAGAGCAGAGGGCACTAGAGTTCCAACAAAACACTGAGCAGGTATCTTAGCAGCGGTTTGCACTTCAGTGCCACAGTAAGGAGCCCTAGGAATGGACTCTGTCCCTTGAAACCAAATTAGTGCCTGTTCCCATCCCATAGTGAAACCAGCCCTATGGAAACAGAAGCAGCAGCTCAGATCCCTGTGCAGCACGTGTGCACAATACTTGTATGGCATTCACACAGTCTTCTACCAGCATCCTGGGAACCTGCAGCATTCAAAGGGCTGCCAGCATCAGGATTTCTGTCCAGCCCATTGCAAAGACCTTCAGGCTAAACAAGTGACCTCCCAGAGCTGCATGTTGCACACGGCCTGGTGTCTCCCTGATGCGCTCTTTTCCCGTAATGTACCTGAGACTTCATGCCATGCTTTAAATAAAACAGCTGTTCTGACCACTTACAAGAAGGCAGGGAATGCAGCCACACTTTTCCAGCCATGGAAACCACATGAAAAGCTCTACAGGCAACTTTCCCCAGCATTCCTACTCTCCTTCATGCAGGCTAATCCCAAGAAAAGCTTGGCCAGAAAAAGATTTTCAGAGTTGCATGTCATAAATCCAGGGTTTCACTAACATTTGCCAAAGGGTTTTCCTCTCCTAGGAGGGTGTCTAAATCATCCTTGATGTGAAGTTAGGGAACAAAAACTACCAGGTCTCTACAGTCAAAAGTATTTCTTTTCTGTTTCTTCCTGATGAAACTGTTAGCTGGATTTCCAAATCCCTCGGAGGAGGAGCCTTCCTATCCCTTACTTTTCATTCTTTCTGATATTCTTCCCTTTTGTTTTCAGCTTTTGTTTTGCATTTTACTGCTGTCAAGCACAGCAGAAATACGATACAAGACTGTTGATCCAGTCTAGTTTGTAGCCTGTGAAAAGTTCCCTAGAACACAGCAGGATGAAATCTGCAGGTCATACAGGAGCAATTTTAACTGTCTAAGCTAAACAGAAAACAAAGCCTTTTCTATGAGGTTTCAGGGAAAAGCTACAGTTCTAATAGGGAATTCCATCTCCATGGGTGAATTTATAGGTCATTTAAAAATATAGAAAAATAAGCACTTCTTGCCTAGAAATCACTGAAATTGAAAGCACTCCACCACAAGCATTGCTTTTTCAACTGAGCTAACATTGTGCTATGGAAGTGAAAATGGAGGATGGCTTCTTGGATGCAGGCATTTAATGTGATTTAGGTTTGGGGCTGCAGCAAAACCTGCTGAGAGGTTCCTGTATCATAGTTCAAGTGGGTTGACTACATAAGAGACCCATGGTGCCAAAGTAACCTCCAGAAGTTTTGGGAGAAAGGACTGGGAACACATACACATATGGATTTTCTGGGCTTGACAGAGTCAGGGCACAAGCCACGCATTCAACTGAGCAGCAGCATGGCTTGAGGAGAGGGGCTTGATCCCTGAGGGTTTGTCCCATGGCCTTGGAGGACCCTGGAATTTCCTCCAGAATGGGGGGTGACTCAAACTTTTGTTTTGTGCTCTGGCCCACTATTTCCACAGTCATTTACAACCTTTGTAAAGGACCTGGATGGGCCTCTGTGGCTGGGCCTTCATTTCCTACTGTGCAAGAGGTGAGAAGGATGGGTTTTGTTCAGCAGCTGGGCTGGCCAGGGATGGGGGGCACACTGAGAATGGGGGGCACACTGAGAATGGGGGGCTGCAGGCTGCTGTGCCCTCCCAGGTACCAGCCATCTCTCCCGTGTCAGTCTCTGTCACCTGTGCAAAAACCCCATAATCCACATGGAAAAAACATCATTTGCCACTTTAATAAGGCCATTACCAAATGATTTATTTATTTCCTTATGCACTACTTGCTTTCTCCCTTGCTTTTGGGCTTCATGAGTAATTTTTCTCTCTCTGGATTAAAAAGATTTGTTTTTCTGGTAGATGCAGTAAAACTCCATTTTGTTCCTGCTCTATTATGTGGGCTTCCTATTTGCCATTAAGCCTGTTCATCACTTTTAATGGCTGTTCCTTTCTCTCCTCACAACAGGATGGATGGGGAGTATGGCCATATCCTGAACAACCAGAGACCTTCCTCTCACAGTTGTTCCAGAACTGAGGCTCGTCAGTTGCTGCCACACTGTGATTGCTGCACTGGCAGTTCATTTACCCCCTCTTGCCTCTTTCCACGCAGTGCTCTTTGTCATCTCATCTCTAGTAACAGAACCAGAACTCCTTTTCTTTTTTTTTTGCCCCAAATTAGTATTACATAAAGCTGATTCCACATTTGGAGGCAAAACTCATTCTCTTCTCCTTGTATTTAAGCTCAGCTATGAGATAAAGCTGTAGAAGGTGGGAATGTGTGTGACATGGGAAAGTATGACAGCAGTCAGAGTTATGTCCCCTGCAGCAAACCTGGCTCCAGTGTGGTCTCAAGCAGGGCTCAGCCCCCTGCAGCGAGCTGCTCTGCCAGGGCTGGCTTAAAGGATAGACCAAGCAGGCGTCTACCCACCCCCAGGAAAAGCCTGGGCTGCTAAAAAGCAAGCTTGCTGAAGTAAAAATATTTATTCTCAATTTCCTGTTAAATTTGGCAGGAACAATGAATTTTTTCTTGGAGTATTTTATTAGGAGATAGGGATTTAATGGGAAAACCCAGCAAAACAATCTGCCTCCCCAGGAAACAGGGTAAGTCCGGGGCAACGTTCCTCTCTCATAGCTTTAACAAGGACATATCCCTCAGCTTTACTCTTGGACACTGTGGAGAAACCTCTGATCCGGTGGTTGGAGGCACAAATTCACAGCCAGATGGACCTTAGCAACAAGCCCCACAAAAATACCTTGAGGAATGGCATTTAGGGAAATTATCTGCCTCTGGCAAGAGCAGCTGCAGCACTAAGGTCACCACATAAGCCCACTTGCCTGGCAGTACCCTTGTCTTTCCAAGTGAATCGGACTCACAGCCAAACTTTCAGACAGCAGCATAAATGCAATCCTGAAACAGCCCCTGGCTTGCAGCAGGCTGCGAAGGCAAGACGCAGTGGCTTCTCTTCTGGCTGGAAAAAAAAGCTGGAGTGAACTACCTTCATGTTGCATTGACAAAATCAGTGAATTATTTGTTTCCCCTACTTTCCTTTAAAGCACCAAAATCAAGTTAAAATAGGAGCGTGCATCAGTGACCCAAATGTGACAACAGACACTGGAGACCTCCCCACTTTGGATTGGGTTTAAACCTAGTGCTTTGTATAAAATATTGCAGTGTGATTCATCAGAGAGTCAATTAGGCTTTAATCCAGCTGCAATTTATCCACCCAATGGTTAAACCTATCTTGGTTGCTAATGACCTCCTAATAAGACAGGTACTGGTGTTTTGTTCTAATTTAGAACATTTAAATCCTACCTCAAGCTATTAACATGAAGTGAGGTTGGTTTGTAACACAGGGAAGCAATATAAAGCCATCAGCATTCATTTTGCTTTGGGCAGTATGGAAATTGTCACACTTACCATGCCACCACCACCTTGCAGGATGGGTCAGAGAAGCAGACACTGCATGCACTCCCCAAAATACAGTTCATCTCAGAAAAGCTTTTAATAGCTCCCTGCCAGCTCTTTTCACCCAAGCACTTCACCTTCCCCAAACTTTTCTCCTCAGAGCCTTTTCTCTTAGGAGCATAAAATTATTTGCAATAGGAGAGGGCAGTGAGCTAGAGCCTCTGTATCTCCAGAGACACCCAGGAGTCTGTCCTAGATCAGACACCACCCACAGAGGTTTATCTCCATTTTCTATTTGGAGCCTCTCATTAAAGCCAATCACTTTTCTGCTGCCCTGAGAATGATCTCAGAGACTCTCCTCTCACCTCCCTTTCTTCCCATCCCTAACACAGAAGCTTCTGGACTGTAGCCAAGGAAAGGAAGCTCCCCTCCCCACAAGATCTCCCTCTAGGGCAGCCAGCCAGGCTACTTCCCCTGCCACAGCACCTTTTGTAGCCAGTACAGCAGTGACTCACTCTTCTCAGGTGAGATCAACTACTCTTAATGCAACACACCCATGGGCCTTATTTTTCAATTTTGCAGTCCCTCCTCTTGGTTTAAACACAGCTGTTCACACCAGGCACAGCTGAAGGCCAGTGAGATCTGCACATCTTGGCCCAACATCAGGTGAATCCAGAGCACTGCATGTGTGTGAACAGTCACCATGAAGGAGCTCACCCTGCTCACACTCTTCCTGCACTAGGGGTAAGCTCAATATTGCCCTCCTCAAAATCAGTCCCTTTTAGTTCAGCATGCAGAAGATGAATGTGCTGACTACAGAGTCCTTTTAGCAAGCAGCTGTATGAATACTGTGGATCCTGCAGGAAATTTGGGGAGCACTAGCAGATGCACAAGGGGAGAGAAAAGGGATGTGCCAGGAAACAGGATTTACTTGGGAAATACACACACATTCCTCTGGCAACTCAGGGGATGCTAAATAAAAGCTCACTCTGCTACCAGGAAAGCAGCTGGCTTGTGCACAAGGGAGGAAATCCTGCTGCTACCTGGGAGCTTTCCACTGCCCACTGGGGAAAGCAGTCAGGGCTTTGTGCATAGCAGGAGGGACCATCAGTGAGCTCTGTCCTGAATTTCCAGCTGGCATGACCTGAGCCAACATAACCCCATTCCCCAGAGCAGCGTGTCTCTGTGGGTAGACTTGCAAGGTCAGGCTGTGCCACCCCTTTCTGGCAGCACTCCTGCCCCTGGGGCCTGGCTCCAGAGAGGCTGGCTGTGCCCCGGGGTGCCACTGCCATGCAGTCAGGGCGGAATTTTTCACCTTTACTTAGTTTGCTGGAAACCAATTGTGAATACAATGGAAAGTTTCATGCTGTGCAAAAAACTCCTTCCCATAAAGCAAACATCTACAGATGGAAAGTTTTCATCCTGTCTAATGCCAGAGCTGGGAAAGTAGGGCTGTACAGCCCCAGCAGGAAAGAAAACCCTGCAAATTACTGTGCCCAGGATGCAAGGGAGAGGAGACAGGGAAGCAAGTGTGGTGGACAGAGACCACCTTGTGAAAGTCCTGTTTACACTTGTCACCCAGTAGACCCCAGAGTGCAGTCCAAAGTGCAGGTCTTGGTCTGTGTGACCTGCAGGGGCTGATAACATGGTGCCTTCATTTGAAAGGATCCCCCTTTTCAACTTCATTGATTTTATGTATTTAATGGCTTCAAAGACACTTGTGCTAACGGGCTAACTCTTACCTGGTGAACAAGATAACCATCACTGCACCAAAGCCTGCAGCAAAGTCAATATTGACCAAGCTGGCCTGGCTGTACCCTGCCTGGCTGGGACTCCCAGGTGTGCAGCAAGGTTCTCCTCCAGGAACTGCTCAGGTGGGGACCAGCCAAGATTAAAACCTGGAGCCACAGAGCATGTTAGACAGGAACAGTCTAGAGAGCAACGTGGGGTTTTGCAGTTCTCCAGACACAAGCAGCTCTGTTGGCTACCAACAAATAGGAAAAGCTGTGCATGCAAATCACTGTCAGACCTATGTATGCATTATTGATTTTAATAATCAGACACAAATGGAGACAGCCATCGAGTAATTATTCCGTTATTACAGGAAAACACACATAAGCTGTGGGACATGACAACTCTGCTGATGGAAATGATCTGCAGCTTTCCTTTCTGCTTCATGCTATTTTTCACTTTTTTCTCTATCCCAAACACATGTTCATGTTCTAAGTGCTCTGAGGCTTTCTGTGCAGAGCTCTCTGGTAGCAGGGGCAGTCCTTGGGGTGCAGACAGTGCCACTGGAGCCAGCATCAGCCCCCACCCCAAACATCACTACTGGCTGTGGTTCACCTCTCCTTAGACACTCACAGCACGCTGCTCACAGGAGTCCTGCAGCATGCTGGAAGTATTCCAGTCAGACATGAAACAAGCAGAGGCAGGAGGCCAGATGCACCCCAGCTCCCCAGAAGCATGTTGTGTGGTGCAGGAGTCTCGTGCACAGATGGAAAGGAAAGATGGTGTTGGGTGGTTTAAGTGAAGGATCAAGCCCTGCAAACAGCAAACTTCCAAAGAGGCAGCTGATACAAATAGTTTGCAAGCAGCTTCTGCACTGAAACAGCACTTGAGCAGTCCTGAATGATAATGTTGAAAGGAAAAGTCAGTTCAAAGAGAAACACTGGTCCTCCCACAGGAAAAAACTCTTGGAGGGAAAGAGAGATAAAGATCATAAACAATTAGAGAGCAATGGTTATTGAGTGTACTACCCTTGTGATTAGAGCTCCTGAATCTGTTTATCGGGAATGGGATGGGTGCAGTGAATGCTGCATAGCCAGAAGCACCCAAATTGTTGATGAATCATGAAGGGCTCTGTCAAAACAGAGCTTGTGTACAAATGTAAATTCTAGTGTCCCTAGCACTGCTGGCTGCTCCAAACAGGAAGACTGTAGTGTGAATTTCATGGTAAACATCTCTCTCCAGCATTTAGCTCTGCCCTTCAGAGTTAAGACAGGAGAAATGAGTTTGTTCAGCCAGAGCTTTTTTTGAGTCCACCACAGAGAAGAGGATTTGTGATGAGATCTGTTTTCAGGCTGGACTGAATGGTTAACCAGTCTGATTAATAAATGCCAGAAGGAGGAAATAACAGGCAAGTTAAACAGAAGAGAAAAATGTCCCCCTATGTGGCTAGATAGCAAAAGTTTACAAGAATTTTGTGTCTTGTGGATAATTCTCCCCAGCTCTTACTTAACACTGTTTTAGAAGACATGATTGCAGCATCTCTGAAGTACAGAGGTAGTGGGATTTTCCATGTCAGCATGTTCCTGGAGGTTCCCAGCCATTTCCTTCTCTCTTCTCACTTCCTGGAGGAAATGAAAGATGGGACACATGCCAGCTGGAAGGAGTCCTTACTTCAGCAGTATTATCTGATGAAGGGTGGTTGGTTATAAAATATTTCTTTTGTTTCTTGGGAAAGCATTATATTTTTATCCATTTACTATTAAAATTTACAATTTTTAAAAGTTAAAAATTATTTCAAAACTTCTCATATGAAACACCTGCCATTTTTCCATCTGTGGCAGAACAGAGACACACAAGGACTTGTCTGGGTTTGTAGGGAGGTGAAGAGCTGTGTGCTGCAGGCAAGAGACGTGATTCTAGGTATATGCAGAAAAAAAAACAAACCCAAACCAACCAAAACAGTGGAACATCCAGTGGATGGAGGTTTGGGGGAAGCTTTTAATGTTTGTGATCCACACTAACCCATCTGCTACCCTTATGTGAGGATGTTTTTGAGTGTTTAGAAAGTAGAACCTCTGTTCTTCATGCTTGGGAACAGAGTTCCAGAGTGTTCCACAGAGCATGTTTGCAGGACTATGCGGAGGTGCAGGAACAGTCAGTGCCGTAAAAGTCTCTGGCTCAGATACCCTCAGGGGCAGATGAAAGTTCTCCTGGGCCATCTGTCCCATCATGACCTTGCGTTTTGGGATCTCTGGGCCACAGTGACAAGCCTACTAAAAGCAGTTCCCTATTTCAAGTTACCCAGTGTTTCACACACGTGGCCATCACAGCACTGCCTACAGCGCAGATCTGTGAGACTGTTAATCAGGTTCAAGTCATGTAGGTACATGGTGACTTAGTCCTTACAAGTATATACTGGCTTTCAATTTTGTAGCAAAGATCTCTGCATAAAAAGCTGGAAAAGCAAGAGGATAACAGGAAACTGAGCCTGTTCCTGCTAGAATTCCTGGTGAGTTTAGACTACAGGGAATGTGAAAATATGCTCCATAAAATCGCAAAAAAGTCTGCTATTTCTAGAGATTTTTCTCCCCACGCTGCCTACTTCCACCTCCTCTCCCAGGCCAGACTAACAGATGGCTTCTGGCTGACTCTGTCCACTGAGCTACTGAAACTGATGAACCAAAGGAAAGCCAGTGGGAAGTAATTCTGGGACTCTGTGGTCTATTTCTGCTACACAAAAGCCTATTGCTCCAGCTCCATCCTTAGCACAAACGCAGCATGCCCCATCCCTGCATCCAGCAGCTGCCACGTGCTCTCCCCACACAGAGGATGGTGGCTGGTGCCCGGCAGGCACTGGGGGGGGACAGGATCCTAGCTGGGACAGGCTCAATAAGGCCCTTGTCTCATTCAGCCTTGTGCTCAATTGCATCCTGCAGCTCTGGAGCCCTCTGCTTATCCTGACACAAACCTGGGAATGAAAAAGATGACAAGGCACAGGAAATTTTTCTGTGTGAGCAGAAGAGATGTGGAGATTACTACTGTGCTCTTCCAGCTCAGAGAATTCTGGTAGAAAGGAAAGGATAGAACAATTGTTTACTGAGGTCCCAAATATCTAACAATAAACTCAACAGTAAAGTCAAAAAGGCAAAACTCAAGGTATTTACCTGCACGGCCAACTGCTAGAGCATATAGAGAGCCAAAGCTGCGTGTTTAACAGGGAGATTGACACTCACCTTTTATGCTGCTGAAAAAAGTATATAAGAAAGCTGCTGACTCAGTGATTTTTTTTCTTCAGGTATGTGAACAGCTATTAACTTATTTTTGTTTAGCTATTAGAAATATTTCTGTAATCTGGTTGAGCCTAGTTTTGGAAGCAGTCTTTCAAGCTCAATGCAGATATTTGATATTCAAAATTGGAGTAGTCTGGGTATGTTGGATTGGACACGTAAACCAGGTGTCACGATTTCTTTGGCCAAATGAATGCAAACCTTGGAAACACTTCAAATGGTCTTTTTTATAGGTTTCAAACTCACTTTAGATAAACATTTGCTAATGACTTCAAATTGACTATGCCAGCAAGCCCATTTGATAAAGAGGCGAAAGAAAATGCATACAAAAGGATTGCAAGTACTGCAGTTCAAACACAGATCCAAGCAGATTATGACACTGAGGAGGGCTCTGTCTGGCAGCACAGAAGTTCAGAGTGTCCTTTCAACAGCACTCGTCATTTCCTTAGCCTGCCGTGGCTACAACGTGCTGAAATCTGCAGCAGCTCTGGGAGTCACACGGCCCTGGGCACTGCTCAGCTCTATCACTACAGGCTGTTATCACTGTGCATGTACCAAGTAACACTGCAAACGCACAAGGCCTGCCACAGGAAGGTAGTCCTGCATCAGAGTGTGCTCATGAACTCAGCTGTTCTTTCAAACAAAATAATACAAAGTATTAGTCACTCTGACAAAGGATTGATCTGCCCAGCTACTGGGAACACACACCTGCCTGGGAAGCACCAACTCCAGTCCTGCAGTAGTGCCTGGGTGTCTCCTTGCAAGCTGCAGCACTTCCACATCATCCAGAAATTTTGCTGCCTCTAGCTATAAACACTTTGCCTGGCTTTCATTTCTGAAAAAATGAAATCAAGCACCCATCTCTGTGTAAAGCACTAATGCACTCACAGTCCTCATGCACCCTCAGTCCTATGGCTGAACAGGACCCACCACAGAAATGAGCCAGGGATTGCAGAGATACTCATACAGTGAATGAACATTTAACTTTTCAGCCTAAAAATATATTTGTGCCAAAGTCCTTTTGAGGCTCTTTTCCATAAGCACTGTTTGCTCCCCATTGCCTGGCTGCAAGGGAAGGTGGAGAAGCTCATGCAAACATGAGATGACAGGATCTACTACTCTCATGCAGCGCTGCAGCATAAACACCAAAAAACCCACAGACAGCTATAGAAACTTTCCAATGTCAGAAAATAAAGGAGTAAAACCTCAAAAGCAATGAAAATTTGTAAAATCTCTGGATGAAAAAACCTGTCCTCAGAACCTTCACTCTAAACTGCCCATGCTCTCTGCAACCCCTCAGTCCCCAGCCCTGGCAGCTGAGCACAGTACCAGCGAGGACAGTCCTGCATAACACAGGGGATGTAGCCTGACCCCAGGCAGTCACCCTCATCCAAAAGGTGATGTTCAGAGCCCAGATGGCTCTGTTCATACAGGCCCTTGGTGACACACAGGGCCAGACACACTTGCGAGAGGAGCTGTAGGTGCAGCAAAGGCCACACTCACAATAAAATCTCCCAAGTGCACATTTTATCTCTCAGTCATAACATCAAGCTCCTTTCATTAGACACCTACTTTTTTTATTTTCAGTCTATCATCTGTAAAAACATGATGTCTTTTTTTGTGACATGGTGGAAATGCAAGCACACAGAGCCTGATATTTAAAGTGTAAGACATGTTGGTTTAATCCTGTCAGGACTTTAATGTAGATTATGTAGGGACAGGCAATGACCAGAGGGAGGGAGCGAGGTGTAAATAACCCAGAGGAGTGCTGACTTGTTGGCAGGGTGGATTTATGTCCTGTCTTAATAAAGTGTCCTTTCATCTCTGGAACCTGGGCTCAGAAGCCAGTCTAGACAGGAATTAATGGGGCTCCTTCTCCACTTACAGATCTCAAGGTTTCCCAACACTGAGACCTCAATCAGCTATGGATACTGTTTTTTGCAATGAGCCTTTAAACACCAGTTCTGACCATTCACCGAAAAGGGTCTGCTGTTAGGCCAGGAGACAAATTAAACTCACTTTCTACTTTTTTATGTGATTACTTTTTCTAGCCTTTTTGTGTGATTACCAACCTAAGATGAAGCCAAGCAATTGTGAGCCCCTTCTAAAGAGATGGAGTAGGGCACGCCAAGAAGATATTAATGTGCATTGGTATGGACTGGCACTTGGTTCTGCCTGGAAACCATGCCCAGGAACATGAGTTACTCAGGGCACTACAGCACTAAGGCCTGCAGGTGCTGAGTTGTGTGAAGTCTCCTGTGGTGAAGGAAAATTGGTGACTTCTTTTCTGCTTGCAGTAAACCTTCCTTTCTGTTTATCTGTCTCCCTTAGGGGTCCAAAGGAGTAGGTAGGGATGGAGCATTCAAAAGCATTTCTGGTAAATGATCTGGGATTTCACTGGAGTGTGCAGTCAAGAGAAGCAAAGAAAGCTGTGAGCAAAAATGTACATGTCCAGTGGGATTTAAAGCATTTAAAGCAAAATTCTTTGGAGAAGGTTTGTTAAAGATTATAGTTTCTTGAACTCTCAAATTGCTTTTCCTGGGAAGAGGTCACATCTTAATCTCTCATCTCTAGCTATGGACAAGGACCCCCAAATGTAGAGAGATTCAGCTCCCAATTTTACATGTGTTTAATCTTCAACAACAGGAGACAGGGAACAGCAGGATGCACTGCCAGCTATTAGGGAGCCCTTTTATTATGCAAAATTTGGATCTTGTCTAAGTACAAGGCCTCCAATGAGTAAAGACAGAGCCAGTTAAAGGAAAGGAATAGGAGAACAAAGTGGTCTCCAAAGGCACAGCAAGAGGTAAGAGCCCACTGTATGCAGTGATGGACAACGTGACAGGTTCTCTTCCCAGGGTATTTCTTCTACAGACATTTGGACAGACAGAAGTGGCCAAAGAATTTCCTTCTGGGACCTCAATAGCTGCTGGCTAGGGAGAAGGACAGTAATTTGTAAACTCTTAAATTAAGATATACAAAAGTCACAGGCAACATGTAAGCAGTCCTCTGCATGATATTTTATTCTGTTTATATAGCTTAGCACTCAGAATGAAAAAACAATGATGTCTCATAGTGATAGTTGCCCTGGGCTGCCTGCACCATGCCGAGGGCAGCAGGAGTCCTCTCCTTCCTTCTCCTCTTCCCTGCAGGTCAGTTTTTTACGAAAGCTCACAGCCCTGCTCCATGAGGATCCCGTGCCTAGGGAAGGAAGAGTGGTAGAACCTTTGTGTTTGAGGAATGATGGCTGCAGGACCATGGGTGATATGCCCAGCTCCATTCATTAAATAGCAATTGCCCTCTTTGTCCCAACCCAGGAATCTCCTGGGACTGCCTTGCAAAGCAGGAGCCACTGCCAGTGATTTAAACGAGCTCCAGGCCAAAATGGAAGATAGCTCCTGGCCTGGTGAAAATGCAGGTTTCCTCCCTGTGCAAGAACCAGTGAGATCCTGGGAAAGGAAGCACCCAGGCTCAGTTAGCTCACTTCAGGATTATACACTTTTTAGCATCTGCTGAGCTGTGCTGCCTGTCCCAAGTGAAACTCCTCAGCTACAGCAGGAAGCCTTACAGGGGTTGGAAGCAAGGGTGTGGAAGAAGATCAAGGGCTGCTTTGTCATGCAGGGTTTTGTGCATTAGTGGAATTCATTAGTGGAGCCTGATAATAATGAGCAGTAATAAAGTCCATTAGACCACCCTGCACCTCCAGAGCTGTGTGGAGCCAGGCTGTGTCAGGGTGCAACTCCAGGCTCTCCTAGCTCATATCTCAATCTGCAGCCAGAGCACAGCAGCAGTCAGGGAGATCCAAACCAGATGCAGCCTCTCAGCCTCAAGCAGAGCTAATATCAACCAGTACAGCCCTGCTCTCCCAGCCACTCGCCTGGGCCAGCCACAATTAAGTTGGAGCACAAAGCAGTGCAGGCAGTGAAGGCATGTGCAGAGTGAAATTTACCCCTCACTCCTTCAGTCCCAAACATGTGTCATCTCCATGAAGGCAGGCTGTGCTTCCTTCTACCAGGTCCCACTCTACAGACAGTTTATAAACTGGCACAGACTCTTCTGAGACTGTATTGTGGATGCCCTGGTGTGTTTTGGGCTCTGTGCCAGCCTTTGGTTCACAGCTTCAATCTTGCCCAGGGCTGGGTGTTGCAGAGTTGAAAGAGCAGAGCCAGGGTGGCAACAGAGGAGAAATCCCCCATTATACACCCCCTCCTAAGAGCTCACATGACAATCTAAAACTTCCCACTTCTGTTAGGTAAGGAAGACACAGAGAAGTGGATGGGAGGTGGATAGCAAATCATGTGTTGGGACACTGGGCCCAGTGCCCTGTGGGTGGCACAACCAACCATGCTGTGTACAACTGATGAGGGTCTTGCTGCTACCCCCACACCATCTCACTGCCCTGCAGCCCCTTCCATCCTCTTAGGAAAAGATGCTGTCTTGGAGATGTGTCAGGACCAGCCTGCAAGATCTGTATTCACAGCTCTTTTGGCATCTGCATTTGTTCTCTGCTGGGCTAGTGAAGGTGACATGGACAAGACCTGAGGCACTTTTTCACAGCAACCTCTCTGCAGTTGTTGAGCCCAGTGACTGCCATTACTGCATGCACACAAGGCAGCCTTGTCCCTGTCACTGCCATGGGAAGCTGTCACCTGGTACTCCAGCATCACTGACACCTGTCCCCATCTGCCCCCACTGCCTGCAGCTCTGCCACTGCCTGGGCACAGGGCTGAGGAGGGGCAGGAGGGGCTGGGCTGGGCTTTCAAAGGAGGGTTTGGGTTTATGGCCCCCCAGATTGCACCAGCAATTTGCACAACTGAGCAAGATGCCGCCCATTGTGGACCAAAAGGGACTGGCCTGAGCTCTTCCTCCCACCTGCACTGTCCCCTCCAGTGTCTTGCAGATGCTAATGGACTGTGGGGGAGGATGCCTCTAGACTCAGGATGCCTGCAGTGAATTTTCCTGACTTCCTTAGATCTGACAAGCATTCATCAAGCAAAACTTAGAGCTTTGTGTCCACAGCGGCTGCAGATGTTTTGGACCCCAACTCCTGTGTTGGATCCAGCACTGCTGTGCTCTTGGTGTACTTGTAGGGAGGGCAAGGGAAGGTAGGGAGTGAGGAAATGTGAAGACATATAAAACTGTGAGCTGGATTGGATGGACTCTACACTGTAATGAGACAAACATGGCCTGTGCCCTGGGAGGAAATCTAGCCCAGCAGAGGCGGCTGCTCTTGTCTAGGTTGGTCAGGATCAGAAGTGAGAGATGTAAAAGCCAAGATGCTCCATAAACCATGCACACTCACAGCCCTCTACCCTATCAAGGTAAAGGGATCTGGGAGTAGAGGGGTCCCATGTCCACTTCCTTTAGTCTCCCTTAACACTTGGCACTTCAGTCCCACTGTGAACTATCCACTCACCTATGGGGACAGTCACCACTGATTCTCACTTTCAATCCAATGAAAGGTGTCAGAGTGTGCTGGTGAGGGCTGGGTGCTCTCTGGGGGTCTCTTCCAGTCTCCACAAAGTGCCATTCCAGGGCTGACCTGCTGCATTGAGCACAGCATAATGACAAGGGAGAATCCCAGCTCAGGGGAAGGGGATCTCTGTTATCTTGGTAGGGAGAGACATGGGAGACCAGTGTTTGAAAAAGAAATGGGGAGAGATGGATCCACAGTCAGCGGGCAGCAATGGAGTCTCCCCAGATGGACCAGCATTCAGCCAGTGACAATAGAACCTTTGGTCCCAAAGGAGCAACTATTTCAGGAGTTTGAACCAAAGTGAGCTGAAAATTGTCGTTAATTACTGACCCCTGTGATGCTGAAAGTGCTGCATTCGGGGTACATGAAACAAAAGCCTACAATTCCGTTCCAACAGTGATTAAATTGACAGAGGTTGTGTCCTGCAATGCAGCATTATGGAAGACAAGGCAAACAAGATTAACCCACATTGACAAGGCATTTATCCATGGCTAAGAAGAGACCCAAGCCACAGCATCTCTGTCCCACTAGTTTACACCAGCCCACAAGAGTCTAATCCCTCATGGCCTGTCAAGCTATTAGGCAAATCTCTGGCTCTCATTTGCCTAATCCAATAGCTCCCAGCTTCATAAGAAAGACCTCCTAGGGGGCTTTAACAACCATGTTTGTTAGGCCTTATATAAGTAAACAAAGCTCTTAAAGCCCAACAGCTTCCTCTTCCATATGGGATCTCACCACCTGGAGATAAAACCAACCACACTCAGGGAAGGAGGATGTGTTTGTAACAGGTGAGTTCTGCCTCCACAATAAGCAGCATCTGAAGAATTTTGCCATCACTAGCTCTACACTTAACACTCATTGCAGAGTTGACAGGTGCCTTTGTACCATCAAGGATTTATTGCATAGCCGGTGAGGTCACAGTGCTCACTCCCTGTTCTGCCAGCTTCAGGAGGAATAGGCAATGTAAAAACATCCTTTCAAGACCAAGATGCTTTGTGTCCATGTGTGAACATCACCAGGATACCAAACACTTTCACAAGTTTGTACACCTGAATCTACAAATGCTTTTTTGGAAACGCTCTAAATATAACTTTTCTGAATCCTACCACTGGCAGTGATACCTCTGACATTAAACAGGGTGCAGGTATTCACTACTCCTTGAATTTGAGGTCACCACCACCTCTGCTCTAGAGACTTACCCCTCCCGGGTGCTGTGGCCAAAGATCCAAACTGTCTCCAAGCTCCCTGGATCTCCTGGGCCTGAGAGCTACTCTTACCTCTGACATATCATTAACGATATCCTTGACAATGTGGTTTGCTCCATAGACAGGAGAATCTTTAAGGAGGGTTCAGGTAGATGTTACTCAAGGCTTGGCTGCCTCTTTGTCTTGGCCAGGCTTCTGGGGATTTGGAAACTAGACTGAAAATAACACAGAAACAGGTTTCCTAAGGGGCCTTCCCATACAGCTCAGGTTGAGGTCAGGAAGCCATAATTTCATTTTTTGCCTCTTTCTCCACAAAGTGCATTTGCAAAGGCAGAGCTGAGAGAGCACATTTTAAGGAGAAACACAGGGCCAACAACAGAGGTCCAGTGAACAGGAGCACTAGGACAAACACCTCAATGGAAGAAAACCCAAGAGCTGTTACAGACAGTTCTCCACTGCCTGCCCCAACCTTAGGCAATTTGGAGATGACCAGCTTGTGGAAGTAGCAGAAGATCTCTGTGGAGAGGCCACAGGCAACACCTGAAGATGCAGGATGAGCCTTTGTCATGCTGTCAGGACTATTCCATCTCCACCTTGCTCTTCCACCATGCATGATAATTTCAAGGGACAGGGCAAGACTGAAAAATGAGCATTTTCACCTGAAAATATTAAAAGGCTTCAGGATGCTTTTTGGCCATTTGAACTGCCAGCCTCTGCACTTGCCCAATCTCCAGGGGATGCAAGTATGAAACCTTACGTGTTTTCCATCAGTCTGGAGTGGAGTACCCTCAGAGACTGGTCGTGAGCAGGGACCTGATCTGGAACTGTAAATCCTTCACACCCACCAGCAGAGCAGCTGCTCAGGTTAGGTCTCATTTATATGCAAAGCAGTTCAGCCATCAGCAAAGATCTCTAATGATGCAAATCAGTCGTGTGTCATCCTAGCAATGAAAGTCAAGGGAGCCCTTACTTGCTTGAATCCAGCACATTTCAGCAAAAGTGCCATTTAGTAAAAGAAAGGGGATTTTTACTGTGGAGTGTGGCCCACCACCCTCAGTCACTTTCCAGCTGAGATCACAGCTAAATCACTTATCTTTACATTTTCATACAAATCTGATTATCCTTGAACAGCTAATTGTTTCGTAAGTGCCACTTGGAAGCTATCCATTTCCAACACAAGTAAAGAAATTGCACTATAAAACTGTCTACCTTTGCCATGAGTCACTTTAGCACATCAGATGAATATTTGGCACTCTTCACTTTTTCAGATTAACTCGCATATTTATTTTGGAAGAAAAAAATGGACTGCTTTAATTCCTTCCCATCAGAATTCCTCATATTTGCTTAGCTTATTGAAACTTTTTTAATAGACCATACCTTATGTATGTTATATAGTGACTGCTGATGGAGGAGACATTCACATCTTCTTTCATGTAAAGAGAAAGCTGAAAAATATCTATGAGAGCATTTGATATTTCACTTAGAGAGTCAGTAAACCCTACAGATTATGTCACTTGCCATGAGAAAGGGTTTCATCCCTTTGGCCGAGGCCATGGAAGCATCCAGCAGGGACTTCAATTCAGTGTCTTCTGGACAGAGTATGTGTTTCTCTTCCAAAGAAAAATTCTAGCATGTTACAATTAAATTTCTTAAAGATCCATTATGATCTAAAGAGCCAGGCTGGGAAAACCCCTGAGAAAGAAAAGATGGTTCTGAGCTTCAGAAAGCAAGACTTCCACAGCTGTTCACTCAGACTCATGAAAAATTAGTTATACACCTTTACAGAAGAATTTTGCTTAGCCTGGGTAGAAGAATTCTATGTATTGTCCCATGTGACCACATGCATAAGCTAAAGTCTAAAAGACCAACTGAATTTAGCTCAGCATCAGTTAATTACACGGTTTATTAACATCTTTAAACTACTATCTAAAACAAGAAAAGTAATGGTCTTCTAGGTGGGCCTGATCTAAATGTCAGATCCAAAGAGTTCCAACTTCTGAAATGAAAAGTTTTGCATTTTGCCAACTAGAATCCTGCAGGGTGGAGGGACTGCAGGAAAAAGAAACAACAAAAGTTGTGGGCATTTCCCAAGGTGCCATTGGAGATCCAGGACAAGGGATGTGTCTCTATGCTATGTATTCTTGATCAAGTCACTTACCCCAGTCTGCAAAATGTGGCATTAATTAATGAATAGCCAGGGAAGACAAGTGGTATATCATTATGAGAAAGGCTTGCACCAAAGCCTAATATTTTTGTAAATGTAGGTGAAATGGATCTATACAGTTGCCTAACCAAAGATTTAAAAGCTATAGGAAATCAGAGGTACTTTATGCAGGCAGGAGCCTTCCATTCTGACAGACACTGCCTCTGTGAGGAACTACATGCCCTCCATTCTATAAACTGCAAGGAGGGCTGTGGGTACTCCTCCCTCCCTAGATCGAAGCCTAAAATTGTCAATTAGGAAAACAAATGTGGGTACTAGACATCTTTTTGTGAGTGTCAGTTCAGCAACCACTTTATTACAAGTAATTTTAGTATTGAATGTAGTGCAATTTTGGTAATTTAGCAAAGTACAATGATGGATTGAAGTGCCTGGTGATAGAGGTTTATTTCACCTTCTGAAGCACAATTATTATGCACTTTACTCAATAATAGTATCTTGTTCCAACTAAAATACACATTGTGTAATTCTTTAAGCTGTAGAATCATAGCAATTAGAGAGGAAAATGGCTGATTAGGTCACTGATTCCAGGTTCTTGCCAGCCCACGATTGCTCCCTGCCCTGTATCAGCTAGAGTTTTCTTCAAACTCCTTTCTTTTACATGTTTTAGTGATGATGATATACACTTAAAAAAAAAAAAAAAGAAAAGAAAAAAAAGATACTTCAACCACAGTTGAAAGACTCAGCCTTTTACTACAGAAAATCCTGAATTTTTACAGTGGGAAGGGTCTGAGGGGTTTTTACCTTCTTATGGCAGATGGCTAAAATGCTTTTCTCCTCAATGACCTTTTTACATGGAAGCAGCTTTACTGAAAAAATTTCCCAGTTTCCCATCTAAGTTAAAAGTTTAAGTCCTGCTTTTCAGTCTAAAATTCATCTTGCTAGCTTTTGCCTAATCACAGCTTAATATTTAGCATTTGCTAAAACAGAAACAGAAAGAAAAATGAGCCTGACTGAAATTTTACTTGAGAAAAGCCACCATTCCTGACCTATACTGGCAGAGGGGTGGTTGGGATGTGCTTTCAGCTGATCTTTTTAGAAAGCTCACCTGCCCAAGCCATCTCACTGCTTGAAAACTTGCAGGGACCATTCTGCTGTCAAATGCTGGCTTTGTGCCTTCTCTGCATTTATCCATGGGTACCATCCTTAAGAGCAGGTGCAACCTATGGAAACAGCACATCTTAAATAAATAAAAGATAATTTCTTGAGAAAGCAGGCTTTCAACTGGAACTCATGGAAACAGATGGACAGAAAAAATCTGTGGAATTGTGCTCTTCCAAACACTGAAGAGACAGACTAGCAGGGAGCTGCATGTGCAGCCAACATGGGGTGGCCACCCCTTAAAAGTGTGGCCCAGCTGTGGATGGGCCAGGGAGGCATTGCCAGGCTTGGCAGGGCCAGAAGTGTCCTTGGTTTGCCATGCAGCTGGCACCAGCAGAGCACACCATGCTCAGACACAGGATATGACAGGCTCTCCTATCACAGATAAGCTCAACTAATGATTAAAATGGAAAGAAATGTGTGATTCTTCCAGACAGCTCAAACAAGCAAGCAGCGCCACAGCTTCTGTCATCCATCCATAAGCCCAGTCCTCACTTCCAGCACAGGAAGCAGCTTTAGCTACATGCTATTAGAGTCAACAGACATCTCCTGGGGTAAAATACTTTCTATGCAAGCTGGTATTAAACTCAGCCCCACAATGTCCTTTTCCCCTCTATTTTGCCAGCTTCCTGAGCCTTCCTGCCTGGTTATTGTCCATTAAGGTTGTCCTGTAACTGAACTGCACACAGGGCATGAGTAAAGATGCACTGGTACAGCTGACCCAAAATTAAGCACCAAACTATTTCTGTTGAATTTCAGAGTTTTCTAAGGCTTTAGCCACGTAGTGAATGCCTGTGAATCTGGAGACTGGGGGAAAAAATTCCCCTGGTGCAACTGTCGGGTGCCATTCAACTCCAGCCATGAAATCACAACATTTACTTTGTAGGGCCGTGCCTGTGTCTTGTCAGGGGCACAGCCTCTCACAGCACAGGAACAGGCTCTGTTCCCAGCTCTACCACAGACTTCCCGCATCTGTCTGGAAAAAAAATCACTGAGAAGCACATCTGAAAAAATGTTACACACTCAGCTCCAGACATTTGATCTAACACCTGGCCTAGCTCTCAGCAGCACTGGACACTGCAAACACTGTTGGCCTCAACTGGGGCACTTGTAAAATCCAGACCTGATGGATGCAATGGGGATGGAGGGAACATCTGCTTCTTCACTGCACTACACAGACTTCACATTAAGGTACCTTTTCAACGGGGCTGTGTACAAGTCAAACCAGTTAAACCAGCGAACAGTTGCTCTTTGTTCTGCACACATGCCAGAAATTAAAAGCTCTCACAGTTTGGCACCAAGAAGACAGAGACCCAAAGCTAGTGACTGTGTTTGGAAACAGGAGACATAAACTCTTTTAGTTCTGTTTTCCCACGTGTAAACAGAGGATGCCAATTCCTGCCTGGTACTTAGGACTCCCAGGCATTTGGAAAGCACTGGGGGCATCCCATAGATGGCATAAAGAGCTGCTTGCAGTTCTTCTGTTTTTAAAAAGTTAGTGAGGTGCTGTCTGGCCACTAGTAATGTTTGCTATGTCAAGCACAAAACAAGATACTGTTGCTCACACTATAAAACAAATTACTGTTGAGCATGGTGAATACAGGGGCTGCTTTTTGACATTGCATCCGGTGTCTTCTATCCTGTCCTAGACAAAGAATGAGTGTGTGAAAACAGCTGAAAACTGAAGACCGCTTTAAAAGAAGAGAAATACAGAGTTTCAAAAGGGTTTCTCTGCCCTGCTGTATTTTTTTTCCACATAGCTCTCCCTGTAGAAGTTTTGAGGAGGAATTCACCTGTGACAGTGTTTGCATTTGACAGGTGCCTTGTGGGGGCAGCACACCTGTGTTGCACAACCAGTACACATGCATGCTGCTCTGCAGTGATGGTCTGTGAGAAAGGAGCACAGAACCTCCTGCTCCAGTAAGTATTCATAGTGGGATGTGTCATCTCAGTGGAGGAGGCAGAATATGCTGGTTGTTCACTGCCCATCAGTCCTGATGCTGTGATTTTGCTGGTGCCCCAGGAGCTGCATCTTCCACTACAAGAGTCCTGGGAATGAGTTTGATGGGTGGTATTTGCTGCCCTGGGGAAAAGAGCAATCTCAGAGCTCCTCCTGTGTGAGGGAACAAGGCAGCAAGGGTGTTGCAGGCAGCAAGGATTCCTGCTGATCCCCATCTCTTCAGGGGCCAGTCAGGCAGTACATGGCTCTCACTGTCACACTCCACCGAGTCTGCTGGGACATGCCACGGCCAAGGATCTCTCCTCATCAGGGCTTTTTCAAATAAGCAAAAACAAGTGAAATGTCAAATAAAATAGAGTAAGAAAAGAGAAGAGGCATTTTGTGTTCCTCTTATCTCCTTCATTCCCAGGAGTCTCTGATGCCTTAAAAGAGTGGCAACCTTTCTGAAAGCAAACCTTTTTGATAAATGATGCAGTTATTTACTTTGCAGAAAGCTGAAATATGTCACAGTGCCATTCTCAAAGTAACACAGCATCTAACAAAGAGAATCATTGGCGATTTACTGCATGACACTCCCATTTGTCTCAGAGGAAGAAAGACCTTGTTTGAACTCCTCAGGATTTGAACCTGTAATTCCACCAAACCAAAGGCTCTGAAACCTGAAGTTCAGCAGTTTTCTCCCTGAAGATAAAGCTAGGTTTTCCTGTTCCTCATGAATCACCACAACCCTTCAGGCTGCTGTGGAACATGAATTGCCCACTACACAAGAAACACCAGCATCTGTACATCCCATCAGCAAGAGGTGACCAACACAACTGCGCAGCCATCCATGCCACCAGCTACTCCTGCTGGTGGTCTCAGCTTGGATGTTAAGGATAAGAGAATGAGATCTGGCATGTGAGGTGCCTGCTGTCTTCTCAGTGCTGCACACTTCCAAGTTTCTCCACTGTTTATGATCACTTCAGCTTCTCCCAAGGCATCTGACAAGCAAAGAGTTATTTTCCTTGCCTAAACTCCCAGCTTTGCCTCATGCTGCCCCTGCTAGGGTATGCTTTAATGATTCACCAGGAGAACTACATGAGAATCCAGAAACTGCAGGGGCCACCAGTGCCATCAATTGCAGATTTTAAGCGGAAGATGACAAACTTGGAGCTGATCTGGAAGTCCTGCTTAACCTAAATCCCCTCTGTCTACCCCAGGACCCTGGCATTCATCCTGCAGCTGAAAATGCAAATGCAAACAGACAAATGCAATCTTTACAGCCTGGATCAGCACTTGCCTCCTCCGGGAAGCATGACCCCATTGCTCTGACTTGGTTCTGATGCAACAGCCAGCCATTGCACCAGCAAGGACCTCAGAGACAGCCCAGGGCTATGCTATCATTATGAGATAAACACCCTGAATTGCTCAATAGATCCTGTGACGATCTGAGGGTGGAAGGACTGTGCTTTCATATTCTGCTCTGCTGACTGTGACACCCATGACCAGCAAACCCATGCTGACCCTAAAGGGCTATGGTCCCTTGGGGCATGGCAGCCACCCTTGAGGGAGTCACCCTGAACCAGGCTGTGTTAGGCATCCCCTGGCTCTGGACACCCAGCTGCTCTGCCAGCCACTGGCAGTACCGAATTGTGGCAGCAAGCCGAGCGCAGAATACCACTGGGGTTTCCAAGGAGAGAAGCGTGCAGTTGGTGACAGCATTCTCCCCAAATGTTACCAAAATCTGCAATGAATTGTAAGAGGCTTGTCATAAATCTGCACTGCCAAACTCTCCCTGAAAGAATCTCTCCTGATACCCAGGAGGGCGGACTTCCCTTCTCAGAGAGGAGGGGAAGGACATAGCTGAGGTGGGTAACCAGACACTTCTTCATTATCTCTTCTCTCTGCCATGTGCTCAAAGCAGCCTGCCATGGGCACATTTTTGGAGGTTAGACACCTTGGGAAGAAGGCTGCTCACCAGGCAGGCTGTGGGAGCTGAGCTCTCTGCCCAAGACAAGGCCAGGAGGAAGGAGAGGCTGTCTCCTGCCCTGGGTGATAAACCCCCAGCTTTTCCCCAGCTCCTTTGGAGAGCACCTCAGCTGTACCATCCATGCTGTGGTTCACAGGCCCTCTCTGTAGGCTCAGAAAACCCATCTTCCATTCCCAGGGAGAAGTGCTGCCCTCACACACAGTTAGAGAGCAACTGCCTTCATCCTGCATGTAGGTTGTTTTGAAGGTCACACATTCACATCAAACATCTGTGGAACTGGGGAAGGGGGACCAGGCAGGTTATATGAGGCTTTCCTGTACAAGAGAAGGAGGGAGAGCACAGGACAGGGAATTAGGACATCCAGGGTAGGATCTGTGCTGACAGACTGAGCAGCCTGGCAGGCATGGTGACATCCCACACCTGTATGAGCCCAGTCCTGCTTAGCTCAAAGCCTTTCTGTTGAGGTCTCCTGTGCTGTGCTGATGCTGTCATACTTAGTGTAATATATCTGTGGGGGATCTGCAAAACAGCTCTGAGACTTATCTGTCCCACCAATTGCTTCACTTTTTACCATCAAGCTGAAGTAAAACATTTCCTGGTGTTCTGTTGTGGGGAGATGACATTCTTCTTCCCATTTTAGTGTCAAAAGCACAGGAATAACCAAAGAAACATAGTTAGCTCTCAGGAGATTTTTGGCTGGAAGAGGCAAAAAAAAAGTGGCAAGGTCCAAGGGCAATGATTCAGGCCAAGCAGAGCTCCCAGATCAGCTTCCAGATGCTCCAGGCAAGAACATCCAAACCAGACCTGAACTGCACTGTGGAAGCAGTTTGTAAAACAAAATCACTGACCAACTAGCCCATGCACACATCCTGCCAGGCAGGTGCCAGCAGCACCACTCCCATCTCCCCTCTCTGTTTGCATCATCTGCCAGCACAGAGATCAAGAACGTGCATGCCTGCATATGCCAGCCCATGAACCTGGGGTTAGAGGCAGCTGCTGTGACATACCTGTGACATACCTGTGACATACCTGTGACATACCTGTGCCTGCCTGCCCCCCCCCCCCAGCACTGCTGCCCACAGCAGAGCCAAACCTGAGCATGCTGGTTACTGACAGGGCTTTAGCAGCAGGAAAAATTAGCAGAGAAGCTTTTGTAGCCTTGGATCTTAATGAGATTCTTTTCCAAAAAAGCCCAGGGTCTCATTGCAGTTTCCAAGCAGAATAAGATCACCTGAGGACTTTGAAAGGGAAAGAAGAGGCACTTCATTAGTGCTACAAGAGCAGAGCTCGGCAGGAAGGGAGAGCAGAGAGTTGAGCCCAGGCCATGCACATGGCAGGGCAGTGTTCTGCTCCATCTGTGGCATGGACAGCCAAGTATGCTGGATTCCAGGTTAAAGGAGTACACACTTGTGCATATTCGTCTATACACAAGTGAGATGCCACTTAAAGGTCACACTGAAACTGGCGTGTCTGTGATCCCTAGGAGTAAAATCAGATTTGAGGCTATCATAATTTAAGAAAAAAATACCAGAATTGCTTTTTAGGCTTCACATAGCTTGGGATCTGGTTTCAGGGCCTTTGCAGGAATATTCCATGCCACTTCCAAAGACTTGTTAAAAAATATTTCATACTAGCAGAGTTCTCGGGGATTTTTTTCCTTGCTAGTCCTGCAGGCTACCATGGGGAAATTCACTAGCAGGATTTCTGTAGGACTCTGACTCACGCAGGAACTTTTATTACTGCTTTTAAATATTTGACTGCCTTTTGGCTGCTGGCAGAAAAGTTATAAAATATTTTACCAGACAAGGCCAGAAACCCTTTATAAAAACATCTTGGCCTGGCATAAAGCATATGTCTCTACTTATCTCTGTAGCATGTGCTCAAAGCTTTCACATGCCCCTGGCAGTGGAAGGAACTTTGGACCTTCATGCTTCTAGGCTGTGGATAAACAGAGCATCCAATGTCCTGTGCTTGTGTGAGTAAATCTTCTGGTGTGGAAATAGTCCTGCTGCAACAGACAAGATATATAAAATTTGCAGGACTGAAGAGGATGAGGCCCTGGTTAAAACTCTAGGTTATGGTTTACATGCACAAGAGCTCTTATTCTCCGAAGTACTTAATATCACAGGTTGGGTAGCATTTTCATGCTGTGTGATACATTTTTTTTGCTTGAAGCCCTTTCCCCTCCATCAGTGTTTTTTCTCCCTACATCTTCCTCATGTAAATCAAGATGAAACAAAGAAAGTGTCCCACAAACCAGAGCAGAGATGAACTCTGTCACAGTGCTGCATGGAAGAAAGCAGGAATAGAATCACTGCCTCTTTCTGTTTTCACAGCAGTAATAAATCAGGATGTTCTGAAGGGGCTGTTCAACAGAAGGACTTGTGCTTGTATTTTGTTCCTTTACTTTCTGATTATTTTATTGTGTGGTACAATGATCAGAAGCAGTGATTATCACTAAAAGTGACTGCTGCTTACCTTCTTAGTTAGCTGTGCTTCAGGAAAGTAACAAACGTTTCAACTTCTTAGCATCCCTCCGTGGGCATCCTGAACACACCTGCGGCAGGGATCAGCACAGTGGATGAGCAGGAGAGAGATCTGCAGGTCAGGGCTGAGCAGTCCGGGAGGGGCCCCATTGCTTCCGCAGGGAGCAGGGCTGTGCCCCCGCTGCACAGGGGTTACCCCCGAAAGGAGCAGCTCTGGGGCTGCTGCCCGCAGCTCAGGCTCGCTGGGGAGTTCATGCTCCGGGAGCCAGGCTGCTCCAGGCTCCTTCCCATGCTGGCAGCAGCTCTGGAGCGGAGCAGCTCGGAGCCAGCTCAGGGCTGTCCCTGCGGGCTTCGCTGGAGGCAGAGCTCACAGCAGAGGTTTCGCTGCTGTCAGCCAGCCTGAACTCCGCTGCAACGCAGGGGAGACTCCGGCCCAGCCTCTGACCTGCACCATTTCACTGCAGATTAACCTCAAATTCCACATTGCAGTGGCTTCCGTCGGGATGCAGATGCCGGGGTCGGGCCACACCAGGCAGGAGGCGCAGAGTGAGGATTCCGAAATGCTGACGGTGCCCTCCTGGGTGTGAGCCCTCCCTGCACCCCCTGTCCCCCACACCTCCGCCGCCTCATCCCCATCCCCAGCACCGCTGAACGCCCCCGGCAGCACCCCTGGGCCCCCCAAAGCTGCAGCCGAGCCCGGCCGGGAGGAGCGGGATGCACTGGGCTCGCAGCTCCTTCCTCCATCGGGTCCGCAGGGCCGGGAGCGGCCCCGCGTGTCCCGGGCAGGCAGAGCCGCGCTACAAGGGCCGCTGGTGCCCTCTGTTGTCACAGCACAGCAGCTGCCGGGAGCACGAGTGGGACGTGCCACCCGCGATGGGCCACGGCCCCCGCTGCTCTGGGCTGCGGTGTTGGGACAGGGCTGAGCCTGGCTGAGCCCGGGGTCACTGCACTGCTCGGTGGGCTCGCACCCGCACAGGGCAAGAACGGCTGCAGCTCACTCAGCTCTTTCACCTCTGGCTGCACCACCCAGGGGATCTCAGTGCATCCCAGGATGCCTTCCTAAATAGTCAGGGATGAGTCTGAAACAGTCCATGGAAATCACGTCCAGGTTTCCCAACTAAATAGTACACATGCAAAGGAATCTGCTTTTTCTTTAAAAATAAAGGAACGCAGCTTTGCAATGGGTGAGGGCTGATGGCTCAATACGTGCAGTGGCACCAAGGCATCTCTGCTGAGAGCAGGGTTCAGCCCTCACTGCCCAGCTCAGGAAAAAGCTGCCAATCCACACATTGCTTTTCTCAACATGACTTACCAGTGTGTACCAACATGGACTGCTCTGATAATTTCCCTGATTTGGGCACAGGATCACACCAAGTACTTGCAGGGCTGCAAAGTGCTGCTAGGAGTGACATACTGACTTGTGATTTTCTTATAGTCTTGGCCCAGAGACCCACAGTATGGGCTCTGCAGGCTATGGCCCCAAAAGACACATGTGACAATCCAGCCTGTAGCACAACTTTCCTTTATCCTCTTGAGGGGCAGCATGCCTCCCACCAGCTTCCAAGCAACAGCAGAGCCCTCTGGGCATCAGTCAAGGACGAGGTTTTGGGCTCTGTGAAGCCAGGCTCCAGTCTCCCACCTCATTCCCAGACAGAGCAGGATGCTTACATCCCCTACTCACCCCCTAACAGAAGCCCAGCCCTGCTGAACAGGCTGTGTGTCCTGCAGAGTCCTCAGGCTCAGACACATTTCAAGGCTTGCAGATGATATGATGATGCAGCCATCACCTTAAAAATTAATATATAAAAACAGGGTCTTAACTAGAGCAGACAGATTTGACTCTATTCAGAGCAGAACAGACATCAGCAAGAAGTGGCTGGGTTCCATGTCCACAGAAATGGTCAGGTGTAATTTTTGTGCACATCACAAGGCACCACTAGTTAATTATTGTTTTTATACTAATCTTTTTAGCACCCATCACCAACAGAAGTCCCCTCCTTGTGGTCTGTACATTTTTGTGTAACGAAGTCTTAGCATTAATTGTTATTGGAGATGAAAGAAAGAGTTGCTATCTGGTCAACTCAGTAGAAATTTTTCTCTTTGTGAATTATCTCTGGAAAGACGCAATTTCTCCGTAAGTGTTATTAAAAACAGCTGCAACAGTTGCAGCCTATGGTTTCTGTTAACTTCTTGCTAATGTAGCAGCTCAGGAGTTTCAGATGTAGCAATTACATGCTGTATTTCCGCTGTTTGGGAATGGTAGTAATGACATATAGGAAATCTTTCCTAAAAAACAGCCCTGCTTCCTTCAAATGCCACAAACACACCTGCCTCCAGAGAGCTCTTTGTGAATATCTGTGGGAATTACAGGCTAAGAAGGGACAGCCACAGCTGGGGCAACTCACACAGCCCTGAGAATGAAAATCAATCAAATACTGGCCAGTGCTGTGCCTTCAGCACAGATGAGCCCCCCTAGAAGTCAGAGTCTTCCCTGAGAGGGCAGCAGGACTCTGTTTCACCAAAGGCAAGTTTTTCACACAGGCAGTCTCAAACTCTGCAGAGTTGCTCGAGCAGTCAGCCACAGAGCAGAAATGCAAGGCCACTGAGTGATCTGGCCTGTTCTCTGGGCTCTCACAAGCACGACTCAGAGCAGACCTTACACTTGCCATGCCAGCTGCCAGACTGGACCTCAGCCCTGCGTGGTGCTCCCCATAGACAGAGCCTCTCTGCATGGGCAGCTCTGCTCACAGCAGAGGCAAGTGCTGCCAGACTGTACATCCTGCCCTTACGAGCTCCCAGATCAATGCTATTTTATTTAACAATCCCATTTCCTTTTCCTGAATTTCTGGAAAGAGTGTGGCATAGATCCAGGTGTTTCTCTCTGAAGTGCAGCCTACATATGGAAATAACAACATTCAGAAAGGTAGTGGGCATGCTAATTGACTGAACACCTCCAGCAGCCCCGAGATGCTCAAGGAGCGGAAAGAGGTGTGGAGGTTCACACCTCCTGTAAGCACAGACAGTCTGTTTCCAGTGCCAGGAATGTTTGTTTGTGCATTGTCTCCCTCAGCTGCCTCTATCCCTCCGTATTGATCTGCTGCAGGCAGGGACTGCCAGGCCAGACCTGGCAGGGTTCCTGCACACAGAGGGATAATGAGCTTCAGGAAGGATTGATTTCATGACAAAACCCATGTAGGAGCACAGCACACACAGTGCTCTGCCTGCTGTAGACCACACAGATATGCAGAACTCCTTGCAGGGGCCTCAATATTATTTAGACCAAGTAAATGTTAATATAATAAAGAACAAGTGGCTTAACTGCATTTTGAAGATGGGTCTGATCTTGTAACAAAGCCTTTGTGGACGCCCCCATGCATCTGTGTAAACCAGGTAGCATCAGGCAAACCGTTACAAGGATCCTGTTGTGGTGTTACAATAACATCTTCAGGATGTTTGCCATTCGTCTGGATCCACATCCCCTGAAAGTGCACTGGGAATGCTCCCTCCAAAGGGCTCACCCACTGCACTACTTTACAGTGAGGAGATGACAGAGGAGAGAAAACCTCAGGCTAGAACAGTGCAAAGAAGCAGCCAAGTTGCTCTTTCATGGCCAAGAGTGCTGTCTGGTTCATTTGAACGTGTGCAGTCAGAGGGAGTTTGGAACTGTTCAGCCTGAAAAACAGATTTATCAATGTGTATAAATATCTGCAGGTAGGGTGTAAAGACACCAGAGTCAGGCTCTTCTCAGTAATGTCCAGAAAAGGGACAACAGGCAATGGCACAAACTGGAACACAGGTTCTACTTAAACAGAAGAAAATGTGAGAGTGGCCATAAACCAAGCAGTGACCAAACGGAAGCAAAAAAAAAAAAAAATAAGAAGGAAGCTGGTAGTCACATCAGGCTGAGTGCTTTCACTTCTCAGAATGCTTTCTTTCGGAATAGGACAGTCAGGGTAAGCTATTGCTAGAAATATATTTTTAGGATTATAAACTTGAAAATTTTACTTTTAAATTTATTTTTTTAAAATCAATTTTAGTTATTGTCTTATTTTTAAAATATAGCCTTTGGTCTTTACTCAGTTTGACCCTGTATTTCTCGGGAAAGTAGGATTTATATCCAAACACAGCATTTTTCTGGGCTTTTAGATTTACAAGATAAACACAGTAAAACCAGGTATCTTGTCCGATTGCAGGTAGAGAAAAGCACGGATTTCTTGGCATTTTAATCACCCCATGAAGATCAATGGATGATTTTATGCTTTTTTGTGGAGAAAGACAGGACAGCAGAAAAAAGCCACATATATTGATTCTCAGGTATCAGTGAAATGAATAATAGGGTGAAACATCCTACGTAAGTTCTTTGCAGGTCTTGTGAAAGCTGCCTGCCAAGGAAATGTAGCTGTGCATGTAGGTTGTGATTATGCTAAAGAGGCACTAAATTAGTACATTACATGCCCCATTTAGCACTACTGTGCAAAATCTGAAAGTGCTAATACATTTTGTTTCTAGGGTCAAGAATCATTAAAGAATGGATTCATGGTCATTCATTAGCCAGGAAATTAAAGTTTGACAGCTGCTTTTCAGTTCTGATTTCCCTTAAATGGCAGTGTTATATTAGAAGCCTTTTTTTTTATTTTTAATCTCTGGGGCTGTAGAATGGTGTGTATCATCCCTAAAGCACAGTATCTCCAAGCCATCCGGCCAGACTTTCTTCTTAAGAGTGCTGTGTGGCTTTGAGGATTATTTACAGGAGCTGAAAATGCTGCTGTGTGCTATTGAGAGTGGTCTCTTGCTCAGCTATATGGTTGTGAATGATCCGGGGTGGGAGCTGTAACCCTTCTCAGTTTGCATTACAAAGGCATCCTACACTGAGCAAGCAGAAACAGGGCCCTGCAGTCCTCTGTGGGCCACCAGTCCCAGGAGGGCAAGTGGCAGGTGTCCATGTGTGTTTGGAGAGAATGAACCTCTTTATTGAAATACAAGGAGCAAGCAAACGAGTCCTCTCAGCTCTCGGCCAGGCTCAAGGTGGCAGAAACCCTGCTTGGCCACTAAAACAGGCACATAACATGGGAAAAGTCCTCAGTAACTCCAACAAAACTCCTGGGATTAGGGTCTGTATTCTGCAAAAGCCTCTGCACGTGAGATGTGTGCATGAGCTCAGTGGCACAGCTCACGTGCACACACAGCACAGCTCACACACAAGTGTTTGCCAAAGTGTGGCTGCCCACGGGACAGGACATGCAGCCCAGGGACAGATTAGCTGACACTTGAGATGGCTTTGTTCCTGCTCTGCACCAGCACCCTCTGCAAGTATATAGGCAGACATTCCCCTGTACTGTTTTCCAGCTTGCTCCTATGAAATTTGTATCAACAATAGGAAGGGTCTTGCTTTCTCTCCACAACAGACATCCTAACAAGAGTCCTGCTTTATGCCTCCATAGTGTTGTTCTTCCTGACAGGCCTAAAAGCATCTTGTACACTCCAGCCAACATCTAAGCATCCTCACTGTCCCACGGAGTTAACCCTGACTTTCCGTGTGAACACAACTACTTTTGTGCTCCTCTTTCTGAAGAACCAGTACCTCCCTCTGTAAAAAAGCAGCTCTGAAATGGCAGATTTGCATGGTAGACAAGGATGGAGGAAAAAAAATTATTCTCAGAAAACAAAACAAAACCAACCAAAAAAACCAAAACACACCCTTCCCCCCCCCCCAAAAAAACAAAACCAAAATTAAAACCAAAATACCAAGCAGCCTGAAGCCTTCTATTCATAGAGCCCATGGGCTGCCTTTGATTAATAATCTCTGCATCAGTACTCCAACTGATGTAATACTCAAATATGTTGCATTAAAAATGCCGACATCCAACTCTATTGATCTGGTTATTTGTACTACAAGAGACACCCGGTTCCAGTAAGAGGAATAATGGTTTGATCATCTGTATGGCTAAGGAGGAGAACTTAGAAAAAACAGTTATTTCACATTCCACTCACCACAAAACACTGTCCCTTCCAGGCAGGCCATCAAATAATGCCAAAAAATTACAGAGTACAGCTGAAAAACTAGGACACTTAAATAGCAGAAACAGACTAAATTCAATAATTTATTCATTAGAAATAATCTCCTCCCTTATAAATTGGTAGAATCGAAAGGCCATATTTTGATGATAAAGCATTGCTTAGTTCTAAAGATCCTGTGCTCTTTGATAAATTTATGCTGAATGCATTTCCCTTCTTCTGAAATGTTGCTATCCCCAGAGAGCACAGCAGAAGCCACGAAGCACTGCCAGCCTGACTTCAGACTTAAGTGCTTTACCCAGTCCTATCTTGGAGGTCTGCACCAGAACAACTTGCCACTATGCTTGAGGATGATTCAGACGCCCTGATGCCCCTTGCTATTATTGTGCTCCCAGCCCCAGGGTGCTGTGATACTGAATCTGGGTCTTGAGCTTGGTCTGGTTAGAAGGAGCTCAGTGGAGATCCTGTCTCTGCATGATGTGATCCCAGGCTACCTTCAGTGCTCACCTCAGAGTTTTCATGGTGTGCAATGTTTCTTGGACCCACAAAATTATTTCCACAAAGTGCAGCTGATGGTCTGCCATAACCAAGTGACTTCAGGAGCTGGAGTCCTCCTGAGAACACATGAGTACCCAAAAATACTCAAGCAGCCAGATCCTCAAACCAAACCACGGAGAGCTGCTGACATGCAGCTTTGGTGCTGGCAACCTAAATGGTGCTTTTTCAGTCCCAGCTCAACTTCCTGTTGTATCGGCTGGTACAATCAGAACTGAGCAGAAATGGGGACCCAAACAGCCCTGTTGTGCTGGGACCAGCCTGCACAGGTCCACAGTCAGGTACAACCACGTTGTGCCCTTTCCTGTTGCTGCTTTCTGCCACTGGCCCCATCACAACCATCCCACTCCAACAGCATCTCTGGGCCATGTCTCACAATGCTGGTAATTATTCTCTTTCCAGGCTGTGAAAAAACAACTCTAATTAGTGTTTTTTGGAGAAGCCCCCTCCCTGCCACCCGAGAAAAGATGCTGCAGGAGGCAGATGTGCAAGAACAAGGCAGCAGGGCAGAGAGGAGGGTGCTTGAAAATACTCCATGAGACTCCTGGGCCAAGCGTTATCTCCTGTTTCCTTTGAGAGCCCACATGAGACAGCCTTCCCAAAGCAACCTCTGAGGTGGCCCGTTCAGCTTTTGTCTCTCTCAGCAAAAAAATTTCTGCCCCAGCGGCTCTGAACAAGGCTTCCATTAACTCCGTCCCCGTGAGGGCAGCACGTGGGACAAAAAGCCCAACACTGCGTCCCAGCCCTCAGACAAGCCTGGAAACAAACGTTGCAGGAATTTGTCAGAATAAAATCACCCGCTCGGTGTCACTGCATAAATTTACCTACCTCAGTGCCTATTCAGGGCCCTTGCAAAGGGGCAATATTAACAGACAGAGATCGGACACCATCTCTATAGCAACACCAACCCAGAAAAGTTATGGTTTCCCCAGCAAAGGGAATCCCTGTTTCAGGCACACCACCAAGTCTAGGGGTTAGTCTTGATTTTAAAAACAATTCCCCTTCAACTTACTTTTGTTCCTCGCAATAAAACTTATTTAAGCAACAAGAGCACAGCAACCTGAGTGGAAGGAGAGTAACCAGAGGATGCCCAGCACAGAAGGGATGCAGTAGAGGGGTGGTGTGAAGTGCTGCAACACACACGCCTGTCAACAATGTAAATCACCAGCCCACTGCTGCAGAGAGAGCTTTTCTGGTGCTATTAAACTCAGAGCAAATCCCAGGGTACAAAATTTATCTGATGTCACATCTGAAAACTAGGATGAAAAGCATAGGTCAGAGTTCTAGTTTTCATCAAATTAATAATCACCAATTTCTCATTAAAAAAAAGTTCCTGAAATTAAATGAAGTGCCTTTAAATTGTGGACAAAAGAAAGGTGAGAAGGCAAAGAAAGTTGTCAGAGAGCATGAACTGGTGGAGGAAAGTGGGACTCATTGAAATGAGAGCTTGATCCTGCAGAGGATGCCAAAGCAAATCTAGCCAAAGATCCTTTAACTCAAATCACAGAGACAGGTCTGCTCTGTGTGGGGTAGAAATGAATAAGAACGTAGTTATGCCCCAAACTGGATGAGCAAAAGGCCCCAGTTTGTGCATATGGAGATTTGAGCCTGAGAGCAGAGACTGGGTGACTAATGGGAACAAGCACGAGAAACAGTGTCATCTGGGGAAAATCAGCCCACACAGGGTCATCCACTGCAGAGCCAGCAGCAGCTTCATCTGCATGCTTTTTATGCTTGTGGCATGATCCAGTCTTTACCCTCTGGTAACACTTTCCATGTTGGAAAGCATTCCAAATGCTCGGAAGCTTGGGTCTCAGGTGATGAATTTCTAAATTTGATATGCAAGAAGCAGTTTTGGAAGGCAGGTGATCCAGCAGCATTGCAGACACTCTTACTTCATGATTCTTGACAATTTACGACATTGATCTGCATTAAAACCAAATGAGAAAGCTTGAAATAGCCCCACAATTATGCTGTGGAGAAGCCTTAGGTGACCTTCCATTAAAACCTGCTCTGCAATAAATGCTGAGCATCAATTCACACCAAGAAGAAAACTGGGCTTGTCGCTGGGTTTAACATGTGCTCAGCACCCCATGGCTGCCCTTGCTGCAGATTTGTCCTCCTGCACACCAATATCTTAATGAAGGTATCCCAAATATTGGCAAAGGCTCAACAACCCCTGCTAGTGCGGGCTTTGGGTGGACACCTGGAAGAAAGACCCTGAAGTGCATAGCTGAGCTGTAGCTTCACACAACTTTCTCCCATTGAAGTAAAGACTTCTTGATCTGGAACTATCATAACTTACTTGAGTCTAATCTGCCTGTCCAAACTCCAGCTGCAAAGTAAACTTGTCCAGCTGAAATACCACTGGAAAGATTAATGCTTAGCAAATGCATTAAGTGCTGGGAAGGCAGGAGCTAAGGCAGTTGAGATAAATAAGATAAATAAGATAAATAAGGAGAAGTCTACTTCTAAGACACATTTGTACAGTTACATTTCAAGTATGCTTGCCAATAATATGTACTGTGGTATGACTCCAACAAGTAGAAAAGATAAATTGCAGTAGAAAAGAATAGAAAAGATATTTGCATCTGATGGTTTCACTAAGAAGATCATGCAGAAGTGCCTTCGCTTCTCCATGGCTCCTTTCTCTCACAGATACACCAGATTCCTCCCTCTGCTTGCTCCTCCTTCCCAGAGCACTGGGCCCAGCATCAGCAAGCTGATGTGCTCTTCAACATCTTCATAAATGACTTGGACACAGGACAGGAAGGGATACTGAGCAAGCTCACAGACAATACAAAACTGGGAGGAGCTACTGACTCCCTCAAAGGCAGGGAGCCCTGCAGAGACCTCAGCAAACCAGAGGGCTGGGCAATCACCAACCATATGAAGTTCAACAGGGGAAAGTGATGGATTCTGTATGGCACAGCCTGGGTGTACAGACAGACTGGGGAATGAGAGGATGGAGAGCAGTGCCACAGAAAGGGACCTGGTCAATGGAAAATTGAATGTTAATCAGCAGTGCCCTGGCAGCCAGGAGGGGCAACTGTGTCCTAGGGTGCCTCAGGAACAGCATCACCAGCCAGGCAAGGGAGGGGATTGTCCTGCTCTGCTCTGGGCTGGGGCAGCCTCACCTCCAGTGCTGGGGGCAGCTTTGGGCACCACAATGTAGGAAAGACACAAAACTATTAGAGAGCATCCAGAGGAGGGCTGTGAATGGTGAAGGACCTTGAGGGGAGGCTGTGTGAGGAGCAGCTGAGGGCACTTGGTCTGTGCAGCCTGGAGGAGACTGAGGGGAGACCTCAGTGCAGTTACAGCTTCCTCCTGAGGGGAAGAGGAGGGGCAGGAACTGATCTCTGCTCTGTGCTGACAGTGACAGGACTGAGGGAATGGCCTGAAGTTGTGTCAGGAGAGGTTTAGGTTGGACATCAGGAAAAGGTTCTGTCCCCAGAGGGTGGCTGGGCACTGAACAGGCTCCCTAGGGCAGTGGTCACAGCACCAAGCCTGGCAGAGCTCAAGAAGTGTTTGGGCAATGCTCTCAGGAACATGGTGTGACTCTTGGGGATGGTTCTGAGCAGGGCCAGGAATTGGACTTGGTGATTCTTGTAGGTTCCTTCCACCTCAGCAGATTCTGTGAAGCTTCTTGCCTGGAGCTCTGAGATTCCCCAAGGAGAGATAGTGGAACAGGTAGGAAAACTTAGCAATAGAAAACCCCACTGCATGGCTCATATGACCTCATACCCATGGCCAATACACAAACACAGTTTATGACAGGAAACAGCCCTCTCCAGATACCTGCAAAAGCTTTTAGAGACCAGTACTGTCGCAAGAGAGGTTCCCTCCTTGGTCTCTTGTTTCTGCCCTGCCAGATTTACTGGATAACCTTCTCTGCAAAGTGATTCTCTCAGTCCCAACGGTAAGAAATATTTAGAGGCTGATGCTGCATGTGATAAACAGCACAACCCTTGGCAGCAGTAAACCAGACCCTTCTCCTCAGCTGTGACCACAGCTTCTCCTTGTTAAGCTGTTTATGTCAATAAGTGGTCCCACTGGGAACAGCAGAAAGCACAACTGGGAACATTAATGAAGATCTACAGCATTACAAGAAAAAGCTCAATGAATCAATGCCTCGTGCCTTATTCCCATGGCTGTGACCTGTCCCCATTAGTAACAGGAGAGTGTTTGAAATGGGAGAGATCTCTCCTTCTCCTTCTCCCTCTCCCTTGAGGTTTGTACTGCTCAGCACTGATAGATGCTTGAAGCCAACAGAGGTGACTTGTTGCCCTCATGCATCCCTTGTGTTGGTCCTCACACCCAAATGGTGCAGGCACCAGCAGCTGGGACCAGCACTGGCTTAGTCACACATCTCTTCTGTCAGCAGCTACATTCACTGCAAAAGCAAACATCCACCTTCTCTTGTGGCAGAAATGTGCAGGGCTCAAAAGTGCAACCAGCAGGAAATATGCAGCAGAAAGGGAGGATTAAGAGATTTTTAGGCTGCTTTAGGAAAACCCAAAAAGCATGCATTAGACAGAGGCTTGCTCAGAGGAGAAGCATTTCTTATGCCCTGAAATGAAGATCTGAGGCACACGTTCAAAGTGTACCACAGGAACCCAGGTGCATGGCCAGGGGATTAGGAAGGGGCTTTACACCTGCCCATATTCACTCACAGCCGGGTCCATGCTCTGATCAAATGGCTCAAGCAGCAGGGGGGAATTGGGTGAAGGAAGGGGTCAGGGGGATGGAGCTTCCTGACCGTGTCAAAGTGATTAAGACAGACCCAGATCTGACACAGCCACGAACTCTTGTGCCCTGTGAATGCCACCAGCATCTCTTGTCCAGGGCCCCAGCCCTGCTGCACAGCCCTGTGGAATGAAGAGTGTTTTAAGGGTTCCTGCACCCACAAGGACTTGCTGCAAGAATGGATCTATACTGGGTCACACCATGTCTGTCTGCAGGAATAATTGGTGAAAAACTTGGAAACTTTTCTTTGATATTTCCTCTACAACCATGGCAAATAAACCATGAATTGCTCAACTATATTGAATTCCATACTTGAAATAATCCAGCCACAGGACAAGGAGATACACGCATGTACCTATCCATGGCACAAAAGTGGCTCCAGGGCTGACTGCTACACAGACCCTGGTTTTCCCTTGTTGTTTTTAGTACCTAAGCAAGTACTATACGAAATGAAATTATTTTGCATTTCTTTGCAGGGCTTTTTTTTGTAGAGGCAGGAGTCTTCTCTCCAGCAATGGTAACATGAGAGCTGAGTGTTTATGTAGGACAGCACTGGGGGCACATGGGCAGTAATAAGGCTTATACTGAGGGTAGATCAAAGGGTCTCTAGACTTTTATAGCTTTCTAGCAGGCTTGGCAGGAATCTTTACAGCACACTCAACATAGGTTTGGGACACTAATAATGATGTTCACGCTGGTACCAATCAACCCCATCAATGTTTCCCTGAGACACTGCTTTCTTGCTAAAAGGATTAGCAGTAACAGTTGTCTGTGGAAAGGAAGGAACAAAAATTTTGGGTTTGTCTGAAATCCCTGGGAATGTGTCAAGAAGTCACAGCCATCCACTCTTAGACCTGCCTTGCTCCTGATAGAAAAAGAAGGGAGTTGGGTTCTGTGGCTGCCTGTGAGCCTGCTTACCCCTGCCAGTAAGGTAACAATTCATCTGTGAAAAGATTTAACACTTCCTCACCTTGCTGTAGCTTCCTTAGGCACAATCCACAGCTCCCGCTCTCTCCAAACCCTTCTCCACCCCAACAGCCCATCAGTGCATTTTCTTCCTCTAGGTTTCCCTCTGTGTCCCTCATGTGTAACCAGCACCACAGAGTGAGCCTGAGAAGAGCAGGATGTGCTCCTGCCACCTGGCCCAGTGTTACTGACATGGTGGCCATGTCTATTCCTTGCAATCTGTTCCTTGCAGGAGAGCTTTCCCCAGATCACTGCCCAGTGGCTTGCACAGCCACGGTCAGGGAACTGCAATTAGAGACTGGCTGGTACCACACAGACATTTATCCAAGTGTTTGTGATGGTCTTGTTCTGACCTTGCTACCAGGAAATTTAACTTCAGGGATTTAAAATCTTAGAGGTCAGCCAGACAGTAACTTTCTCTCAGACTGGAAAATCCTGGAACAGGACAGTGCAAAGCAACCCTTTTCAGCAGACAGCAGCTCCCAGTCCAAGAGGGTCACAAATCTCCTTAGGAAGAGAGGACATAGAATACAACTTCATCTGGTTTGGCCTCTCTGCTGAAAAGCACAACAAACACAGCACAGCAGTGGCCAGTGGTGTTAGCACTGGCTCCTCTGCCCTTCAGAAACACCTCGAGTCCAAAGTGCAATGCCAGTTCCGGGAACCCAGCTCCAGCTCATGCTGCCTCATTATCTTCTCAGCCTTGTTGAATCTTTGTCTCTAGTGTAGATGGTAAACTCTCAGGGGTAGTGACCATGACTCAGTTCACTGAGTGCCAGACAACTGCTGGAGCTCAGTTAATGACGAGACAAATCCCATGGGCCCATTGTCTTAAGTGGGAGTTTTGGCTAAGTGAAGACTTCGGGGATTTGTCCAATAAGAAGTCAGTAATTCAGGATGCACTTAAAGACACATTCAATGTGCCTTTGCAGCAACATCCTTGGGAAGTGAGCATTTGTACTCCAGAGCACAACTGTGAGGAAGTCTAATATTAATTAGGAAGCAAACTCAAGGGCCCTGAATAAGCCCTTATAACAAAAAGATCTTTTATTGAATAACTGTAGAGGAGTGCAATGCCAAAGTTTCCATGCCAAAGTAACAATAAATGAACTGCAATTAATGCCTTTAAGGCCAGTCTGTAAATCCAATCTTAGCTTAAACAAAACAAGGAGCTTCTAAAAACACCTTCTAAAAACAGTAAGAGGGGAAAAGAATGAATATAAACTTAAATAAAATACACAGGTTGATTCAACCTGCTTCAGCTGATAAACGGCATAGTACTTGCTCTGTGCCAAAGTGACACTTGACCTCTATATATCTTCTTAATGAAGTCAGCAGAGAAAGACACCCAGTGAGCCTTTGTAACACTGTAAGCAAGTTGCAAGCTGGGCTTCACTAATGGGAGCTGTCACTTGGTTTTTTCCAGGTCACAAACTAAGAAGAGCAATTAAATCAAATTGGAGGCTGTACAGATTGGAGCAAGCCTCAATAGACCAGGTACCTAAATCATTAAAGACATAGTTCTTTTCCATGATAAATTGTTGAGGAGAGTGAAACATGCTGCTGGTCATTAATCTAGGCTAATCAGCTTGAAAGCTAGGTTGTTTTATTTAGTAATTAACTGGTTATTTGAAAAAAAATGATACATGGCCTATAGAGCTGCCATCCAGAAGATAATAATGCAGAGCAGTGGGGAATCTCTTGAGGGCAATTCATGCCTTTTCAATTATAGCCATTGGCAAACTCTGAAAAATGGCTCTAGGTTTGTATTGACACGTAGTAAAGAAAAACACTCCAAGCAACATAGCAGGCATCTTGTGCATGCTGGTAATTGCTCTGGCCTGCCCCTTACAGACTGCACTAAAGCAAACCAAACATTTTGGAGGAATCCTTCTTCCCATCTCTTGGATTTAGTGTTTGTCAGACTCTTCTGCTGGAAGTGGGGGAAAGAGCTGCTGCATATCAAGGGCCAGCTCTGCAGTGAAGGGGGCCCCAGCCTTTACAGGTAGGGGCTACATCTCCCCACACCAGGGTACAGGAACAGTCTGAACTTCTCCAGAAATGCTCCATGGGTCCCCAGTTGGCTGAGACCAAATACAGTCTAAGCAAAGAAGCTGAAGTCAAATGTCTGCAGAACCTGCTGAGCAAGGGCACCAGCTGATCAATCCTGCTGTCCCACCTGTTTATGGATCAACGAAACACACAGCACTGGCTGTGCTACAGTGAGAAAGCATCTTTGCAAGAACACACTGCTCCCCTGAGAGGAAACAGTCAGGCCCCCTGCCTGGTGAAAGGTAAGTGTCACTCAAAGCCAGCCACAGCTATGTTTTATGACAGTTTTTTCATACTCAGCCCTTCCACTCATTCTGCACAGTGGCACCCAACACCTTTGCTCCAGCTGTGGATGTATAAATAATTTTCCTTTGGTGACTGAGACAAGTCTTTTAGCATCATCAGTAATTGCATCCAGGTGTCCACAAAAAGCCACTCAAATACAGGGATCATGCAAGTGAACCACATGTCCCCAGAACATTTTTGTCCTTTGTTAAGTTGCATTGAATACGTAGACAACAGCTCTGTCTCAAAAAGCTCCTAACCATGAGTATCATGCATACTTGTCCTGTTTTTCACTCTACCCTAGGCATGTGCTGCTGGCTAAAGTGGGAGACAGGATACTGGGCTACCCAGGCCTGTGGTCTGATGCAGCAGGACTGCTCTTTTGTTAGGTACATTCTCTCCCTAAGATTCAGAGGAAAATAAATGTATGGCTGACACAGCAGCAGTAAGGATCTGGGCTGGATGGAAGGGCAGTACCCTTAGCAGGTGGGTAAGCACTGTGCAGATGGATGGGCTTGTGGCTCAGTCACTGTATCTAACCAACTGTACTTCAAAAAATATTTCTTCTTTTGAGAGTCTTTGATGGAGATTTCAGAGACAGGAGGAGAAAAGAAAGAGCCTGATCAATGAGTCAGGAAGCAGCAGCATCCACTGTGCAGAAGCAGCATCCACTGTGCAGAAGCAGCATCCACCATACACACAATGCTTGCAAATACAGGCCATGCAGGGTTATTAAACCTGGTTGTGGGGGTCAGGAGAGCCTCCAAGCCAGTAACATCCCACAGAGCAAGCAAAGCAAGTTCCAACCAGCTTAAAAAAGCACCCGCTAATGAAAAACTTTACCAGGAAAGCAGATCACATCAAGGCCACACAGAAGCCTCAGATCCTTTAAGCTGCACTTTGAAGACCAGTGGTGACAGACTGACAGATAAAGGCAAGGTCACAGGCCATCGAGACCCCCTCCAACACACCGTGCAGCTGAGTTGGGAAAAAGAAGAAAAATCATTGTTGCTATTTTACTAAACATTATGAACTAAAAATAGCTGAATATCTCTGATTAGGAGAATTCCAAGGGCTTACAATTCTTGCCACTTGGGGTCCAATTTTCCTCTCTTTTATTATAGGCATTAGGTTTTGGACAATACCAGGGCTACAGAGGGCGTATGTTAAGTTAGTCTAAGCCGGCACCACGCGAACCTTTGCACCCTGTTGGCTACTTTGCTGAATATTTCTGTCTCCAAATGAGCTGTAAAGGTTGCAGTTTTTCTGGCAGCAGCAAGCACAGTTCCCATTAACACGTTTCATGAGTATAATTTTCAACAATATTAATAATTGTCCTCATAAAAGCCCATGAGAGGAGCTTAATAGACTAGACTGTTTTATTTCCATGAAATTCCTGCTCTTTAAAAAGCTCTCCATGCCTGGAGTTAATATGTTTTGCTTTCAGATCTCAACCAACTGTTTCCAGGCATAAACTTTCCTGCTTCAAGTGGGCTAATGCCAAATGAAAAGCAAAGTGATCTGAAGTCCTGCCAGACCCTGCAAGTTGGGTTAAAAAAGTCAAAGTTGAAAGGGGCTGAATGCCAGTCACCCCCAGATGACCAGGGTGGGACTTCGGGGAATCATTAGCTCTAAGAAAGGATTTTTTTGACTGCACTGAAGACCTCATCAACCTTTGGGAATGCTCACTGCAAGGCCTATCCCACAAGGGATGGCAACCAGCCAGATATGGCTGCACAGATGTAAAACCATGATCTAGTTCCAGACCAGGACCTTGGGCTGGGGTCAGGTAGTGGAGGAGCAGCAGCCAGGATTGCTGAGCTGGTTTTGCGTGTTCAGCTCATTCAGCCACTCTTAGTTGCCATCAGCAAAGCAGGGTACCAATCTCTGCAGACACAGAACACTTTCAGAATTGAAAAGAATTCTAGCTGAATCTGGGAGAGTCTGCTTAGAAACCTAGCTTCAATATCTTTGCTTAGGTTAGTAGCGAACAGAATAAATAACCGCCAAGTTCAGCACCCAGTCATAATTAACAGTCTGTAATAACACATCCAATCTCTAAATTCCCCAAGACAATCTGTTATAGGAAAAGAAGGAAAAAATCTCAGATGTAGAAATACTTTTCTTTATGAAATATTTACCTTGCACTGGAAAATTGCCTTGTAAAAACAAAATATCAAGTAAGAAAAAGCACAAACGCTGGGTCTGGCTCAAATATTTAATGTCAAGGATTGCTGCACTGCTTTGATTTCCAGTTTAAGTGGAAACAAATATCAGAAGAAACTTCATCTAAGTCAGTGGACCCCCACCTAAGCAATATCAAACAACCTTGAAAATTCAAGATTAACGATGACAGAAAGAGACCAGATGATCATTGGTGTGCATTATACCTCGGAATCTCCTTTTGACCAAGTAAACAACTCAGCTTACCTCTGTATCTTGGACCTAATAGGTCTGTTCTCAGCTTATTATAAATGAAATGGTGTTGTCTTGAAAATGTTTGCCTGAAATGTTATACCAAAACCACAAACCTCTCACTCCTTAGCCCCATTGTCTTATCACCTAAAGCCCTCAATTTTGCATGGGGGTGTTTGACTGGGACAATCTTTTCTCATTAGAGTAAAATTCTTCATTCCTCATTAGAGTAATTGCAAGCCAAGTTCACATCACTGTCCCAGTGATGACTGAACAAAACATAACTAACAGGAATGACATTCTGGGGGACCTGAAAACTGGAATACTGGCAAAATTACTGAAAACAAAAGGATATTACAAGAACTCTTGGAAATTTATGCCATAGTTCTCCCAAAATGTTTTGACTTAGACTTTGCACACCATATTAGTCCTCTATCACCTAACCTGGTGTGATTTCAAGGCAATCCTTTTGTCTCTTGACTACAAATTAAGCCCTACATACAGGAAAACTATTTCCAGAAGGACTTAGAAACAGGGGATTTCAGGCACAGCATATTTCAACCATGAGGCATTTCCAGTGAAAAAGTCGGTAGCAAAGCAGTAGTTTTAGAATTCTAACAAGCAAAAAAGCCACCCTTGTACTTCTCGTCAGCCACGTGGGTTTGCACAATTAAAACACAATAGTTTCTTCCAGGGCTTTGTTGAGCCTGGAATAGCCCTATGTGAGTGTGCAGTGTGGCATACCATGCCCATTCTCTTCTCTCTGCAGGTCTGTCTGCCCAAGGCAGCTCCTCTGCTCCATGCAAACCTCTCTCTCCCTAAATATTGGAATGGAGTTGTAGTTTGCTGAGTTTGAATAGTGTTTCTGGTAATGTTTAGGACCAGGTGTTAGTAAACTCCAGGAAATACTCAGCTCAGGTCACACTGAAGCCTTTGTTCAAGTGAGTATTTCCTTAAATCAGAAGGCAATTTTCACATTAGCATTTATTCTAAAATTATCAGGCCCAATGAACCTGACAAATTCTGGGAAAACTCTCCTACCATACATGAATGAACATTTTGAGACATAAAAGGTCTTATTCATGGATTTCTAGGTCTTATTCAGGGATTATTTTCATCTTAAAATCAACTATGCAGGTAAAAAACAGTGCAGCCAATAGTTCCAAGCTCAATGCTTACAATACACTCTGAATATGGCTTAATGCATATTTCCACTTTTTCTGAGGTGGAGGTGATGGAGGCTTAAAGACTGCTTGGCTCTTTTCCATTATAAATTCTGATTATCAGTGGCTGAAAAAAGCATTACCAACATGTAACTGTTCACAATAAAATTTCTTCTGTTGGTTGGTTGGTTCCAGTTGATTTCTTTGTTGCTGTTGAATCTAGAGTAAAAAGGCTGAGACTCTCTGAGGCTTCTTTACTTAGGAACTGGACTTCAAATTTATTAGAAGTCTAGTTCTCAATATCTTCTTAACTAAAAATTTGTCTTTTTAAGATTAAGACATGGTTTTGGATCATTTTGAAGAATACATTTGAAGACAACAGTTTCTGAAGGAGCAGAGTTAATGAACTGACACCAGTCCATAGGGGTACTCCCAGGCTGTCATACACATATATGCAGTTTTCAAGGAGGGCACAAGCTGTGAAATAAATAGACAAGTATATTAAATGGCAATGTTAAATACTCTTGCCTTTGTTTAATACAGAACCAGCTGGCCATCTGTATAGGAATGGCAGTTTGTTACCATAAGTCCAACTCCAAAACCTCAGCAGGGTGGACAGCTGCTGCCAGTTGTATTTGGCCTGATGAGCTCCTGCTGGTAGAGAAGCTGGAAGATGCTGCCTCACACAGAATCCAACTTATTCATCAGAAGTCTGCCATTCCCCTTCCCACATGAACTCACTACTGTCTTTACTGAAGTACCAGGCTGTCCTTCCTCCCTCTGCTTCCTTCACCCAAACCGCCCACAAGCTCTGGCTGAGCCTTTCTGGGAACTGCTTCCTTCAGAAGGAAAGCCGGGATCTGCTAGCTAGTTGCCTCGTTCCTAGCATAGAGTCCATATAGATGTATTTAATCTAAAAGCAAAATCACATGAGCTGAGTGTATTGTATAAAAATGAGCTTTAAACTTGTGGAAGAACTCAGACACCAGCACTGGGTAGCAGCTGGGAAATCAGTTTCTGCTGTATCAAGCTTTGGCTGGCTCAGCCAGAACAGCAGTCACTTCTGCCATCCACATTTGCAGGTGGACACAAAAATACTGCAGCTTTATGGGATGGTCAGGCTCACCTCTCTCATACGGCTGACGGCTGCTTTCTTTGTCTACTTAACAGCTATTGCTGGGGAAAAAAAAAGTACTTGCTTTTGCAAAAGCAAGAAACAGGTCTGACTTCTCCCTCCTGGCTAGGATTTCAGTCAAGGCAGCACAGTGAAGGCCTTGTTCTCCCCTGAAAGTTCAAGACAGTTTTGTTTAAGGGAAATAGAGGCTTCACCAGCTGCTTTTTGGTAAAAGGAGCCTTATAGACAATAGCTGAATCATACCCAAAAGCAGTCACTTGACATCAGTCACAAAAGCTTCCAGCCTCCTGATCAACGAACCTCCGAACTAATATAGGAAGAATTACGATGGCATTTTCCTGAAGCGTGCAGCTTTGTTTCTCCCTTTTTGCTGGGAACACAATCACAATCCCATCTCTCATTCCCTTCAGCTCTGAGTGACCCGAGATGAATCTGAAATGCAAAATGGTCACAGGACTTGTGTCATCTCAGCACCTGGTAGTGAAATCCACACTGGCCTCTTTCTTTTTTCTAGGGCCTTAAATTTCCTTTTAGCATTAATCTCAAAGGCAAAGCTGTTGTTTTTTTCCTGAGGCAGAAAGGAAAAGGAAGCACCAGTAGTTCAACCCAAAAAAGCAACAAACAGCAAATGCTGTTGCTATGTGTGTCGCTATTAAGGATACAAAAAGCTGTGGATTAATTTTTTAATACTTCTGTGGAGGAGACCAATCCTTCAAGCTGGTGGGCACCAGTCTAAAGCAGCAGGATCCAACTGGTTGTAAATGCTCTTTCTTGAAGATTCACCTCCACTCACTGTTCAGGCTAATGTTTGATATGTAATATCATAACTACAGATGTGCAGCTACACACTATTCAAACAGATTTAGTGTGATATAGGTTACCATTATAGCTTGCAAGCTGGTCTAAATAAAGATTCCACACACGTCATGTGCAAAACAAACTTGGTGAAAGTGAAGATGTGAAGCAAAGGAAGGGCAGATCTGTTTTAATCTTTACCCTTGACCTAGATATGAAACAAATAACAAAGCTGTAGTGAAAAAAGACCAAAGGTGGCAGGGAACAAAACCATTGTGAATGACACCATTCTGATGGGGCACGTCCCCACTGAATCACACACAGCTGAGTCGCTCCAGTCTGATCCACAGGGGTCCACTCAGTAGCAAATGAGTGAACCTGAGATGCTGGCAAAGCAGAAGGGAGCGACCATGGATTGATGTTATGGGTAGTGGGATGTAAAGGACCCTGAACCTTCACAGTAGTCATGGGGAGGTTTAATTTTGGAAAGGAGAAGGAAGGAGGCAAGGAGCAGTGCTCTGCTCAGGTAACAGGATGTGTGTGATGGAATTTTTTCAGCTGCCTTTTGGCTCATCACTCTTTTGTGTCTTCTAACATGCTCTCCCGGAAAAGAAAGAATTGACAATGGATTTGCAACACAGCATTTCCTTTCCAGTGGGGTTAGTGTTAACTGTATTGATCCAGTCAAGTCAAGTATTATTTTTCAGATTCTTGAAGCCTAGTCTGGGCTCCTCAACGTAGACCTGCAAGATAATAAAGGGGGGTGGTACAGATAGCTTTCAAAACGAGAAAAGAGCTCCTTCAACAGCAGTCATGCTGTCACCCTCCAGTGTTTTCAGGAAGAGAGTGGATTGTTTCAATATCAGTTTGAAGTAACCATGGCAGAGACAGATATTTGGTTTTAGAGAGCAGGCAGTAAGTTTATATTGTCAGAGCAAACACTTGGGACTCCAGAGCACAACATCCCTTGTTGTTTACCAAGTGCGTTATGCCAGAAACAGACGTGAAGATGCACTTCATGGTAACAAAAGAGGACAATGCTTTTATCCTGCGATTGTCAACAGTGTTACAGTGCTGAAGACTTTAGTTCAATATTTGCCAAGCAGTAAAATGAGCAACGCCTGTCAGGTTGTTGACCTAGATGCATCAGTTACTAGAAAAACTATATTGAGCAGACAGCAGGTCTGTTTCAATTGTTGGGGACCAAATTCCAGCCACAGAACTAGTTACATTCAGATTAACAGAAAAAACTGTTGAAGTATTGTTTGGATGCTGTCACAGGGATACAAGAAACCAACAACCTTATGCCGAGACACTTTGAAAGCAAGTTTGTAACAACAGTTTTGTCAGAGCCAGGCACTACAGCTCTTGCAGACTGAAATTCTAAGAGGGATTTAAAATTATGTAACCATTCTTCCTGGAAAGGCTGAAAACCTTAAAAAAGATGTCCCCTTTGCCTCAATGCATAATAATCACTATGGCTTCACGGACAGATGTACTGCAAGCATTAGGTTACAGCAAATGTTGGTATGAGGGTACATTTTTACCAAATTTTTACCACAATTCTGCAATCACCTGCCTCAGCACAGCCAGAAAAACTTGAGCTGACTATCTATCCCTGCTGGGAAGGCTGATGGGCCTGGAAAAGTACCTATCCTTCTCATATATCAGGGCACATATAGGGACAATTAGTACTCCAGTTTCACCAACTCCTGGAAAAGTGGCAGGGGCCAGAGGCTGACAGTAGTCTAAATGTCCTGTGCTTGCATTCACTGCAACACCTCCACTGCCAAATCACTGATCTATAGCTGCAATCCATGCACAAGAGTCACAAACCAGCAGAATGGGCTGACACATTCCTGCAGAGAAAAAGCAAGCAACAACACTTAGTTAAAGCAAAGATCTAGCATGGTCTCCTCTGTTTACTGCAGGCACTGTTTCAGGCTTCAAACGGATGACAACACTTAGACTTCAGCTAAAGAGCTGACAATCATCCCTTCCCCACCAGGCTGAACATGCAACCTCATGCCTGCAGGTAAAAGCTGTCAGAATCAGGACAGGATCAGCATTTGTGAGAATCCCTCTTCACCTACATCATAGTGAGACAATTTTACAGAAACTTGATTGATTAAATCTGCTATAGAATATGCCTTTGTGCTGCACTAGAGAAAAGCTGGCAAAATTTTGCCCATCTTGCCCAAGGAATCTCCCTTTCACAGAGCATCCACTGCCACTTACTGGCCTGGAACAGTGTCCTGCATCAATCACACATTGCAACTTCTTCCAACTGCATGGACTCTACACACAGGGTGTTTACTGACTAGCAAGCACACCAAAACAGGCATGACAAATACCCACTATATTAAAGGCAGAGGCCCACAGTTGGCTCCAACCCATGCTTTTCTAAGACAATGCACATATGTCACAGAGATTCCTCTCCAGCTTATCCAAGCTCTCAGAAAGGCTTTTCATTAAGTTTTAAAAGAGGCCTTGGATGCTAAGATACCATTCTGCTTTCTTAAGTAATGTCACAAGACTTCTGGTTTGGCCACACAGTTGCTTTTCAGAAATGAAAAGGAGATTCCGTGCTTCTGCTTGGGACAAGTGGCAAAACCACTGCAATCTTTTTTATAAAGAATGGAGGTGAAAGAAAGAGGAGAAAAAAAAAGGATCAGGAACTGAGTTCAGTCACTCTGGGAACCCAGCCTTTATGTACTGTTTACCAAAAGGATGAGCTGGGGAAAGGGGTGAGGGGCAATAGTGTGCATTAGGTCTCACCTGCTGATTCTCAGGAGTCATGAATATTCTCATAATCCCCATCTCTTGGCCCAACAGGCTACAGGCCTTTTCATCACAGAGCTTGATTTCAGTGAGGATCCGGGAGCTGCTCTAAGCTTCAGCAAGTGGTATAATATTTCCTTGTTTCCACATGAAAACAGCCTCTTGCCATGAACCACTCTCCCATGTTTCTTCTCTGTTACTCATCTCTAATGGCATTTATCTTTCAGACTAGATTAGATAAATTCTGTTTTGGGCTAGGCAGAGATCAGTCAGCAAGTCACAATTTCTGAGGCAGTCAGCATGTTTTTTTCTTGCATAATTATGCATATGTAATATAAATGCTGAGACACAGGTATATTTATAAAATGGGATACACACCTGTAGCTAAAACCAAGACAGCAAAAACAAGAGTGGAAAGGGATATGAGCAGTAGTAGACAGAGAAATTTTACTATATATTTTCAAGACAAATTATTGTAAGCATCTGATCTGACTTTCAGCACCTCACAGGCCAGAGAATGTCACCTGGTGAGGGTGTAATTTGCATTCCCATAGGGCAGAGAAGGACAGGGAAGGAGGTTCTGCTGGCAGGGATAGCAAACAGAGTGTGCAAAAACATTCAACAAAACAAAGTTCAGAAATGAACCTCACCAGATAACCTGTGGCTAGCTGTACTTCCATAAGCTTTATGGAATTCCAATTTTCAGGCACTAGGCAGTGGAAAATGATGTTCTTTTTCTGACAAGGGATTTGTTATTTCCTCCAGCTGAAGGGATGGACTTTGCATAAGCTGACAGGAGGGAAAAAAAGGACTTTTTAAAAGGGAAGCTCTTACTCTCCTTATAGCAATGGTTTCCAGTAGTAATGACTCTTGGGTCATAAAAGAAACATTTAATAGCTTAAAAATGCTTTCTTGCAAAAAGATCTAATTGGTCAGAACTTCCAGATAAAAACTAATCTTCTGACCATTGGTGAGAGTAGAGGTACATTAAGAACAAAAGGGATAACATTGTCTTCCTGGTTATTGTTAGAGCATTAAATAAAACTTAGCTATTTGTATGTATTTTTGAAGGGCCTTATACAGATAATACTCCTGCTGGTCCTGCTTGTGAGATAGTAAGGAAGGCCTACACAAAGTTATACATCTGCATTACTGAAATCTTGTGAAAGCGTGAAGTCTTTTAGCAAGAAATCCAGGAAGTGGGGCACTGAAGCTATTCAATTTGGATTAAAAATTTAGTCCATAATTAGTCCCAAATTACAAAATAGTTTGCACATGCAAATAACTTTCAGTTTATGTGGGTTTGAGATTACAACAGGTAGATGAACTCATTGTCCCCCTGAGATGTATATAGCACAGAGGAATCACAAACGAAGGACGAGCAGAGTTTGTTTTGGGGATGCCACAAATCTGTGCAGGAAGTGGAAGTTTGCTTTTCAAACTTAATACTACTTACTCCATAACAAGTCATTATTATCAGTCTATACCTGCATGCAGAAAATATGTTCATAGGCATTGATGTAATAGGTAACATCTCTTATGCTTGCACTTTCAAGCTACAGTCTATCTACATTTTTTTAAGGCAACATGGGGTATGACCATCCTCATTCATGCCCTTTAGGCCTGTGCCTTTTGTATCAACTCTGAGGCCTCTTACAGATTTGTCCCAATGTCTGTTTTGGCTTGTGGAAGCCTTTAGTAAAGGATGCCTGCAACACGAAGTGATGGGCTCAAATGATAAACAGGCCTCTCACCATGTTTGTGCTGGGCTAAGCAGATGAAGACTTGAACTAGACACTTCAGACATGGCAAACTTACTGTGTACAATTAACACTTGGAGAGAGCAGTATTTTTGCATTGAAGCTGTACTTCAATGATCCTTGTGAGTCCCTTCCAACTCAGGACAGACTATGATTCTATAATTTGTGTTCTGTTTGAGACCTTTGGAATCCATTACTTAGGAGGTATGAACAGTCCTCTAAACATCACGGCACTGACAGTGCAGAGGGCAAATTTATAACTCTGCAGGACAGCTGCAGTGGTATTCCCATCTCATGTTTTGCTCTCTGGTCTTCTTTCTACAAAAGTGATGCAGAGCTCAGGCAACTTTGGTGTGAAAAGTCTCACTGCTCCCAAGATTCAGTCCTGGCACGCAGGAAAGCTTTGCCTTCCTTACCATCAAAGACATGATCCAAGATCAATCCCTAAAACAAACCTGAGTCTTTTCAAGAAGTGCTGTTCCAATTTCAGACATCAGTCCAAAATGGTGTTCGGTGTGTGCTGCAGTCAGCTTTTGCCTCAGCCTCACCTCCTTCCCAACTAAAACACATAACACTGGGCTGTTCAAAGGTCATTCTTTGTTTGCTTCTTGACTGCTCTTAAGACAGATGTTCCAAGGCACGACAGAGGATATAAACATGTGCATACTGGGGGGAAAAAAAAAAAGGTGTCCAGGTGTTTAAGCAATGCCAAATGCTAAAGAATTCCAATCACTGCCTTCTCCTTTAATCTGGCAATTCCGAGGGACCAAGTGTGTCAAGACTTGTACCCAGAGCACTTTCCGCTCGGGTGAGTTCAGACAAGGTCTGCATTAACTCCCCAACCTGCGAGAAAATTATTTGAAACAAAAGGTTCAGATATGTTCTTTTCCATCCAACAAGCCTGGAAACAAATGGTACAGGAACAAGGTCAGAAAGAAATCATCCGCCTACCATACCACTGAATTCATTTACCTACCTCAGAGCCCATTCAAGGAAAGGGGTGGGATGGGGAACAAGGAATGATATAAAGCAGAATGAAGCTCTGGGGTCGCTCGCTACATTACAAGATTTGACAGGCCTTTGCCAGCCTTCAGCTTCTTTGTGTCTTTCACATAATAGAGAAACACAAACTGAGCAGCCTGTGATCTGGGGGTTGCACTATCAGACGGAGCAAACCCTTTGCAAATGCTAATAGTATTGTAGCATCCTGTCAGGCAGCAACACAAAAAGGATGTTGATTTTCACATGAACCAGAACAGACTCATTGTAAAGAAGACTGCAATGAATGTTCCATCTCTAAACATCAAAAGCTACAGGCAATTGGCTTGTGGACATGAGGCAAACACTGCTTGCAATGTTCCTAAATATAGGGGGCATACTGTTACCTTAACACTTATTTCACGAGGCTGGAAAAGAAAGGGCAGTTGCTTGAAACAGAAGTGAAAATGGTCTTCAGTTATGATTTCTGTGGTGAAATATTATCTAGGATCTAAAGAGGCTTTTGTTGTGCAATTTAATGTTTTGTTTTGTTTTTTTCTAGCAGTCTGGAAGAGATGATCCTTTATGAAACATGAAGGTGCAGATTCAGTCCAAGGTAGAGTTTATGTCATTTCCAAATTATAAGGCTGGTAGTAATAGAGCACAAACATGCTTGTCCTTTGCAGTTCTAAGGATGTGGCAGCTGTCAGTCCTGTCCAGTAATGCTCACCCAGGTGTTTCCTGAAAAGGTCTCTAAAATGTTCTAGAGGATGTAACACTCAAGCTTCTATTCTAAAACTTATTATAAAACAACCCTTTAATTCAAACTTCACATCTTCCCCTATATTAGTAATGGTATAAGGCAAGGTGTTATTGCACCACACTGACTAACCTCCAAAATATTTGTTGTTGTCCTTTGTGTGAAAAACCTGAACAAAGCTCACCTTGCTGGTTGTCACTACCAGGGATAGTTTAGAAAGTTGTTTTAAAGTCCTATTGGGAAATCACCACTGCTCTGGAAGTCCTCTTGGAGCCTACAGACTCCAAAGAGCAGCAAATAAAGTCTTCTATCAGCATTCTGCAGCACAAACACACAAGAGTTTGCAGCTATGCACAATAAACTGCATTTCAGCAGATCAGACTATAAATATTTCTGGTATTGGCACTAGAACAGCACCTAAAGCCAATCCCAAGAAACGTAAGAGTCAATTTCAGAAACGTTTCTAGAGCAGTTTGTAAGGTAGGCTCTAGAACTGTTTCACCAGTACTTTCAGAACTACTTCCTGAATCAAAACTAGTCAAAACTAAAATCATGTCTCTGACTTTCAGCACTTCTTAGAAAACAATAGCCTGGATAATTTCACATTCTGATGCTGATGATGCTGAAGCACTAAGGTGATGGCAGATGCAAGCAAGATTTGTATACACAGAAACATGCATGGGTTTTCCATTCCGACACCACAGTATAAACAACCATTACAATCTCTGTACCATTTCTGCTTCTTCCTTTCTATATAGTACTTTACACTAAAAAATTCCTGGCAACAGTCATATGCTGTGAAAGCTCTGTGATAACAGCCATCTAGAACTCATAGCACTTGTGAAACTACAGCTTTAGGAGTTACCTGACTGCGTAGGACCTCTCTTGCAAGGGTTTTACAATGCATTTCATTTATCTTACTGAATAAAAACTAGCAAGTGACTGATCATGGTCTATAAAGATTACTGCAAGGAAATATGGATTACTGAACTAATTAAAAAATAGAACAGGATCCAAGAACTTTAAACTGACATTTAAAAAGAAAAAGGTTCCTTGGGTATGGTAAGTCACTAAGATGGTAATTTTTTTCAGATAGCCATTAATGTTAAGTTCTTGTGAGGGTATTCCCAGAATCTGAGTAAACTTCATCACTGTACATTCTATCTGTGCAAGGCAGCATTGCTGGAAGATTTCCCTAAAGCACCTCCGGATCCAGAAACACATTCCAAACAGTCAAAAACCATCTCACACTGCAACTCTGCAAGAACACAGAGGTATCTACACAGACATTTCATACAGCAGTATCTTCCCTGACATAAGAACATCCCACAGACCTCTCCAGTACCAAATCCCACTGAGAACAAAGAGTTGTTGCTGACTCAAGGGGTCCTGGGTCAGGTTTAGAGATCCCAATATCACAACTGATGAAATCTCTTGCATCTTTTTTAATACAATTGTTAAGAATTATTAAGCTACATTCCAGATACATGAAAATTCACTAAAACTTTAGCCTTGGAACTACATCCTAACTCAGCTTACATTCAAAAACATACTCAGCAAAGAACCAGATTCATGTGGCTTCGATGGTGAAAGAGCACACCAGTGCATTTGAAATAACCAAGAACTTCATTGATGTATTCACCCTCTATGTTTGGTTTTTACACTTCTAAACATTTCCAAGATTTTAATTTCTCTTAGTCTGATAACATAGGATGAGGTTACTAGTAACCACTGAGGAGTGATTAATGACATTTGAAAAGACAACATTTGTACCTTTTTCATGAAAAAGTGTCAGAATACGTCTTGGCCATTAGTATTTAAACCTTGGCTCATAAACAGTTCATTTTATAAAAACCAGAAACAACTTAGCATATCTACACGATAGTAATGAATATGCTTTGGAAATGAAATATCCATCTATGGAACAACAATGTTTACATTTGGTGATTCTCCTCCCTAAGCTCAAAAAGATACAGCAATTACAGATTAGTCATTGCTTCTTACAATAAATCACTGTATCCAGAATCTGAAGGTAGCCTACAAAATACAGAAAATCATCATGAACTTGGGCAAACCAGTTTGGAATAACATCCTCTCCAGTACTATATGAATTTTAAGCAGTTCAAATAATCATGTTTTCTGTCTCAAAAATGTTGTAATATTCAGCACATCCTTCTTACGCTGCTTGACATAAGATCTTTGTCTAAATGTATTACATAAATGGTATATTAATTTATATAGTAAAGATAACAGTTGGTACAGTCACTGCTAACCTGGTGCTGACACAGCTCTTCTGACTCAGACACTTTGATATCATTAACATATACTGATATCACCAATGTACACTTGTTCACAACTTAACAAATGAGAAAAAGAAGGTCAAAGTAGCTTCTCAGGTGCAATAGCACCGTGTTCAAAACCCACATTTTATTATTCCTTCAGTTACATTTTTATTCAATAAATACCTAGTTTCCATGGAATACATCATGCTAAGTCTTAGATGAGCAGCACAGAGAAGTTGGAACTAAACCCATAGGAACATCACACTAAAAGAAATGAACATTGGGCCACTGGATGCGATATTTTGCAACATTTACATTACACAGAAGTTTCAAACAGTGATCTCTAGGTAAATGCAAAAGTTTTTGTTTGTTTCTTAGTTTGTTTTTTTTTTTTTTTACAAAGTACAGACTTATTTCACTTGCTATACACAAAGGTGTCTGCTTTGAAAATTGTGCAAACTTACATTTCTGAAGTTATCTTCAGAGGATGGTCATGACACAAGCCATTTTTTCATTTTTCAGTTCCCAAGCACTCATTTTCAGGAATCAATTTTAAACAAAATCTCCAAACATTCAGTTAGATCACCCTGAAATATTTAACCTTTCAACATAATTTTAAGCTGTATGTTAGCTTTTTGTCCACATGGCTGAATATTTTATGTCCAAAAATTTGGGGAACATCTTTCCAAACTTTGTATTGTTTCCTGTGAGAGCAAACCGAAACAATATCTACTGGAAAACATTCAGATTCCTCTCTTTTAATTTCTACATATCAAAATCAATTGCCTTTTCAAAAGACAAAATAAATCTAGGTCAGTTTTTCAATGTACATAATCACACAACTGTAACACAAACTGTTTCAGGCCTAACACCTTCTTCCACACAAGTATTGAGAAGTGTATCCAGATCATTTGTGGCAAAGTGTGGGCAGAGAAAACGTGGTGGAGATTAACCACCTATGATAGAGAGCTTGTATCATGCTTAAATTTGTCAGAAGTAACATTTCTATGGCAAAACTGAAAGGCAGTTTTCAGTGCCTTACTAATTTTTGCTGAATGACAGACATCAAGTGGGTGTGGAAGGACTTTGTGCATAACATTCTTATAGAAGTGATTTTGGTCTCACAGTATCTATTAGTAAAAATGAAATTAATGACATTTTTCTTCTTTTTTGTTAGGAAGTTGGAGAAGTTGGAATTGTACATTCTATCTTTTTACATTTCCCACATACTCCATCAGGTTACTCTGCACCTATGGTGAAGGGAGGAGTTAACAAGGAAATCTGAGTCTGTGCAATCCCAGAAATGAAATGTAATTGGCTGACACTGAAGATTAACAACATATCAGGAAAGAACAGGTAAAAGGAGCAGCTGCTGACATTACTTCCTGAGCCTAAACCTTTTAAGGTGTCACTGAATAGCAGTCTGTGCTTTCAGGTGAAAGAACTACAAGAATTGCTTGGCTGCCATCTCTCAATAGTTTAGGAGTTTAACAAAATCCTCCATTTCCTCTCAGGATCTCAATACAATGCTTTTAAATCTGTACCACAGTGATCAGCAAATGCTTCAACACAGAGCATAACAAATAAAAATGGCATTACTTAGAAGGGAATTTTAATGTACATACAAATACTAAAACGTTATGTCAAATTCCCAGCATCATCTGCAGGCAAGAAAAAGACAGCAGATAAAATCATTTTATGAAATCTGATCCAGCTCTACCATACAAGACACATACTAAAAATAAAAAGCTTTTTTCCCTTTCAGGAAAAAAACCCTTAAACGTACAACTTCAGCAAGCTCCCAAGTTATTTCACTAATACACAAATCAGATTCTTCTGTGCATGTAGCTTCAAAAATTAAATGAGCAGGTGGATTTTAACTGAACTTCTCAATCCCACAAGACATTACTTTCTTTCTCCTTCAGCATTTCAGGATGCTCCCCAAAAGATAGGAAAGAGAATGGGACACAAAAGCCATTTCAATTCAGACTTTGTACAAGGTATCCTGGAGAAGGCTGCATTCTTGTGTAAAGTTGCTGTTGAAACAGAATGACAATTATTTCAAAACATGTACAAATGCATGACAGCACTTGGGCTTATGGATTTGAGAATTAATAGAAATGAGATTTGGAAATTACCATGCAAATATTACATGCAAATATTTTTGTTAACAATACACAATGTCTTCAAGAAAAACAAAAGAACTAAAATGCTTCCATAGGAAAGTGTTCCATTAATCTTGATTTCAGCTAGTTATGCTTTCTTCTCTTAATAAAAATGTTGAAATGAGAGTGATTCACAATACTTAAATAACTGGTCAGTAATTGTATTTTTACTAAGTTTCATATCTGCTTGTAGTGTAAAAGCAGCAAGTATCATTCTGCAGATTAGAAGCAAGAAGCAGCAGCAGCCAGATTATGGAATAAAACAAGTAGGAATTTTCACAAAGTCTGTAAGAAAACATGCACTTAACTGAGAAGGATAATTTTATATACAGCAATAAGATAACTATAGCAATCTCTTTATGATCAAAACATGATTACCTGCTTGAACAATCTACTTTTCTTGATGGAGGGCTTCTATGAAGGCTTCAAGTTTCTCCTGGATTTCCCGAACTTTTTCTAGTTTAAATAAAAAGATCACTGTTTAAATACTTATTACTATTGAGTACCTGAGGACAGGTACTGAAAAAAAACCAACAAAACCACCACACAAAAACCATGAACAAAAACATGCAAACACAAACAAAAATTAATGCTGTCATCAATATTACCCTAAGCATTTTGTTTCTCAGTTACAGAGGTTTACAACATTTTTCTACATCAGAAAGAAAGAAACCTTGTCCTGTTTGAAGAATTTCTGCAGATATATTTTATGATTATCTTGCTAACTTAATAATTCAAAAATTTACTGAAGGAATCCAATACTAGAAATGTATTTCAAAAAACTGAAATTTCCATCAGATCATGCACAGCAGAACTACTTTAACTTGTTACACATAGGAAGTTGTTAGGTTTTAAATAATGCCCACTAGCCCCTTTCTTCTTTAACCAAAAGTCCTCATTCTCCACCACAAGTGAAACAAACCCCACTAACCATTCTAAAGTGGAAAGCTCATATCCTTCCACCCAGGAAAATTTCAAGGAACCACACGTCAGTATTCAAGACACCTCCTCCAAAGGGCACATATGATGCTAAGAATGTTTAAAACTTGCATTTTATTTTCTTGCATTTAACCAGATGGATGTGGGCAGAATCTCATTTTATACAAAAATTAAATATGGGAGTTTACTTCCCTACCAAAACGTGACTTGACCACAACTACAAATAGTTATTAGGAATGAAAAGACAAAATTGATTGCGAAAAATCCAGGGGTTTAGGCATTTTCTCACTCTTTTCTCAATTCCATACAACACGTGTCATCATATAACCTATTTGATTTATTAAAGTGCTTATGAAGCAAGATTTAGAACACAGTTGGAATCCAAAGCCTGTGAGATTTCCTGCTTCTCTCTCACCACATCCTCATTTGAAGCTCCTTCTGTGTGTGATTATAGGCATGAAAAACACACACTTCAGAAATACGAAGAAACAGAGGGAGAGCAATAGGACAGACAAAAATAAGTTAGATGAGCATAAACACAGACAATTTTTTTTCCAAGCTAAAAATACTATTGTATTAAAGCCATATGTTTCCTTGTCTAAGATACAGAGTTTGAGCTTTTTTTTAAAAACTTTTATGTTTTTTTCTCTTCATCAATACCATATGTTATCAACTTTGCTGAGCTGAAGGAACAACAAAACAAAAAGAAAAATAAAACAATCAGCTTTAAATAGGATATGTAAGCATAAGCAGAAAAATATTGACCTCCAAAGAGAACACTAATGTAGCTACAGGAACTGAAAGTTTAATCTAACAAAATGATAACCCCAGAAACAAACATAAAATCCATTTTAGAGTAATAGTAATAACAACTCAACAATCTCCTGCAGTCCTGTTCTAACAGAAGTAGAGAATTTTAGTTAGCATTTGAAATAAAGTATGGAAAATAGCCTGCATCAGTATGAAGAAACCTCAAGCCTCTATCTTTATCTTGCAGTTCTTAGGTGATGAAGGGTAAACCACTGACACTTTCAACACCAGCATGCCCTTCCCCAGTGGTGCTTATCTACATACAGAAGTCCAGTGAAGCTGGATCACACTCTAACTCCTAAAGAAAACACCAAAGAAGCTTCTTGAATTTCAGCTGATTTTTTTAATGGTACTTTGATATTAAATGAAGATTACAGTCAGTGTGAAGGCAAAAACTGTACCTTGGAAATTAAGAAACAGCAGTAGCTGATTTTACCAGCTACCAGGTTAAAAAAAAAAAATTCAGATTCAGTTCAGCAGAATCTTCGAAAGCCATCAATGAAAAAAAAAGGTAGTCCCATGACCACTTCTCCTTACTGAGCACATTCAAAGTGTTTTCACTACTATCTTTTTAAATGAAAAAAGAACCCAAAAACCAGAATATGCATTGCATGCCAGTTCATAAACCTCTACTGTACAGAAAATGTTCTTTCTGGCATTTATTTACACAACTACTCAGCTCAGCTTCCAATACTGCTGCTCTATAAATGTTTACAAAATCAGCCTTTGAAATAACGTTCTACTATTTTGAACAGAACTAATATTTTTTTTTTGACCACACCATGCTGGATGGTGCTTTGACTAACCTGGTCAAGTGGAAGGTGCCCCTGACTGTGGCAGGGAAATTGGAATGAGATGATCTTTACTGTCCCTTCCAACCCAAAATATTCTATAATGATTCTGGATTTAGAAATTATTAATCCTGGACCCTGCTCTCCAAAATGAACAGCAGTTGCCCGTGATACCTGGGGATGAGATCTCATGACCCAAAAGATCTCTTTATGTTGTGCTTTCAGTGGCACATTTTTTCCCAATTGCAACATGTTTTCCCAAGTGTGCTCTTTGCATTGATCAAGCCATCAGACCAGTGAAAGCAGGCAGATTTAGCAGTATTAAATGCAAGTATTTTCCTTTCTCAACCTCTTGCTAATGAAATATTCCAGCTCTGAAAATTAACAGCATCAGCAAAAACCTGTAATTATTATTTCACCCTTAAAAAAAGGTTTGTGTCAACAAATCTATTCTAATTTTCTCATTAAGGCATATTAAAATAACAGGATAGCAAATATGTATTCCACCAGAATATACTGAATCAGCTGTGTTTGCTCAGAGAACACGTATACTAGAATTGACTGCATACTATGAGCACTTTATTAGTTTTTATACTTGGACTGAATTGACATGATTACTTAACTGTAATAATTATGAGGTCTTGAGGTAATTTAATACTTTGAAATAATATGCTGGCTATTCTTAAAAAAGAACAGCTACAATGAGTGCCAAATAGCTGCAATTATTCATGCTATGCCCGGTATTTTTAGCCACAGTAAAACCTTTTGCAGCAGCAGATCCCAGGCAACCTGTAACACTCTCCTGCAAGTCCATTCTGTAGCACAGAGAAGCAGTCTGCTGAATTGGTTCACTTTTGAAATAGGCTGAGGGAGAGTTATGCATTTACATAACACTCATCTTAATAAACTAGCAAATATAAGTGCTTGGATAAAATTCTAATAGAGGAGTGCAAGTGCAGGGGTAACTACAGTTTCATCAGCAACATGTGACTTTGTATGTGGAACAACTATTCATCTTCACAATTCAAGAACCAGATGTTACCCAACTTTAGGGAAGTTCTTGCCTCTGTGAAATGCACAAGCTCCTTACCCACATTTGCAGGATTTTGACTGACACTTAGATCAAACTATCAGTCGTTTACACTTGTAAATTACAGTACATTTTGTTTTGAGGGAAGTTTATCAACATGCCAAACACAGAAAATCATCTGTGTTTCAGGTAAGAATACTTATTGCAGAAGTAAATTTAGGGGTAGAAAAAGTGACCTGTTGCTCTGTCTTAGTGATATTCTTAGTGATACTGTGTTTTTCCAAGGATAAGTAAACCACAGATTAAAAGCATTCAGCTTGCTAACAAATTACGTCTGTAAATGGCTGAACTACAAGCTCTTTCATACAATGCTCCCAGGTCACAAAAGGGACTTTAACAAAAGAGCTACACTCTTATTGCAAGGCATGGTATAAGTTTTAATACACATATTGCTTACACTGGTTTCTAGAAAGATGATGCGCTCTTTGCTAGCTCTAATGCAGACCTGAAGTTACAAACAAGCAATTCTTCCAGCACCTGTTAAACATTGATCAAAAATCACATCAATGAAGAGCAACTGTAACTATGCCCTTGTTTCCATCTTAGAATAGTAAAATTCACAGGCCTAGAGGCCATGAATGGTTATTCTATTTCCCATTTACCCCATGTTTACCTAAAAGATAAGCTGGTTCATACATCAACTCATTATGCCTCTTGATCTGGTCATGAATATTCCCATAATCCTCCCTCCATATCCCATAAAACTTCACTGACAGAATGAGGAAATTCTTTATTCAGATGTCTTGAGATCCTCATTCATGCTCAGTCTCTCCTTATCTCCATATGAAATGATATTGCTACCCACTTATTTTCTTTTCATTAATCTTGTGATCCCAAATCTAAAAGGCTCAAAACCAGACTAATTGAACTGTAATGAGGATTTAGAATACACTGTGAATGCAGAAAGACCCAGGCACAGATAAAGTTTGCTTTTCCTACTATCATAAACTGGTCAGAAGGGAACCCCCCTGAAATCTTAAGTCTTACAAGAAAGGTTTGCTTTCTGATTGCTGCCTGAGATACTCAAGCTTAGGTAGCAATAAACAGCACTAAAATGAAATAGCTGAAGCAAGTTATCAAGCAAATCTCCTCAGGTAAAGCCTAATAATCCCAAATAATATTAAACACAAATTACAAAAGCAAAGTTTATTACTGATTTATTTCAAACATGCTCCTAGAGGCAAGAAAAGGTTTTCTTGTGTTTTCCATCTGTGTTAATTGGTTTACTAAGAGATGTGGCCTCTGTCCACAAAACCTGTCTTGTTTATGGTTCTGAAGATAAATTTATTTTGAGACATTCAAATGCATATTTACCTGTAAGGAACCAATAATTTTAGCACAGAATTTTAAAGATGTTCATGTCTGTCTGTGCCAGAGTACATGAGTACTTCAGGCAAATCAAAAAGCTTTCCCTTCTCAATTACAAATGTGCACATATGATATCAAATCTCAATTGCAACAAAAAAACAAATTCTAAAATCTTTCTAGTCACAAATCTTTATTTTGTACTTTGATGAAACCTACAGTATTAAATGACCACAAAAAATGTGTTAATATCTTATTATAAATCCCCCTGTTCTACATTAAAGTGACTTCTATCTCCAACTACTGTTTACATGGCTTTGATATTCGAAAGCTCATCGTTTTTGCTCCTTTTGCTCTGGACTGTGTTTAGACTTGAGTTCTCCCCTTCCTTTTTTTTTTTTCCATCTTCCTTCCTTTCTTAATCCCTTACTCGCCTATAAACATTCTCGCTACTTGCTCTACTACTTCTATGTTATGGTTAGTTAACCACAGAAGCAGAAATTTGGAATTTACTGCTGTGAATGCATCATCTTTCCTCTAGTAAAAAGGGAAGCCCTGTCAGTCAGAATTCATCACAATGCCCAGAAACACACCATTAAAACTAGAGATGTCAATCCAAAGTTTTCTACTGGAAGCTGATTTTTACCTTAGGGCTATCTAAGACACAAACTCCATAGTTGTACACAACCTCTATGAACAGTCAGGTGGAGAGGAGGGGCAGGAATCATCTCTTTGGAGTTCAGCCTTTTGTGCTACATTCCTTGATTTTCTAAGGGCCAGGAAGAAATAGTTAAAATGGTATGAGACAGCACACTCCCAGACACTCCAAAGAATGCCTCAGAAAGACTTCCCAGCCACAGTTACCTGCAGCAACACGCTTACTCATGCTTCATGCAAACACTGCCATAATTCCCTGACCACTGCAAGGTCATGTCCTGCTGAATTTTAGAAAATCCTTCAAAACTACCTATCACATTTTTTGCCAGTTTCCTCTTGTTCACATACCACATTTTCCTCTGGATAAGGCAGAGAGGAAAGCTAGAGTTTTAAGGGGGGAGGAAGGAAAAAAAGGCAAAACCACCCAGGCTGCCCTTAAAGAGACAGAACAACATTTGTCAGCTGTAAAGACAGATTTATAAGTAGAGGGCCCCCTCTGTTCCTTTAAGGCTGCAAAACAGATGGGAAGTGAATGGACAGTCAAAGGGTCAAGAAAACACATGGGAGGTGCTGCTTGTATGCTGTATGTATGTTCCCAGCAAAAGAAAGAGGTCAAGATTGTAACTGCATGGCTGGGTGCTGGAAAGGTCTTTTCTTTAAGCTGTTACAAAGACAAACGCTGTTCTTCATCCTGCTGTCAAACTGCTATAAATATTGTTTGTCAAGAGAGTTTCAGCAGCTAAAAGTTTTGGGTTTTTTTTTTTTTTTAAAGGATGAGCAGGAGGATGAACCATGTGAATGATTCTTAAACAATTAGCTCATTAGTGTAATAAAAACACTGCAGAATCCTGAAAAGTTTAAATGGAATTTATAATAGTTGATATAGTAAATCCACAAATCATTAAGAATATACAGCCTTTACAACACAAGCTTGCAGAACACAGCTGGCATGATCATTAGTTACCAGTAGTTAGGCTGAACAAAGATACCAACTGATGCAACACTGCAGTAGCTGTCCTTTAATGTTATGTTTCTCATATGTGTTGCAATCTATCACGACATTTAAATTTGCATCCAGTTTGATCTCCTTTTGCATGCCAATAATAGGAGAAAACATCAAGGAGCCTGTTTCCTACAAAGATACAGTTTTGTTTTCCCTGTTGTAGGCAAATCCACCTCTTAAACAGGAACAATCACCTCCAAACCGTATATTTAGCCTGACGTAGAAACATAATAAAATTAAGAACAAAATCTTAGACAGAAAAAAACCCCAAGTCACAGCTGCCATCACTGAAATCACTTTGTTGCAAGTGTTACTACCATATTAATTATTAATCCCTTCATAGCACACCTGAGCAAAGTTGTCAGCTGCCTGCATGAAACAGTATTACCTTTATTTCACACTAAACATAACCAGGCAGCAGCAGAAAAGAGTTTGTCTGAAAACAGTTCTTTTTGCAAGCTACTGAGCACTGCAACAGTATTTTAGCATTACTAACAATGATTAGCCCCAGAAATAGGAACTGTGTATTGTGCTGTTGAAATAGTAGATTACTAATCAATCTCTTGATCTATAGTTGCTCCAGATTCACTGGCGAGAGCACTCAGTTTAACAAAACAGTTTTGGCCACGTGTTTGCCTCTTCTGTGGTAGAACAGAACAGAAGCTGGCTGTGCTTCTTGGGGCAATCCCTGGGGCTCCTCAGGCTGGTAAGCTTGAAATCGTTCTGTCTCTGACAGAGCATTTCCAAACTGAGCTATGGGGCTGAAGCAAAACTAATAATTATGTAGACTACTGACTTTATACAACAGACATTCTCATCAGCTATTCATCCCGCTTGTCTACAGAATGGAAACTAAATATTACCAAACTGTGATGTGCGGCCACAAACTATTGCTACATTGTCATTGAGGTTAGCCTAATGTACCAGTGATCATTACCCTGTATTAAGTTGCAAGTTTATGAGAATCACAAGGTCTGCAGTATCAAGGTAGGACTTGGGCATCTTTCAGTCCTTTGTCTCCATCTCAGATTTTTAAATTAAAACTGCTCTAATAACTCAGTCTTTCAACAGAACTTAGCTGTGTTGCTTACTGGACAGCTGGAAGAAGCTTAGTAGCAGAATGACAAGGCAACCTTATAAAACAGAAGAAGAAGATAAACTACTTATGTAAAGGCTATTGTAACCTTAAGACTATAAAACTATAAAAAGACTTTTAACATAAAAAATAACTGATACATTTTGTTTCTCCACCCAAAAGAAAGCATACTCAGTAATTAGTTAGATAATGAAGTAATATGCCATCAGGACTATTTAAGTTTAAGTCTCTCTAGAATATGGCAGAAAATGCAATGGTGATTAGATGAATTTTTATATCATAACAATAATGTTTAATAGGCAGAAACTTAAGTCACCACATCCAAATGCTTCTATTATTTTTTCTTTGCTGTCATTCCTATGGCCAAAGTGGAATCTACTACAATTGACAATGTGCAACATACACAACACTGACCTCTCCAGCTTCTGGAAATGGGAATGTTACATTCCACAGCTCCATACTACTTTAGAATAAAAGCATACACTGGTCCATTTACAAGCCTGTAATTTATACCAACAGTAAATCTCCCTGTGATAAGTAAATCTCTCCATGATAAGTACTTAAATTTTGATTAATAAGTACCCTCACAAGGAACCAGTACTGAAGAGAAAACAGCATCCAGTCAGATGTTTTGACTCTTGCATCATTCAGAAAATTTTAGGAAAAAAATAAATTCAGCAGACAACACCACAGTGACCCTCAAGTACAAGAGACATGGGTCTAGATTAAGATTAATAGGCATTAAACATGTCATTATTCATGTAGCAGTTTATCGCTATTTTTCAATGTCAACTTTAAGTGATAGGCTTCTTTTAGTCAGTGACAAATGTGGTGAACTTTGTAAGGAACCGTTTTAGGACCTGGACATCAGCGCCTAACTCTTCATCAATAACTAAGAAATCACAGTAGACAGGCTTTGGTCATCCGGGATTCTTAAGTTAAGTAAACCATCACTCCATCACAGGATGTCTGCAAGTGATGTATGTTCTCCCTTGAGGATTACTTCCCCCTGTGAGAAGATGCAGCTTTCTAAAGCACTTTCTGCCATGACACAAAGCAGGAACTACCTTATCTGCACTTTGACACACAGACCATCCTACACATTCTTCTGGTTTTAATTCATTAGTTTCATGCTGCTGCCTCAAAACTCATCAGAAAAAAAAAAAGAACCTGAACATTTAACCAGTGTCTTTCACATCAAAGCACACTTGGGTTGATTTCTTAAATTATCTACATGGAATTAAAAACATGATAGTCATGCAAAAATAATTAATTTTCATTCAACAGGAAGTTTGCAAGTCTATTGTGAGATATTGCTTTGGTTCAAAATAAGGGGAAATTGAAGACACGACTGTGCAGAGTGATTCCAAGCACACTGTTCCCCAAGCTCCTGCATCGCGGAGCACCAGGACCTCTACAGAACTCAAAGGGAGCAAAGGAGTCATGCTGCCACTAGCACACTGGTGACACCAGAGTCATGGTGACACCAGCACAAGCTTGAACTCGTTAAGAGACAGCCCACACTTTGTGACTGATTGAGATTTGGGCAGAAACAAATGTGCTCTAAATGACAAGCAGCCTCTGATAATATACAGGCCATACTAACATCCTCAGGGAAGGTTCTGGCAGGGGACTCTGAAGACAGCAGCTACCCTGCACATGGTTAGCAGAAGTTGGAGATCTGTTTGGTGATTCCCAGAGGGAAATGGCTGCTCTGCATCTGGTAGAAGGCCACACCATCCTCCTGGTGTAATACTCTGCCAGCCCAGGATGAGATGAATGAGTGCTCCTCACTGCTATGACCAGGTAAAAGGAGAATGAGATGAAAGCAAGACTGCTGACACCTCTGGAATTGTCTTGCAACTAGAAAGTAACCATATTTTTACTTAAGTAGTTCTAAAACTCCAATATTTAGGCACTGTGGAAGAAATAAGAGCACAAAAAAACCCTAATTCTTCAGATTCTAATAAAATTACTCCTCCATTTGCATTTCCTAAGATGCTTTCCTCTTTCCTGTATCTGTCTTTGGGCAGCAGAGGTGACATTTGGGCACTACCTTCAAATATCTTGAAAATGATACCTTTTTTCTGTATCTTGTTAACACTGAAAACCACACTGGTTCTGATTTAAGGACTACTAACCTTTTGAGCTAACTACCAGCCTTTTGAGTTGTTTTGTCTGCCTCTAGTTTCTATGGGAAAATTACCTATGATCTGCTTATTTGAGAGATCTTTCCCCCTACAGCTGAGCTTTGCCCCTATGATACACTGTGACCTTTCAAAAAAAAGTTAAAGCTCATAATAGAAGAGCAAATGGAAGCAAAGGCTTTAGAAAGCCAAGTCAAAGCCTGATTTTAAGGAGCACCTGTAATCAACAATGTCATGAAGGATAGAGGTCAAATCAAAACACGACTGGCAGTCATCTGAAGGAACTGAAATTTAATTAGGCTACAGTAATGACCACAGTATAGGATTACTTTCACACAACATTTTTGTTCTTCAGCTAACAGCAATGAAAGAAAAAATGTAACCATGGAGCAAGTAATTATATGCAAAGTACTCTTCACAAACAATATCCCCAACTTTGCATAAATGCGTAACAGAAAAGGGGACTCACTTGGATTAAAACCAGTTTGTTACACAGAAGAGACACAACAGAATCCACTCAGCTCAGCCAAATCACAGGAATTTCAGGTCCTGAGTCAGCAACTTGCATATGGAAGCGCCAACCTTAGCTTTCTAACTCCATTAAAATGGCAAGTTTCATATATGCCAATATATTAAATCATTCATGCTCCAAGTTGGCAAATGGCTTACATTCAACAAGAGAAAAAGTAAATAAAAAATATAATCCTGTGACTTCAAAGCAATGACTTTAGATATAAAACTTGAAAAGTATTTTACTGTAACTCTGGTTTGTTCAGTTTTTATATGTTTTAGTCTTTACAAGAAAAAATTAAGTTCTGCAAACTATTACATTTCATAGCTTACAAACGTATGACACAATTGAAACAAACGGCCCTAAGCTGTATTTTCTTCATGTGAGGGCTTACTCCTCAAATGTTTCAAAAAGCTTTTGTGCAGAACGAAGTCTCAGCTAGCCCACGACACCTGTACAGGTGTCAGCATTACTGACAAATGAACTCGGAGGCTGATCTATTCACATTTTCATACCTAGCAATTTCAGGATCAAGTTTCCACAGGCATTCCCACCTCCTGCCAATTACTCTCCCATGCACATGGTTTTACTTATAATTTGGTGAAGAACTGGGTTTTCTTTTCCAACGTGTGAGGACACAGGATATTGGATGAATAGTATGCTGACCTAGGAAAGATGCTTTGTATGCTGTTTTGTTTATCCTGGGGCTTTGCAACATTCATGGTTTTGCTGTCTAAAAGGACTAAAAGGGGAAGAAATAAATGAAGATGTATTTCAGATGGACATGTATTTCTTTTGAGTCTGTGAGCTTTCAACTCTAGTGAATGGCAAAGCTCCTGCTGTCTGCCTCAAGCTTGGATTCACCTGAAGCATTCCACACCTATGTGCACCATCTAGCATGCTTTAGGTGCTACTGCAATAGAGAGAGATGGCACTTAGCTTTATGATAAGACACTGGAAGATCTACTTCCTTTCTGAAATGATTAAAGGATTCAGTTCCTAACAGTTTTTTCTTATTAAACCTTACTAAACTAGGACTTTCCATGCAGTTGCTAACCAGAAATGTGCAGCTCAGAAAAAAAAAAAAAAAAAAAAAAAAAAAAAAAAACCTCAAAAAAAAAAATTAAAAAAAAAAAAAAAAAAAGACCTTCATAAATGACATGTCATACAAACAAAGCAGAAAACCCCTAGGGGGAGTGGAAAACAAGAGGGACAAGGACAGGGAAGTGCATCTTCCCGCCGGAGGTGGGAGGGGAGCCCCGGCAGGAGCCCCGCGCTCCCTCCGCGGCCGCTCAGCGCCACCGCGTGCCCGGCACCGGCACGGCCGGAGCTCCCCGACTGCTCCGGGACCTCGGGGAAACACAGCACGGCCAGCACAGAGCGATCCTGCCATCACTGACGTACTGCTAGCAAGCGCTTTACTGGGAACTCAACGTTTTCAGCAGTTACCATGTTATAAATAGTCTACAGAAAGGTAAGGTTTATCCACACGCTATCAGGCATTCCTGCTGAAACTACTGGTCTGGCATTTGTGTTAAAAACAAAACAGCAGAAAATACATTATTCATGTTGAAATTGAAGTTTTTCACCTATGTATTGTTTTCTTAAAAAAAAAAGTATTGACAAATACTGAAGAACACAATTAAAAGATACAGTTCTAGGGAAGGTGTGACTTCAAATAATTGTCTTTTATAAATAACCAACCAAGCCAGCATTTTAAAATACACGTAACATTTAAAACCTCCAGTAACTTCAGAGGCAGCCTGCACGAATGTTCAGTATCATTCACTTTGAAAAGTTAAACACAAAAACAGGAGGAAACAGTACAAACTAGCAAATACTGCAAAGATCACTGATAAAATTAATGGATATATATTGACTCATCCATTTTCAAAGGTACTGTAGAAATAAAGGGTAATTTAAAAAAAATAAAAGAGCAAGTGGAAAAGATTTGTGTAGAGCTGCACATACTTGTGTGTAACAGCTGCAGGAATTTGAAGAAACTGACTCGCCACCATTAGATTTTCACTCCAGCCCAGAGCATTGCCTTAAAGCCTAAAATACAAACAGGGCAGTCTTGCCAAGAGGCTTTTCTGTGAAATTCTCCTTTCAAAATACTAATGTTTACTACTGTACTTTGAGGTCCTTCTATCCCATTTCACTTCTTATGGAACACAGCATATTTAAGATACTGAGTATCTAAACAAATACTTAGTTGTTTGGAATGTAAATTTTAAATCAAAGTATTTGGTCCTTCAGCAGTAAGCACAATCAAGACGCAAATGGCAGACAACTTTGGTGAAGAACTTCAATAAAAATAATGCCCCAGAGTTGTGAGGGAGCAACTGCATTAAAACAGGTTCCTATCAACTGCTGAATAAGCCTGAAGTACCCAGTTAGACAGGTAAGAGACACATAGCAAATAACTCTTGCTTCTGAATCCTCATCATAAAAAACCAATAAACATATCTCAACTGTACCTACAGTTTTAAAACATGACAAGAAAAGGAAAATATCATGGCTGTCACTTTCCACACAAGAACTTGGGAGTTGTAGCAGATAGACCACTGCAGCATCAGCTCACTGTTCAGTAACAGGCAAAAGAGGAAACAGACTACAAGGAATACTGTAAAAAGACCAGAATAAAACCCAGAAAGCATCATAACACAAGTGTATAAATCCATAATGTAGATACATTTCAAATATTTTGTGCAAAGTCTGCTCTTTCAGCTCAGAACGGGTTTAGTGGAACTAAGAAAGAAGAGTGGCAAGGCTGACTGAAACCAGGAAACAACGTCCATGCAAAGAGCAACTATACCAGGAGAACTTTTCAAGTCAGAAAAAAGAACATCAAGTGCAGGCAGCACACACGTCTCTGAAGACATGAATGGCAAAACAAATTAATAAAGAAGATTACTGAAGGTTTTTCACAGTGCAAGAACTAAGGAGAACCAAATGAAACTGGCAGGTGGCTCAGAAACAAACAAAAGGAAGTACTTTTTCTCACAATGTGTAGTTGAACCCTGGAACTAATTGCCACAGGATGTTGCAGATGCCAAAGTTTACATGAGTTCAAAAAGCAATTAGAGAAATTCACAGGAGGGAAAAAAAATCCATGAATGCCTATTAATAACAAAGATATTACCTCAGGATTAGGAAATCTTGGAACCACAGATTGTGGGCTGCTGTGAGAGCGTAACAGGCAAGTACTACTACATGCTTACGCTATTCCCACGCCTGCTCACTGCCAGGGTCAGGACACTGGGATACATCAACCACAGGTGTATCTTCCAGTACAAGCATTCTTATAGAGTGACTGCATTTTAGGACATTTCTGAAGTCAGTTTTCTACAATTTAGCTACTCATGTTCTCCTCTGCCCCTTTTTGCACCATATGATCCTTTCTTCAGAAAGGACTCTGATCCCAGGGCTTCTTTATTTCCACAAACTTAGTAACCATTCACTGGTACAAATATCATGACAATACTCATGTTAAGGAGTACATTTATATTACATTTAAAGCATATTTTTGAAGAAAAAGCAACCTTCAGTACATTAAAAAATTAATAGTTTGTTTCAAAGATCTGTTTACTCTGCAAAATACCTAGAATAAAACTTGAGATATGAACAGTGAGAAGCAGCAAGATTCAGGGCATAAGCGTCATATAAGGAATACTCTTATATAGGATTAAAGTACCATTCAAGGCTGTAGAACACAGACAACAAAACCTGCTCTAGTAAGTTTTGAGTCCTCTGTGAACTCTCATCATGCGACTTGGTCACCCACGTAATAGCCATTAATCAGTATCCTGAACAAACAATAAAACACTTTCAGTGCTTCAGCATTAAAAGACTGATATAAGAGCAGTGAGACAGTGTTCCCATACAAGCAGCATCAAGGGGAGGCATCCCAACCTCAGGTATATAAATAATTTACATTTGCAAGTAGAGTTTCTAATCAGGAAGTGAATCCCAGACCCATATTTACAAATTTAGACTGGAAATTAGAAGTCTATTTGTAACCACCAGAAGAATGACATCCTGGAACATGGTTTCAGTGTCAATAGTGAGCCCGAACAAGTAACTGATTTGAAGACAGAGCTTGAGATATTCAAATCAGCTGGGTTATATAAACACAGCTGCATGGAATGGAGAGACTGGACTTCGTGATTCAGGAGATTACTTCCCTTCCTAATTAAAATACCAATACTTTATGAAGCAGTGTCACAGGAGTCAGGATTTTTTCCTTTAGGAGAGTTCTGAACTTTACTAAGTGCTACAAGAAGGAAATTATATCCATCTGAGAGTTCAATGCTCTATACTATCAAACTCTGTCTCAAGGGTATATAAAAATAACTTCTGCACCATTGAAAAGCATTCTACCACCAAGGGAAAGGCAAAGAAACCCCATTTTCCTGTCATATTCCCATAAAAATCACTTAGCAATAAAAGCATGCAGAAAGAACATAGCTGATAAGAGTACAGACCTCAGCAGTGGTAGTTTTAAAATCTTCCCACAGGTACAATAAAGCAGAACATGTCATCATACATTGTTTTGTACTGAACAACAATTATTTCTTTAGAATAATGCGTGTGGGATCTGTGACCTCCTGAATTTAAAGAAATATGGTGCAGTGACATGTTTTTGCTACACAGTAATTTATGAAATGCAAACTATACACTTGAAGCATTTATACCAGTTCACTGACACCTCAGGTTATGAACACATACAGGCTGCCCCTACAGGTCTAGTCTTAGTTTACAAAATAATGACCTCAGCTGCCACTGCTTTGAAACGGGAGGCTGGGGAAAAGCAAAGTTGACAAGGCAAAAATTCTAAGCCAATTTCAGTGCAAAATAAAAACACGTTAATTTAAACATCATGTTAGGGCTTTTTAATTTTGTTTTAAAACATGGAAACCTCGAGGATAAATCAAAATCGCCAAGGTTCACTCTATACCAGTGTTTGCGCAGGTAAAAAGCCCAAAAAAATCAGCATCCAGCATCAAAGCAAGCAGCACTGCTTGTAAAGGAGAACTTCCTCAATAAAAGTCTGCATCCTACTATACCACTTGTTTTACCTCAATATATATAGAGAGGAGGAGAACCTCTTATGCTGTAAAACACATTCTACCTACTCTAAAGACTGTTTACATAAAGGTTGATACAGGATTTCAAAAGCAACACAGGCTGTTTGGAGAAAATTATGTACCTATCATGAAAATTATACAGTCATAGCACCTGCTTCAGAGATCAGTCAAGAAAACAGAGGCAATTTGCCTAGATCATCAAAACTCCTACTCCCAATTCCAAAATTTTACATTTTCTAAAGGACAACAAATACAATTCACTGGGATTTCAAAACCAATACTTCCAATAAGACAGTACTTTCAGTGTAGCCAAACCAGCACTACTAAAAAAAATCCTTAGATTTTGAGTTTATTGTAAGCAAAACATTTACTTTACATTACATTTTGGATATAAAAAAATAAAAATATGATTCATACTTAGGTAACTAACAGCTATTGCAGACTTTTCTGTCCCACTGAACCCTGGGTATAAGAACTTTGCTAATTACTTTGCTAACTAGAAGAAGAAACACTGATCACAATATTCATTTATTCTGAATTAAATATCCTAAGTCATATTTTAAGACAAAAATTAGTTTCTACATCAGACACAAAATAGAGGTCTAAGAAGAATTGTCACCTGTGAACACACAGGTATTTACGTAACTATAGGAACTTCATTTATCACTAGATTTTTTTTCTTTTCCCTTTTGCATAGCACTGTTTTTTCCCCTCTCAGACCAGGTGCACAGTTGGGGTTTAAGTGGAAGTCTCACAGAACAGCAGAATGCTGCCAAAAAGACAATGGTATGTGTGCAAGACAAGGTCCATCAGCTAAAATTCAGTCTAAATCCTACTGGATGTGCAGGCAGACAACAAGAAATAATCTCAACCTGGACTGCCACCTTAAAAACTTTCACTGTTTAAGATCTTACTATATTAATCATAAAACCTTAGTGGTCTTTGAGCAGTTTTTGAGTTACCCAAAGCATTAAATTGCTGTAATTCCTCTGGAAGGGGAATCTCCCTTTAAATATTACTCTGTTTTAACTACATTTTTTCAATATATCAGTGCAGTTACATCTAGTGTAAATTATATTATCACACTATACTACCCATGTCCATCTTAGAACCAGTAAGATCTGACCATATTTAAGAAAAAATCTGTATGATATTAAATAAATACCAGCACATGAACAACCTATATCACACTGAATATTCTCAAGGACAGTGCTCAGAATTTGCTTCATTTCAAGCTCATTCCAAAACCCTGCAGAGTAGGTACTTACTGAGATCCTCTGCAAGCTGGACTCTCTTGCCAGTTAGGAGCATCACTTTTTTTTCATTGTCTTCAGCAAAATCTTCAAGCACTTCCTTTACATTCTTCTCCAAGCGCCTTACTGTAAAAAAACAAAACAAAGTGACCAAAAAAAAAGTGATTGGCAACACTTTTGCAACTCGAATGACCTAAGGACAAAATTTTGGGAAGGTCTGTAGGAGACAATATATGTTACCATACTTATTAATCTGACAGGAGGAAAGGCAAACTTCTGAACACAGAAGCCCCTTCTTTGGACCATTAAGAATGGAAATTCTTTGAGAAAGATTTTTTAATTTCAGAGGGTATTTCCCCTCTAAGCAAAATTATTATTGGATTACTATTTTAGGAGATAATTTCTTGTTTCAAACCCTTCCACTGACTGAGCCTTACCTTCAGTGTTAGTGAGCTGCTGCCTCAGTGTATTTGCTGTAATCGCCAGCATTCGCTGTATTCGCCAGAAGAGGACGATGTCGTTACATTCAAGCTGGAACGACAGAACTTGTGGTGTCAGACCTCTGACGTCCAGTGAACATCTTACACACACAAGAATCTCTTTTGACACTTCCAGCAGCAACTGTAACCTCATGTATATATATCCAGACCTTGCACAAAAATCCCACAGAATTACTGGTGTAGGTAACAAGGAAACACATCAAAAATACTTCACAAGAACCACATCAGCCTTATTTAATGTACTGCATCACCTTCACGTCTGCTATTTTCAACAGAAAGAGCTGTATCATGGGAAACCATGAAAAAACAATTTGTATACGCTTTATGCAGGCTGAGGAGTGTAACCTAATGCTCACTGGAACACCACTGTTCCTAGCAAATATACTGAGAGACAACAGCTGAGCTCCGGGGTGTGCCTCCCTGCATACCAGATGCTTCTCAAGACAGGGCTGGGCCAAGGGCTGTATTTTTTAATAACAGAAGAGACAGTTTCTACACTTGCAGGGATGGCAGGAGGGAGCATTAAGTTCACATTAGGACACCTTAAAAAAATATAGGAACATGGTTAGGAGTTTAAGTGTCACGAAGAGGCAGGTCTCCATATTGTGATCTTATTCTCTCTTATCTCTTACAGGCAAAGGTATTTCTAAAGTAACAAAGATTTCTGGCTTCATGGCTCATTAGGAGAAAACAAAGTGAGGTGCTCTACCTTTCCAGCAATTTTTCTTTGATTTAAAATATAATGGTAAGAAAATAGTGTATTCTTTGTGTGATTTGATGCATGCTGTCATGTATTGCACAAGCCTGGGTTCCCAAAACTGGAAAGTTATGTATAAAGACTTGTTTGAAAACTCCATAGCTGTTCAATATTTTTCCCATTGATCACACATGGTTCTAAGCATTAACTATAAACATTTACTGACCATAGTTTTCCTATAAATCCATAGGGATGTTTTCTGATTTTTTTTGTATAAGTGAAGTAAGTAATTATCAATGGCAAAGCAGGATAAATGGCTATCAGCAACATATCAACAGCTGTACATTACTGGTTTTAACTGTGCATTTTCAATACACATCGATTAGAAACAGATGTTTAGGTCATGGCTGATACCTAGTCATCATTTTACATAATTACCACCAGGATGGCATTTTATCCATTACAAACCTCATGTAAAATGTATCTGAGATCACCAACTATCTGGTCAGGCTACTTTGAAGTATTTTTAGATTTTTTTTCAACTGAAATAGAAATATTAAGGCAAAGCACTAGTGTAAATGAAGAACATCTGTTCTTCAGTTTACCTCTGAGTCCACAAAATGCTTCTGATAATAATAGAAGCCTCTTCGACATAGATTGCAGTGGTTCAAAGCGGACTTCAGGAAGTATCTTCTATAAATTTGGTGCCATGTGTCTTTAATCTAGGAAAAGAGTATTTAAATTTGACTAAATAAATAAATACATACACTCACTATCATGCTTAGATTAACGATTGCATTTAATTTAAAAATGTAACTCCAAATTCCACTGTTGCTATCATGTAACATACATGTAAATATTTCTCAGCAATTTGTCTGCAGCTGGGATATGATTAATGTGTTAGTTACACTTGGCAAACACTACAGATGACTTGTGAATTTAAAAACCTACTCTTCCATGAACATAACTGAATGCTAAAAAATACTGTCTGCAGCCAAAACACATTTAAATTACATACTACAAAACATTCTTTAACACTGAGAATACATTTTTGAGTTGTACCCATTCATTTACCAATTAAACCAGATTAAAGCTTAGAGAAATATTTAATGGGTCTTACGTAAACAAACATTTATAACTTTTCTTGATTAGGCTTATTATGTTTCAGTTCTTCAAAATTAAATATGGGTATCAAGATGCCTCTCTGGAAAACCCATAAAACATAATAAAGAAAATCAGTTGCTTAGCTAGAAAAAAAACCTCAATTTGCACTCAGCCTCCTCATGCAGAGGATGTGGATCACTACTATGACCTTTATAAAAAATGGTAAGTGCTGTACAGGAAAGGAGTAGCAGATACTACAAAAATTCTTCTTCGTAGAAGAAGTGCATGTATTAATGGGATAAAGGTAGCCAAAGTTACTGCAGAAAATAAATCACTGCTATAGGAAATCTACATCTATTACTTATTAATGTCTGGATTCTCATCTATTTAAAATCTCACATTTAATTAGATAATAGGTCTAATTCCTCTTAAGTGGCTTTCGCTGCAATGAGATTATGTCATTTTCCAGAACATTTCAAATGTACAATACAATCCTTTGGGACACTAAAAAAATTCCTGCCTTTTCCTAAAAGGAAAAGAAATTTTAAAAGAAATTTCTCTCTTCATTGTACCAATGAACTGCAAACTTCACATACAACCACACTGAAAGCTTTAGGATACACAGTATGTTTTTACTGTAACTTGTTCACAAAGGCCTTGATTGCATCTGAACAGTAATTTCTAACGAGCTTTGTTACAATGTAGGCAAGAAAATCTGCTCAGCAGATTCTGATTCCAGTCTAAAGGGACAGACTCCAAAATGCTGTACAGCCACTGTCTGCCAGCCAACAGAAGTGTGTGAATTGCGTGCAAGCAGTCAGTGATTTGTTTGGAAACATATGCATTACAAAATCAGTATTCAGATGAAGTATTTTCTTTGCCATCTAGAAAACGTGCAAGTGTTCACAGGGGGCTTCCATGTGTCTTGTTACAATTCTACATCTCACCAGACATGGATCCACTGCTACTCCTCTTGCTTCAAGATTCTTTCTGACAGTCGTCACTTCATCATTTGCCAGATAAGCTGGATGATCTTCATTACACTTGATCAATTTCTCAAGTTCATTTTTTGTTTCATTACGAATATTCTAGGATAGGAATGATTAGTTGGGATTTATTATTGGAGACTCAGAGATCATCAGCACCTCCTCAATAAACATTCTATTTGCTTAATAAGCCAGGGCAGAAAAAAAACCTCTGACACTATAAACTATTAAGTTACTTCAAAAATAATTTATGCAAAGACACATCAAATATAGCATTTTTAATGGATAATTCACTGTCAATTTAGTTTTTTTTCCTTTTCATTATACACAGAAATGCAGAACAAGAATAGAAGGGTGAAAAAAATGGTAGGTGTTAGCCCCCTTTCCCCTACATGAATATCTGCTAGCAAGGTTCACATTCATACACCACTTGTGACATTGTTGAGAATTGTACTTTTTTCCTATTAGCTAGCAGGAACTCTCCATGGACTCATACCTTTAAGGTGCTGTTGATAAAAGCCAATTAACATAGGCTGAAGTCACTACCTTGCTCTAATAGCTGTCTGCATTTAGCTGACTGTAAAACTCCCTTCTCTGAAACAATTACTTCCTACTCTATCGTTTTGAATTCTGCTTACTTCTTTACAGTATGAATTAGTTTGAGAAACATCTAGAAAAATTAATATAGAAAGTCCATCAAAAGGTGCTATTAAAATTCAAAGGAAATTTCTAAAAGCTATGAGCAAATGAGAGGAGATGTTATGATGAATATGGTCAATCAGAAGATACAACTGTGATTACAATGTGAGTGATAATGCTATCACAAACTAATTAAATCCAAATAGAGCATGACAGGAAATTGCATGTGACTTCTGTTTAGAAGACAGGCATGAAAAAAGTATAGAAGAGAATAGCCCAGTTTCCACCTGCTTTCATTGATTTCTTTCTACTGAAAGAACTTCAATACACAGGTCAATGGCATCACAACAAAAATGTAATTCAGTTGAAAAATGGAAAATCGTTTACAAGTCACTCTGTAGATGGAGCATGGAAAAAGTATACGAAATTTTCCATACTATTTAAAACAATGACTAGTGAGGTTTTTTTGCAGTAATCTAAATAGTGTGAAGAGAATAGGTAGTTTTGAAAATTTATTGAGTAATAATCAAAGTTTTCTAAAGGTAGCAAACTATAAATTTTTTGTAATTTTTTTCCTTTTACCTGTTCTTTGGTGCGGCCTACCCAGTACAACCATCTTTTCTTCCAGTTTGGACCCACCATATCTTCAATAACAGATTCAGCTGGAAAAGGAGGCATGATATTAATTATCAAACAAAATGCAACTAGCCAAATTTATACTTTCAAAATTAAGTATGTGAACAAGAATGAACATTTTATGTTGAAGAGCATAAAATACACCACACTGAGTTAAGTGGTGTCTTTTACTTCAAGCAATGGTTGATGTAGTTTACTAAAATTTAGAAATTACTTCCAACCAGTAGGTACTTCAAAAAGTACATAAAAAACACAACATCCCTCTACTGAGACCACCCTCCCAGTTCCAAATCATGCATTTAAACTCAAATCTTACCTTGGCTGCAACTTGCATCAAAACTGATTATCTCAGAAACCATAAACAGACCAACTATTTTCCCTGAATTTATCCAGTTCTCCTACATGTGCATTTAGACCATTTTTTTACTTTACAGATCTCTACTGCTTCTCATTCAGTTGCCTCATTTTAAGAGCAAGAGAGTGAGAGCTTTTGAGGCTGTATTTTGCTAAATATTTTTATCAGTACCATTGCAAGCAGTCACCACTGTGTCAGTTGGGCCGATACAAAGGCTGCACTTCAGTGAAGTGAACTAGATCAAGACTGGCTCAGATTAAAAAGGGAAGAAGAGTGGAATACATGACACCACTCACTGTCTTTGAGCCGACTTCGGAGCGTCTCTTCCATGAAATGAATGGCTGCATCCCACTGCTGTTTATCAGATATTGACCGATCTTCTAGAGCATTGTGCTGGATCACCCGCTGCAATACAGAATGTCACTTTAGCATGCAGTAAATAATTTATTTAGGATTTAGTTAATAGCCCATTTCTAGTATTCTTTTCATTTTTTAATGTCTGCTAAAACAGATTATATTGGGCACACATGAGATATTCAAGAGGCACTTTTCAAAGCATTGCCAAAATTTTCGTGTGCCTCTCACTCTTTTCTACAGCCTGCATAAATAATAGAAAAAATAAAGCTAAAGATAATGAAGTCCGTCTGGATCACAGAATCGATAAACAGGGAAATGATGTTATTTTATGTGGCTACACTGAAGAGAACGAATAAGCCGATGCAAAGCAATTTTCACCAGGCTGTCCTTGTGCAGGCAGTGGGTTATGGAGGATGTTCACGAACCAATCAAAACAGTTTTATTAGATACCATTTAGGACAATAACTAAAAAAAGATAATAATGAAATGAATTGAGTAACACTGAATTAAAGCATTATATAGAAAAGGTGAGACAGACACAACAAGAATAATTTTATGAATACAGCGAAAGAATGCAAAAATACTGATTATTCAACTCTAATAAAAACATTTCAAGGCAAAAAAACCCACTACATTGTACCAGGCTATCCTCTGCTCTCTCATTCCATTTATGTCGCTTAATAGTTTCTTCTTTGACAGCTTGCTTCAGTTTATCAAAGATATCATCGTGCTCTTTTCCTTTTTTTTCTGTCATGAAACGGGAAAATTCTTCTTGCAAAGTCTTCCATGCCACCTGAAAAGTTAGCAAACAATTCCTCCTGAAATGGACCATTGTATCATGCACCAGCTGATAAAGGTACATTTATTACAATTCTTCCAAGTATGAAAATCTGGAGACTTTCCAAAAAAAACCATGCAAGCATAAATCAGTGACTTTTCCTTTGCTGCCTTATCCATTACTATAATAAAAGCAACACTAAATTTTGCTTCACTGTATTGCAGCAAGCAGAATTCTGTTAAATTTGTATAATTCTAATAAATGTGAATATACCTACTTGAGGGGTTTGTTAACCTTTCCAAAATAGGTTCGGATTTTCTTCTTTAAGAGGCAAAATTCACCAGAAGAGCAAAATACAATGTTTCTGCTCTGTATGGTTCTGGGGCATCAAGACCTTGCCAGCCTTTTTTGATATGTAAGCTAATTAAAAGAATTGCAGTCACCCATTCAAACATCACCTTTCTTCTCTGGAGTTATGCTTTAATTTTAAATTGTAATTAAGTTTTTTTTTTTTTTTAAATAACTAAATTCTCACCTCTACTGCCTTATTAGGCAGTTGCTTGTCAGTCCACTGCTTCAGTTTGATGTCCACAGTGGTGTTAAACGTCCCTGAGTTTGCAGTCTGTGCTGCTGGCAGGTATATGTTCTCAATCACATGAGTAGACACCCTTTCCCATAAAGTTTTCTCAAGCATCTCCTCCCTAAAATGAGAGTTGTAATACATGTGATGGTTTCCGGTACACAAGTGACTAATAGATGTGCAATCAATTTGCTAGGAACACAGAAAACAACACTACAGATCACAGGAATACAATACATTTTCCAAGAAAAACAGTTTCTTACTTATATTTGAGAATGTTGTTTACTAGAACTCCTCTTTAAAGGCAAATTTCTCCTAGTAAATTATGGGGAAAAAAAGAAAAAAAAAAAAAAACAAAAAGAAGAAAAAATTACCATACCAGTGTTTTGGTGTGACCTGAGTCAAACTTATGACTTCATCAAGAATCTCATTCTTTGCTTTCTCAAACAGTTCATTCTGTGCAAAATGAAATAATCAGATTAAGTATAGTTTGATCATGTTTCCACAAAAGGTAAAAAGTCCAATACCTTTTTCTTAATGTCTTTAAGGTTCAAATGATACCTCCTGGTCATGTTCTGAACAATGTGTGCGCACATCATCAGCTACCCTGGTTTACCATACATCTTCCCCCCCCACGTCTTACATGCCTTTGTCCAGGCATGGCATTTCAATATCCAGGACCTCTATAAAATAATTAGAAAATGAGATCCCAATTGTTTTGTTACTCTGTTTGAAAGACTGGGGCATGTAACTTCTCTTTGCCAGTTCTACCATGATCACAAAGAAACACTGACCTATCCCTTTGGGCAAGTCAGGTTAGAAGAGTGAAAGACGTAAGTGCTGAAGCATCATGATTTTGAAGAACAGTATTTCCTTCCCCTACAATAATTTATACTGTCCTAACATTTTGAAATGTCAGTACTTTATGTTAACTTTAAGAAACCTTTGCCAGTGAAATTAAAAGGCATGAATTTTAATTAATAATCTTCAACCCTTTGTAGCACACCAATGAAAGCAGTAATGTAATTTACCCTGTCAAGCTCTCGCAACCGGGGGTAATTGTTCTTCCATTCCGTCTCAAGATTGAAACGCGTGGCTGCAAAAATCAAAAACAGGGCCTTGTTTTGTGTAATTGTCCATATGCACTTCATGACTACCTTAAAAGTACAGCATGTCTTAAAATTGCCACAAATCTTGCTTATGAAAAACTCTCCAAGAACTTTAAGTTTGTCTGCAAATGAGCAGAATTTTTTTCTGTCTATGCCAAGATACTCTGTGTACATATTGCAGAATTCATGCATTAAAAAGGCACAGTAGAGTCATTCAACTGCCAGCTCTGCACATTTCAGCCCTGCCCTTGTTGACCCGATGATACCTCTATGCAGGAAGCCATTTGAAACACCTTAATCCAGTGGAAGAACTGTGTTTTGCCCACAAAAAAATCCAACTTCGTTTTTGTTCTTTATACTTACTTACTCCTTCGGTTTTTAGAGCAAGCGGTACTTCACAACATGTATTACTTTTTAACTTTTTTTCTAGAAATTACCTGGGGCAATTATCAATTAATGGGAAATGCTGATCATATAAAATGTATGTAACTATTGCCCAAGCATGCTGGCAGAACAGTACTATATGCACATAGAAGAAATAACTGTTTAACAGCAAGTTGCTATTTCCCTTGCTTTTTGAAAACATGTTTACCTTTAAAAGCATCTGCTTGCTGCTCCACAGACTCTCTCACCATTTTCCAAAAGCAGTCTGACACAGCAAGACTTAAGTTCTTGGTTGTTACCTGATGTGCTTTCAGCATACTTGTCCTGTAAAGACAGACAGAGGAAGTTCTCTACATACCCATGCTTTCAGGTCCCCATTTTCTCATGTCTAGAATAAAGCTTTGCTTCTCAGAGCAGAAAATAACATGTAACTGTGCACCTAATCCAAATTCCAGTCTCTTCCTCTAAACTATTCAGTGTAGATCATCACCAAAGCAAGGGGAAAAAGCCCCAAAACAAAACATAGGAACAGAAAAACCGACCCTAAGTAAGTTTTTATTCTCGAGGTTGTAGTGCAGGTATTACAGTCCCAAAGATCATGTACTGTACTTTCCTGAGGAATACCAGCCTGTGAAATCCAAACTCCACTCAGTGAGCTTCCCTCAGAACACACAAACTAACTCTCTGAATACAACATGATCACGCCAAGACAACTGACACTTAGAGGCACTAAAACTCACTTTTGGGCTGGATTCACTCCGCTCAGCTCTAAGTACTTAGACAGGCTGAAACTTAACTCTTGTAGAGCTGATGGAGACACACACAAACCTTGGAAGAGTGGCCAAGAACTGCAATGCAATCAACTGCTGCCTGAAGATGCCTGTCTCCAGTGAGTTACAGCAAGCATTAGGAAACCAGGATAAATTGGTCACCTCAACTTAATAATAATACTCAATTTAAGCAGATTATATCGCAGTTAGTGTTTCCACAGTGCAAGTCCTTTTAAATTCAGTAAGAAAAACTGATGCTAGTATTTACCAACACAGGCTCATTTTGATAGAAAGAATAAAATAGCAACATACTTTAACAGCTTTGAATTTTGAAAAAATTCCTCTTCATATTCTTTAATAGCTTCAATGCTTTCACTGCTGTTTCCTGCAGAAAGAAAAGAGTGCTGCAACAGTTCCATTTAGACAGTTTTCTGGGCTACCAAGGATAAAATGAACAGAGCTAGAGCTCTCTTTACCTTTTCCAGTAACAACTGCAAAATAACCCAAAGCTTTCATTGGGAAGAGTTTGCCTTCAATGATTTGCTGGATCTATGAAAATAAAGGATTAAAAAAAACCATCATTAACTTAACATCATTAACACAGAGACATCCTTTCCTTCAGCACAATTTTAAGGCCAGATCTACTTGTATCTATGCAGACACTACTGCAGTTTTTCATGGGACTATGAGTTCTATTGAGATTGAAAACAAAAAAAAATTTAAAGGCATAAATCATATAAGGCATAACACAGCAGAACACGAAAAACAACAAGAATGCCTATCCCAGAACATCTTTAAGCCTTTTTGGGAAATGGAACTTGCTCAGGTCATGCTCATGAAAGGAATCAGTATTACAGCAAGCTGAGACTGAAGTTCCATAGCTGATCACTAAAAGTAAGGCCTGAGAAAGATTAAAACAACAACCACACACACAAAAAAAATCATACTGAATACTGAATAGAAATAAGCACTCAAAACCATTTCAAACAGGCAGGTGAGATCCAATATCTCTGACAGCATCTCAAGTATTTTACCATGTATGACTTCAGCCAGCACAATGTGAGAAAAAGAGTTTCAACTCACCCTGTTTGGACTAGCCACATTTTTCTCTGCAAGATCAACCTTAGTCAACACAAATATTGTCCTTTTTCCTTGGGGATCCATTTGGCTGACTAGGTCTGTGACAATACTGCGTTCTGCATCCACTGACCCATCTAAAATAAACACAAAGTTTATTTTAGAGATTATGTAATCTAATACACAGTAGCTATCAAGTAAGTTCCACGCTACAAATTTAACCCAGTAAAATTAGACTTATGTTCCATTTTTGGATACACATAGTGGAAAAATTGCTTTCTTTCCAGAATCAAAACAAACCAGTTTGTAGTAGTACTGTTTTGAACAAGTACCAGCTTACTCAAAATATTCAACATTATATTATATTCAATATTATTGCACGTTACATCCAAAAACACTTTTGTGGAAAACTTGAATTTTATTATCACAACCATTTTTCTTTATTGCTAAAAAAACTCTTGGCAAAAAGCTGCCTTTTGCCAGATTTTGCACAGATTGCCTTAATTTATAAACACACATTCCACAGTATGCTGTTTTGTACACTACACAAATTATCAGAAAAGGAAAAATACCATCAGACCAGACTCCAGAGTAACGTAAGAACCATGATTAAAAATATAAATGGATAATTGTTTAGACTCTGAGTACCTTGAATACAGAGGATGATGGCATTAGGATTCTGCATGTAGGCCTTGCTGATGTTAAAGATAGTTTCCTTTGTATCTGGAGCCATACCTGATGTCACAGTCTTTAATATGCATATTAAGATAAATATTTAAAGAAAAACAAAGAAAAAAAAGGTTAAAAAAACCCCAACGGCTAATGTTCTCACCAATAACACTACCACATTTACATTCATTTTTTAAATTATTGCATACTTACACTAATGACTCCAGGTAAATCAACCAATACCATTCGCTGCAAACCAGGACCTTTCACACTTAAGGAGATGGTCTGTGAAATAAAATTGAAATTAGAGGTTTATACACCACCTACTTTGAATGCAGTTACACAGACAAACACACATACATAAAACTACATGACACATATTTACACACGTTTTAATCAGCAATAATGTCATTTTAAGTAGGAAGTACAACTTTTAATGCAAGTAATTGTTGTATAAAACTGATTTTAATAGTCCAAATACATTCTGTATACTGCAAAACATGAAGCATTTGCAAACTGGATTCACCACAGTCTCCCAATTGAAAAATACTTACAAAACATATACATATACAGGTATTTACCATTAAATATTTGACAAGTCTTACCTCAGTGCTAACAGTGCACCCTTCTTTCACACTGTTTCTCATTCTGATTTCTATTTCATTTCTCAAAGCTGCGAGCTGTTACAAGAAAAGCAAAATATCAAACACAAAACTCTTTATAACTGTGATAGAAGAAAAATTACCTACACAGAAAAACACTTTTAGTTAGGGATGAAGATCTCAGTTTATCAAGTATTATTTCAAGTGCATGCTTCGTAAGTCTGGTAAATGGGGAGGGCACTAAATGACAGATTACCTGCAGATCCCTTCATGCTTCAAAAAGTGTCTTGGCACAAGGAGCACCCTACATTTCATCCACCTCAGAGCCAGCCAAAGAGATAATTTAATAACTACTACAATGCCTTGCCCCACTAAACATCTTTCACTCTAATTAAACAGGGGGTTAGAGATCACAGAGACACAAAATTATTCAGAGAATCAATAGAAGTCTCATTAACTTCCAGTCACTTTATTATACTTACATCCTCCTCTTTGGTCAGATCAAACTCCCGAGAGCTGTCTTTGAATAAAGCGACATGGTGGGGACCTTCACTAAGGGTTACCTAAATGTTAAAAGCTTTAATGAGAAAGTGTAGCAAATCTAACACAGAAACATGAGAAGTACATGACATATGTACACTTCCCTCTGTAGAAACACAATTATATGTAGTGCTTATTTAACACAAAATTAATAAACGGTACTGCTACTATTTAGACATTACACATGGATCATATACAGACCTGCAGAGCTTTTGTCATTGGCTGAAACAACGCCCTTGCTTAGAGGCTATTTAAAAAACCTATGTACATGCATGCTTCAATCAATGTCATGATCAGAGGGAGAACAATACAGCAAACGCTGATTCAGAGATGATGATGTTTCTTACCTTGACAGGGGAACGTGTCATCATCTCCCCAGAGCCTCGAGGGAATATGCGGGCCTGGGCGATCATTTCTAACACGCTGGTTTTTCCTGCACTTTGATCTCCAACCACTACCACCTTAAGCGAAAGTTTAAACAGCCATTGGATTTTGGAAAGACATTCTGGAAGTTTAGACAAAAGCTGACTAGGAAGACATACATCTGTATCAACACCAGCTGTATTTTGCTTGATAATAAATGCAATGGTTTAAAGATTGAATCTTTGAGAAATACTAACCTGTAGTCAAGCAAAAAAATTGACAGCACAGTCCACAAAGCACCCTGCCAGGACATCTAATGAAGAGAGGGAGGGCTTGTTGCCCTCATGGCAGGCAGCTCTTCTCTTCTTGTACAAAACCCTTTCAGCAGGCAAAACACTACTTATCTGGTAGATACTGCTTCTGCCTGGAAAGACCTGAATCCTGAATTCCTCCATCTTAGTGGCTACCTATAGAAGCTACCAATACTACAGGTGGTTGTGAAAGCAGGAAGCATTCCCGACTCTCTCCTACACCAGCAGTCAGCCTAACCCCTTCCCAAATCCACTCCTAACAGCAGCACTGCTGTGGGAGATGGACAGGGCACCTTACTCACTTAGCTCCACTCCCACAAAGTGGGAAACAACAACAATTTTACACAGCTGAGGAGGATGGGGTGCACACAGTGAAGCCATTTAAAATTAAAAACTCAGCATAGCAGCACTAACTGAATCTAGACAGGGTTTATCTAAAAGCCAAAACAGGCTTGGCTAGGCTAAATTGGTTATTTTCAAAACTATCTTACTGCTTTTAAAATGAAAGACATATCTTAAGCAAAAAGGTGGAGTTACAAGAAAATAGCCTAGCACTAACTCTGGATCATTCTGGAATATAATTAAATTATCTATTTAATTGTAAAACTGGTGTTTCAGTAAAAATCATTGAATTTGTTATCTACTTACTCGAGGTAGGTGATCTTGTGTGTTGTAACTGGCATCATAATCAGATAGGATGTCAAGTACTTCAGAATACATATCAATCAAGGACTTCTACAAAATAAAAGTACAGAGAAAAACCACAGCCCAATAAGAGAACAAACATTTCAGACTACTTCTGTAAACTTAAGTAAAAATATTTTTACTTTCTTCTGATCGTTTGAAACCACAGCTGTCTATACTGCAGCAAAGATCTTTGTTCTATGTAATACAATATGCCAAGTAAAGTCACTCCTTGACTCCTGTGGAAGGGGGAAAATGAGAGCTCCTATGTACAGCATAAGAGAACAACTGAGTGCAAACTCCACAACTTTCAAGTTAAGCTAAGCTGAGTTTCTTCCATTAAACATCTAGACTTATTTAGTTTGATGAACAATAAACATTCATAAGAATACAGAGTTATCAATCTTATTCTGCACAAGTAAGATTCATCTTTCAGTTCCCTGAGGAAAGCGAAAGATCCATATTGGTTAACAAATGACACAGAGAAGCAGACAACATCCATTTTTAGAATGCTCAGACAAAAACAAAAGCCACAGTCTCACTGGATTTATACAGTCATTAAGTGATGTTCCCTCACCCCATAACTTACTCCTACCAAACTCAATGAGACCCATAACAAAGCACAAAGGTATCAGATTGGGTGTGCAAGAAGAGTTGGAAGCAAGATTACCCAAAAAATATAGTGAAGCTACATGAAAAAACCAAGCCACATTTCCCAATCACTCAGGTAAGTTAGCTAGACATGGTAACCACTTTGTGTTTTTCAACTGAAGCCATTTCCAGAAGTTATGTAGTTAAAAAGTAAAAGATGTATAAAAGTCTTGACAACTCAAAAAATTAACAGAGGTATCTTAAAAAAAAGTTAAAAGTTTATATATGAATTAACAAATGCAATTTAGAATAGCATAATGGAAAATATGGCATAATTCTATTTCAATGCAGTTTTGTAACACACACCTTTAACTTCCTCTGATGAATTCCCTTGTCATCTCTTTGCAGTACCAATTTTCTTAATTCTTTGTTCTCCTTCTCTAATCGCTCGAGCATTCTTTGGTATTTGAGCTATAAAAGGTAGTACAAACATATTTGTGTAATTATGGACATAGTAGATTACATGAGCAAAGTTTTACCTATGAAAAATTTATAATCCTTCAGGCAGGTCTTTCAAAAAGACAGAAACCTCCGTGATCGCTACTTATTAAGAATACAAGGTCACCAATTTTTTTTTGCAATGCAACTCCTTTGTTTCAAAAGTTTTTATAAGACCACACTGTTCAAACCTCAGGACACAAAGATCAATCTTTATGCATCTTAAGCATCATTTTCAAAGAAGTTACACATATGGAATCAGACAGAAATCAGTGTCAGTGGGAACAGGCCATTCAATCAAAATGGAACTTGAATGTAAATGTGCAAGCCTCATATAGACCCTTTCTTCAGCATAAAACTTCAGACAGAAACACAACTGTACCAGCTTAGCCCTGTTTAGGAGACTGCAACAGAACTCTGAAGATGAGAGATGTGTGTAGTATTGATATCTACTCTAAAAATATTTTTCTACAATATGGAAATGTATTTGGTCTGAGCGTACTTTTAAAAACAAATCAAATTTCAATACGTTATTAAAAAAGGTAAGTAATAAATGCATTCAAGACTAGCAAATATATAATGAGGTTAGTAAAGCCCCTACAAAACAATATAGCTGGGCCGAAGAGCCAATCAATTTAGAAGCCTGCAGATAAAAGATTAATTGTACGTTAACACAAGCAAGAAAACCAGAACACTGGTGTCAAATAGGACTAATGTACACCATCTCTGAAAAAAATCTAGCTTACAAATAATTAGTTCTGCCTTGCTAATCAAGGCAAGATTAAAACTTGGTTGGAACGAGGTCTTGCATTCTTTAAGTTATCGTCACAGAAGAACAGACTAGACTGACCTTTGGTCTGTGCCAACACAGGGGATTCTGCACTGATACATTCAGAGATTGAAAAAAAACTAGTAAATCTGAGTTTTGCTGCACATAAATCACTACTTAAAGCATCAATAACTCTGAAAAGTCACCTGAGTGCGTAGAAGTTCTTCTTGAAGTTGATCAATCTTCTCTTTGTCAGAAACCTACAAAGAAAAATAATCATGGCTATCACCACTTGGTTAGTTTAAGCACTGTAAGTAACCAAATTACGAACTGAAAGCTTCACTCCACGTAAGAAAAGTAACTTGACATGCATTTTACAGCAAGTAAAATTCTTTAATTAGCATTTGAAATTTAAAGCTGATGGAAAGCCCCATCTGCACCAGGAGGTTCACATCAGAGAACTGTCTGAATTTCAGTACATGCAAACATAAAAATTAACCCTTCAAGATTTAATACTGGAAAGTGGACTTAAGGAAAAGCAGCTTCATATGGTGCTGAGATTCCTGGCCACTGAACTAAATGTAGTTTTAGTGGTCAAACTCTCAGGATCTTGTTTTTCTGAATTAGCACCACCTTAATGTCATAGAATCACTGAACACCTGCTTGCTAAAGAAAATACTCTCAGGTGAATATTCACTCTTTATGAATATTCATAAGCATTCTTATTTCATATTTGTCAGAATTCTAAATGTGCTGCACAATTTCATACATTTTAGATAGGCAGGAGAGTCCTGAAGGGTTATTTCAAAATAATTTAAATTACATTAAAACTGGAAAAATTAGGATGTTATTGAACAAGAGATATTGAGGTTCAAGGCATTAATGTAATAAGATCAAGCACTAAGAAATATTCTAAGCCAAATGTTCCTAAAATGTGTTCAAGATGCAGTAAACAGTTGTTTTAAACAATCCCCGTTTAATAACACAAAGGCAAAAAGCATAAATGGTGGAATACAAATTCTTATGATGTAAATATTTACAAACAACAAAATCTAACGGTTGACTGATGAAATATTCAATTTAGAAAAAATGATAACCTAAACAATTACTGAGTGTGTCAATATTTAAATAAAGTTCACGTGATAAAGCCCATGTGACATTTACAACTCAAGTTGGATTTAGATGAGAAAGAGCATATTATCTAATATGCAGAGGACAGCCATTATTTAGACATAAATTAATTCCATTACTAAAATTTTACAACAGTTGTTACAGACTAAACAAGAATAATCCACAATTATTCATAGTGCTCAATATCATTTAGCTGTTAAGCCTGAAGAATTGTGTCTGCACTTTATAGAAAGAAATCCAAGCTGACATTTCTATCTTATTCCAATTATTTTCTTTCATAAAGAGCAAAGACAAAATGCTGTAAATTAACTGTTCATTGTTGTTAATTAGTTCAGTGGTAGCAAAAGTACATCAGAAGCAGGGTTAGTTGAACAGAGGATTTGATGCGTGCAGCCACAATGTGCTATATGTAAATAAACATTTACATATACACACACACCTCCAACACCTCAGAGATAGAAGGGGAAAATAAAACAGGAAGGCAAAGAGAATTATGTGCAGAGCCAAAAGAAGCAAGAAAATTTAGCAAAGAAAAGGAAAACAAAGTATTTCCATGTACTGCAGACTTTCAAAGGAGATAACATTTTCCTGCTCTCTGCTGCTCTCAAAGGACTTGTGCCATGATGCACCTCTGAAGTGCTTCCCTACAGACACCTCCAGCCATGGGCACTGGCTGTGTAGACTGAGGCTTCTGTTCAACACTGAAAGCCAAAATATTGCACAGTCTCAAGTTGCAAGATCAGAAGCAATGAATTATCTAGCACTAGATGAATTAATTCTAACAGGGATGTTAGGTAAGTTATGTCAAAACCAACAAACAGCTCTAGAATTATGTCCTTGCCTCAGTGTACAGGTGTGAGTGATTTCAATGTTAGTACATACAGTATTTTGAATACGTGGTTCATAATATTGCTAGAAAATTTTAAGTTGCCAATAAAAGCTAAAGCTAATATATCAATTTGAATTACCAACAGTCACATAACACTGATTTCTACCCCCCTTCCCCCCAAAAATATCAATTATTAAAGTATGTTTATATAGGCACATGACTATTTGTTTAATCTAGTTCAATATGGTTTCTAACTCAAGATTCCTCCCTCCTTCCCCATTGCCACCATAAAGAATTATGAGAAAAGAATAATGGAGACTTATTTTCAATCAAGGGCTCTTGCACCTAGGTATCTGTTCACTAAGATACCCAAAAGCTCCTTATAGTGTTACACATTTTGCATAGCAGTTGCTTTTCAACAGCCTTTGTCACATATCGCGTAAAATAATGATGCGCATCTGAAAATTCAGTACCTTTAAAACCACAGCCTTTGGCTTGTATATTCTCTAACTAGACTACAAATAATTTTTAATTATTTATGTGCAGAACTACAATGATTTCCAATAATTTAAATGAAAATATCAAGGCCCAGACAAAATGCATTCAAGCAGCCATGCACAGTGCAGCTGTACCAGACTAAACAACTTGACTCCTAAATACTCATCAACAGGCTACCCAAAAAAACCAAAAACAACAAAACAAAACAAAAAAAAAAACAACAGAAGAGGATTAAATTTTTGGTTTTAATATCTTCTCCTGATTGTGAGATGGTTATTCAATTTACAACTGCAGTAGATTTAATACTGAGTAAATAAATTAAAATGGATAAATATGCAAGTAAATTGAGTAAAAAAGCTTTCAAGAACAGAAAATAAAATTATTGTATTTTCTTACAGACATGCAAGCAAGCCAACTCAGTTAAAAAAATTAAAAAGGCTAGTTTATGCCCTGTCAGAAGGGCCTGCAGTGACTTATTTAAATGACAGTCATAATTTGTTCTTCCAAAGGAGAATGTGGATCAATTATTGGATTCTTTGACCCATAGCCTCATACCAAGGTATTAAAGAAAATAGTTTACCATCTCTTTAATTTAATCAAATTGATTAAAACAAAGGCTAGTGGGACAAACAAGACTCATTCCTTGCCGTAAGGCATGTATGCCAAATAGCACATTGAATCCTAAGTGAAAACTTCCTATATGCAAAAGAAGGCAGACCTTCAATCCTCTGAAAACAGAGTACCTGCCATGGAGGGCAGGATAACATTTACAAAGACAGCCCTTGCAGTTTCTTCACAGCTTGGGAATTGCGGAACCAGTAGCAACAAAGTACTAACAAAGTAGAATCTCAATTAGAAACAAATGTAGTATCAAGTTCATTTTTCTTCCTGGTTATGTTTATTAGGTTGATAACTTTATATGTATCAAATATTGTGTTGTTTTTCCAGCAATTTTTACAAGTTCATACATTTTATTATTACTTCAATCTACTATTCCATACTCCAGTTCTCTCAATAAACTCTATACATTCTGATAAGGGAGCTTGTAACTCTAAACCATATAAAATAATACAGGAAGAAAGTAAAACATTGAAGTACTACTATACTTTCAGAGAACACAGAATTTCCTCTGTTGATGGACTAAAAAGCATGAGAATTACAGCTATGCAGATATGTCTAAAAGTTTAATTCATATTTACTGCATTCCTCTTTCTGTGATATTTGTCTTCAGATGTACAGATGATCAAGTTCTGTATTCAGTGCTCAATTCCAAAGCAGCTGAAAAGTACAACTAATCAGAAAGCTTCTGAGGAGGCACAAAAGCAGCTGACAAAGCAATGTGGTCAAGAATTACAGATTGCAGCAGATCAGAAAACTAAACTACCCCAATTTAAGAGGAATTTCCAATCAGCCATATAATAATTAATAAAATGATCAGAGCTTAAATAGAGAAGTGCAGATTTTCAACAAGCACAACAAATCAGTACACATTCCGCTTTAAGAAGGAAAACAGACAAGGAACTACCACTTATGTAGATACTGTTATTATCAGCAGTATTCAATTGTCTGTGCAAAATTATTACTAAGGAGCTGCTGTCATTTTCAGATTGGCAACAGTCTAAAGCAGGGGGAAAAGCTCCCAGAGATACATTCCCTGTAAATAGCTATACTCTTAAAAGACAGAGCTACCATAAACAAGCAAAAGTAAACAGATTTTACATTAATTCATGTATTTTCCTTTCAATGTATGAACTTTAAATAACAGTTTTTATAGAGACAGAGACAATACAATTTCAAAGTGACACAAAATACCAGTTTTGCTTTTAACATCATGCTTTAAATGCAACTTGGTTAACCTGAAACAGGACTTTACATCTGTAGTGAAATTGGCCATGATTTAATTAGTTAGATTTTTCTAGCTCAAATGCAGAGCTGAAGTATTTGATTAGAGTGAATGCAGAACATATCGTCCCTTAAGCCATCACCTTTCGCTTCTGCTGGGAAGAGAAGCCAGCGGCTCTGCGCGCTTCCTCTTCGTGCTGCTGGATTTGCTGTTGTAACAGAATGAGCTCCCCAAGCAGGCCCTGCCGTGAGTTTATAATAAAAAGGAGAGGAAAAATTTGGGGTGTAAGGAGAACAAAGTTAAACCAAAATGCATGACAAAGACAGATGAAAAACAGGTATGAATGGGTCAGTTCAAACAAAAGTGAAATTTCATTAGCAGTATCTCTTGCTAGCTGGAGTGGATAGAGCCAGCAAATCCATGCACTTTGCAAATCTAGGTAGAACAAAGCAACCAACATTCAGCTACATTTTACAATTATATTCAACTGTAACAAAGTATCAAAATATTTTAAAAATTCTATCATAGCTATCTCAGCTTTAAAATATTATCAAACTGTTCAGTTCAGCTTTGCCAGTAAAACTTCCTTAGGGTTTTTTTGCTTTGTTTTTATTCCTAGCAAAACACAGTTTATAAAAAGATGATTTTTGTCTGCTACTTAACTTTCTCAAACTAGCAGAAGAAAAATAGTTTTTCGAGCATAAAAAATAAAAAGCTCTCTCTCCACTTCTGTAACACACTACAGTTTAAATTCATGCTGTCATAACCCTACCTGATCATTCAAAAAATCCCTAAAATTGATACTTATTCTTTACTCATTCAGCATTTCCACAAAGCTTAGTTTTCTTCTCTTCTCCCTCCACACCAAACAATCCTATAATGGTGAGCTGTCTTTCAAACCTGGTTGAGAAATACTATGCCAGCATCTACAGGAAGTTTATGAACTGTTTATTTCAGAGAAAGCAGAGAAGAATATAAATTGACTATTTAAATAAAGCTCTTTAAAAAATATTAGACCTTCTAAGAAAACATTCAATGAAATTACATATTTCAAAAATGTACTTCAGGAATCAAAACAAGCTCTGAAACAGAAGTTTGGTGTAAGAATTCAAGACATCCATCATCAAGGTATATATTTGTTGCATGAAATACACACACAGGCATGTACACATAAGGATAAACACAAGATAATGGAAAAAAGGAGACACAGAATCAAATGACCAAATATAAACATTTGTTAAACAGTGATTTGTATCATTTGAAGCATAGAAAAATCTTCTCAGTTGCATTTTACTGAACCACTTTCAGATTTAATAAATGCCTCTAATGCCAAACTAGCAAATGCACTAGAACTGTGCCAGTAACTCAAGCAAAGGATTTCATTACTACACAGCAGCAAGGAGAGGAAGCCTCATGGCTACGCTTAGTATCAGAAGAACAATAATAGCATTCTGCCATTTTGCAGACAAAGAAACTCTTGGTACGACCCAACACATTCCCTTTAAAAATTATGCTATGGGTCCAAAAATACAAGAAAAAACCCTGAACAAAATCTACCATGAATGCCTTTCAGCGTTTAAATAGGAAATGTAACACAAGTTTGAAGGCACCAATTCAAATTATTTAATGAGCAATTTCTTTCAAAGACATCTGGTACATGTGACTCTTATCCCACAATAAAGTATGAAAAGAATCCTTTTCAACTACAGTCGCACCATTTAATAAAATATTCAAATAAAAAATTATATCATTTAAACGGCTTCTCTGCAACATTTTCTTCTTTGTATATATCAATCAACAATTAACATTATTTCCTTTATATTTTAGTTCTTAATTTACTGGTTTAGATTAAAAAACAAATTAATATAAAAAAATTAAGAACCTTAAATAGCACAGAACTATACACACAGCATCCCAGCTGGCATAAAGCAAGACACAAACAGAAATATTTATATCTGTCATTGGGCACTATCACTGCATGTTCCTTCCACCAAAATCAATCTGTCCTTTAAAGAATTTTTGCTAGAAAAATCAACATCGATCAATTAATGCCATTTCAAAAATGAAGTTCTTTACAACCATTACACTATTCTTTTCATTGTCAAAGAAACAATGTAAAGGGCAAGGAAAACAGGAGCTAAAAGACTAAGTAGTTGACATATTGGGACAAACCCCGACATTGTAACTGTTACTGTGCATTCTTTAAACTTCTCCTACCCCCTATCTTCTTATGTTAAAAGTTAATATACTGTACTGCAGGTGAGCATAACTCTCTCTTTAATTTAAAAGGAATACAAAGGAGTGAAAATGATAAGATAGTTAAAGACATCAATTTTTAAGAATTTGATTAAATGTAAGAATTTTATCCAGAGTATCTATAACATGAAACTGGAAATTAAGTTGGGAATATAATACACTCTTAATAAAACAGCGAAAATTACGGAAACTTCATTGCCTAAGTTGCAAGGAAGAATGAAACAAAAAACAATGTTGAAAAAAGAAATCTGAATGACAGTCCTTACTCAAGTCTCTTCTTCACTTGCCAGCAGTAGCTGTAGTCAAGGGCTGTGGGATATTGTGCTGCTCCTTACACCAACTGAAGGTGAGCCTGTGCAGGCTGAGTGAGACACTCACACACTGCAACTGCTCCAGGGGGCAGCAGGGTCTTCAAGGCATGAGATGGTACCAAAGAACCCGAGCAGAGAAAGGACTCTAAGCCGCACATCAAGACCGGAGTCATAGTTTTCAATCCAACTCCACCACAGTTATAACCACTACACATTTTCTTTAATGTTAAAAACTAAGCTTTGGAATTTGTTTGCTTTAGGAGAAAACTATTTCTTAAAGAAATTTTTCATGGAGACAGACAAAAGTGCAAGATAAAGCAGCTGTGTTACCTTCTCAGCTTAAGTAGAAGCCTCAACTAGTTCCTCACTTACAATACAATACTTTTACTTCATTTTAGTTTTGATAACTGTCTTTGCTCTTCTTTCCCCCAGAACAAATTTTTTTTTTTTAATTCAGGTAAAAAGAGATTTAAATGCCACATATTTAAAGTACTTATCTGAACACTCAAGTAATTTTAATTTAATTCTCTTTTTGTACTTTTTGGATTAAACCAGAGATTGAGATAAGCACATTAGCTGACAAGAAGCAGTACAGGCTGATTTGGTGTTCAGGACATCTTTCACTCTCTTAAAAGTTACTTGGCAAAACAACTCACAAACTCGTTTCTCACTCGTTCTACTCAAAGCTTTTAGAGACCTGTCTAAGGAATACATCCACTAACAATTCTTCAGAAAATTCCCTTAAACAAATAATTTCTAGATTTATCAGTTACTAATCCCTTCACAATGAAACAAAGAAAACCAGCTCATCAGGCACATTTAATATTATACTACAGCACCCATACAATCACTTTATGAACCCATACAACCACAATTCTTAAACTAGCATTGGTTGGCAGTGGTAAGCAATGAATGCAAAAAGGCCATCTTATCCATTGTCTTGAAAATAATAATTTTGCCTGCCAATAAACTTGCTGATCATGCTCTGTTAGGTATTTATGTATACCTACTTTGAAATATTCTGACCAAACTAATCATATTAATTAGCAAATTAACAGTTTCTTATCAGATATACTTATTAGACCAGACAAAATTTTCTTAATCATATTGATTGAATCTGGTGATGTTTTCCATACCACAGTCAAAGTTAAAATGCATATTATCATTGCATCCAAAACAACCGCAGGTTCGTAACAAGTTTTAATAATATTATTGGTATTCAGTAAAAATGTCAGTTATTTCAATTAGCAGAGACAATAAACTAAGATGGCCACTTCTTCACAAACATGTTTTACACAGTGAAACCTGTGCTAAGCAATCACTCTGGAGAAAAATATAGACAGTTTACAGACAAAGGGGAAATAAAAAGCTAGGTTAATTCTCATGTAAAAATCTGTCACAGTTCTACGGGGGGAAAATGGTTGTAAGATCTGAGCTTTGTACATGTTTCACTATATATTATCATGCAGAATTAATGCAGAATAAATGTATACATGCCTGCATATACAGAAAGTTGTTGATGGAAAAGCCCCAGTTATATTTCAGAAAGTTTCAGTTCAAAAATAACTATACAATAATTTACAAATTCTCTTATATCTGTCGTTTTCTTTCCATTTTTGTAAAACAGTTTTTAAAAATAAACACAGGAAAAATGAAAAGCTGTTAAAGAATGAGCAACATGACAATTTAGGAATTTAACAGAAATGTTGATGAAAATAAAAATAATAAACTTCACCTTCTTGACTTCAAGAAAAAAAGTGCTAAAACTTCAAGTTATCAAAATACAGTAACATTATTTTCCAGAGAATAGTAACAAAAATATGACATATACTTTATCTAGATAAAGAAAGTAAAAAACAGACTACTTTAAGAAATCGAAATTCTTCAAGGTAGAAATTCTTAAGTAAGACTTACAACTGTAAAAATGTTAACAGAAATGAGATTGCAAGCAGAAATGCTTAAAAATAAATATAAATGCCTAAACCAACTCCAGTAATAAGTTATAAATTCAAGCGCCATGGAGACCATGCCCTGAAAAACTGCAAATGCACATACAGTACCTAAAATCATTCTTCTTACAGACCAATTTTCTAAATAATGCAATTACTAAACATTTTCATGTCAGCCTCGTATTTCATTACACCAAAATGTTGATTATCACTGCACTGCTTTTATATACGAAAAGTAGTAATGCATACTGAAATAATTTTCAACAATAAATTCTTTTCAAGCTGCTTCAAATGAACTTCTACAATGGGCTACTGATACACTTTCCAACAATAAATACCTGTTTATAAAGACATTTTCAGGTTTACAAGTGAGTAATTACCTTCTTGAACTGTTTGTCATTGTCATATCCCTGGTCAGTAGCCCGGAATGCTGTTTCTCCTGGAGAACCTAGGACACAATTACAGAAACTAATAATAAGATGCAAAAGGCACTTAAAAACTATCAAACTATACCTACTAGAAAACTAAAGCTTCAACTCCTATGAGTTAGTAATTCAACAATCTTTGAAGTTCCTATTAAAAAAAAATCATCTTAAGAAACTGAAGAAGAAAATCAGTTTAAAACTCATCTGAAAATTTTATATCTAGTTTATCACTCAGATTAGTTATACCACAAGGAAGCAGGCAGCTTCACGTAGACTATTAAAAGTTCTCAAAATATTGTTCTCAAAAATTAATTATTGTAGAATTAATTTTTGAGAAAGACAGAAGGATAATACACTGATGTTACTGTAATGAGAAAAAAAAATCTTTCCTATGGTAATGACAGGTTTTCAAAAGAAGCTTCTGGAACAAGCCTGAAATAAAGAGCATCTGCTAAGGACTGTGGCAGAGAGATATCAACCATTCATCTCTTCATTCTCACAGGGGAGGACCTAGGTCAGGGAAAGGCTCTTCACCCAGAGGGTGGCTGGGCACTAGAACAGGCTCCCCAGTGGTCACAGAATCAAGCCTGACAGAGCTCAAGAAGCTTTTGGATATCTCTCTCAGGCACATGGTGGGATTTTTAGGATATCCCTGAAAAGGTCAGGAGTTGGACTCAATGATCCTGATGGGTCCCTTCCAACTCAGCATATTCTGCGATTCTGTGATTCTATGAAGTATTTTTAAAATACTTGGAAAGTATTTGTAAATCCATATAAAGTTGCTGTAAATAGTTCTATTTGTATTGATAGTCACTCCTCTTAGCATAGTAGTGCTTTAACAGTTTGCTGTAAAAAGGCAGGTTAAGGGCAGGAAAAAGGGCTTTTACACACCTAACAACAGAAGTAGATCAGAAGCTCCTATGACTTCACTAACCAAATTGTAACCTGTGAAAAATCAGCAGAAGAGGGGAAATAAAAATTATAAACACAAAACAAAATGCAGAATAAAGATGAGGGATCTTTGTTCCATTTGGAGGACCACACAATCATAAATGGCCATTATGCCAGTGTGAGTATGATAACAAGTAATAGGCGACATATCACTATCAGTCAATAACAACACAATTTTAAATTGTTAAAATTTTAAATAGCCAAAATACATAGGAGATTGTAATCTACTTGTCACTCTGCTGAACTTGGCCCCTACTTAGATTCTTGCTGTGTTTGTGAGATTAATAAATTATTTCTGCTATTGACAGTATTTTAAAGAAATAAAAATGCACTTCTTACACACACTGATATGAAAATATTTTCAAACATACTTAGAACAATGATATAACCCCTCACAGACAGAATCTTTCATTAATACAAATTTATGTGGTTTGATAATTACTGAGGAATATAATACAATAAACTGCAAAATTATTTGTAAGAATGAATGAAGTTTTGAGCTGTGTTATTAACAAGTCAGACATGATGAACAAATCTAATTATTCTCAGTTTTAAAAAGCCCTGTAGTAGAAATGTCTCATTTAAGTCCGCCAAAACTTAAAAACCATTAAGCTTGCTACTGCCTGGATACATTGAATAGACAAACCATCCCTGTACCTTTTCTGAAGGATTTAAAACTCTTACCAGCTCCTTTGAAACACTGCCCCACCAAACCCAAATCTCCAGGCAAGTTTTCCTGGGTCCATGACCAGATGGAAGACATCATTCAATCCAGAAGAATATTTTTGTTACAAATCCTCTATGTTGCATGCTTGCAACATTAAGAACCTTCACTCTTAATGATCCAATCCCTTTCTCCTGTAACAGCTGTGATATTGTTACTGCCCAGTGACACTCTCACAAAGTTCTAGCTGGACACATCCAGCTTCTCTGACTCACTGAAGAACTGAGCTTTCAACCTGTTAGTTTAGAGTCGTACAACAATTCTAGTTTTCTATTCAATTTCACATTTTAGTTCTCTGCACTTGCTACTAAAATTGTCACTTTAAAAAATACATTACACTTCTTGTGTCCACAACACTTTCAGCAGAGATATTCAATGCAAACAAAAACATTTTCAGGATCTGCTCTGTTTTAGTGTCTGAGGATATACCTATACCCTCATCATGAAATAGCTTCAGCTTTTAAAACTAAAACTTAGCTAAAAATTTGTTCTCACCAGGAGAAAGAAATCCTTTCAGTGAAGCTAGGCTCTCTCCAATCTTGTCCAAGTCAGGCAGAAGTTTGGCAAGGTCATCTGCATCAGGGAGGGCTTTGAGAAGTTTTTCTAGAAAACAGTACAACAGTTAGTGGGTCAGGCATTTTTCTATTATTTTTGTGAACAAAAATTACTTAGGCTATAAAACCTAGCAACTGTTTCAGGATATGGCTTTTAAAATTTTTTTTTAAAAAAGTAGGAAGAAGCTTCTTTCCACATGCACCTCCCCCCACTATGGCTGGGAAAGACTATCAGATCTGAAAAAACACTTGTTTTTTTAGACTTTGAACTTCCTGATAAGTTGGCTGCCTCAGGTACTTTATAACTGCCAAAAACTTATTGCTGCATTTTACCACATTTCATACATTATTCCTTCACATACTTAGTAGAGGATGTTTTAAAATGACGTGAAACTGTAACTATGCTCATGTCTTGAATTTTTTTAAGAAAAGCTTAGTTTTCAATTTCGTAAACAAGCCAATTTTGTGATCTTTAAAAGTGAAAATCATTAGCCGTAAGGTACTATAAAAATGTAGTGTCCACTTGCAGTAAGAACAAGAAAAACTTGTATCAGTTTTCAATTTCTGCATTTATCTATGCAATACTCACACATGGCATGCAGGTTGGAACTAAATATCTACAAGATCCTTCCCAATCCAAACCATTCTAGAATTATATGCAGTAAAATCTTCATAGAGAGGACTTTTTTTTTAGAAAAAAAGAACACCACGTTTCTACCCTGCATATAAAATATAACTCAGTTCTTGATTCTCAGATTTCTGTCTTTCATCTAAAAACACACAAAAGTCTCTATTGAAACCTGAAGGCTCAGGAAAGCAAGTATATTTTTTGTTTTCTTTTCTTCTACATCTTCAAGATAATTCTGTAGACAGGCAGGTTCGCTAGTCTACATTTTCAACTGGTCTTTTACTCACACATTTTTTACTGATCTATTTACATCTTCAATTGTAAGTCATTCATATAGAAAGAAAGAAATTTCTGCATAATACTACCAAAACCTGTGTGTGTTCCCTTGATCACACTGCAACTCTCCTTTCACTAATGGAATTATATGGCTTTATGAAAGGACCAAGAACTTTCTCAAATGAAAGGATGCATTAGGGAATATCCATGCTAAACAGAGCTTAATTTCTTCTTACAAACACACTGATACAAATGCCTTGGTGAAACACACAACAAACTCCAAAAATAAAAGTCCACTCAAATTACATCTGAAAAGCTACTCCTGGAGTGAGGCCCTGAGGACCTACACTCCTATGTTTAAGCTTTACACATAACAGCCTTTAGACAGAATAATATCAGGGCTTTGTGGTACCGAAGTCAATGAGTTCATCAAGCTCCCAAATGAAGTCAGGAATAATCCACTTATATTCGTCGAGATCTGGCATCATGTCCTTCCACTGATCATATGTCTAACAGAGAAAGGAAAAAATCATGGTAGAAATAGAAAAAGAAATGTACACAGAGAAGTGTATGAGTAACTACTACCTACACATAGAACATAGTAACCCACCATCTTTAGATATGAGTAGTACTTTGATCTTTTAAGATCTCTAGTAGTTTTCTAAACAATGTTTTCCATATTCACTTATCTTTATCATCATCAGTTAACCAAGCAACATCATCTTGTATTTTTGTGGCTATAACAAGAACTTCTGTTTTGAAGTATGTAATAACAAAGACAAAATGCATAAAGCAGCCTCCAGAGATAAATACCTTCTTAGCTGTGTAGCCACCTCCTACTGCAGATCCTAAGATGAGATAGCGAACTTTGAGAAGCCTGGAGGCTAATCTTGCCAGCCAAAAGTTCCTGTGGGACTGGTATCCATGCTTTACATTTAAAAGTTTTGTTTTGTGAAGGGGAAGATGATTCAGAGAAGAGAACTGCTGAATGGATATCCTTAATGGAGGTCTCTGGAACTTTGAACTTGGATAGTAGGGATGATGTATACTTCGGGAAACAAGATGCAGGTTTTGAAGCAGTGATTTTCTCTTTATTCCATAGCTGCTATTTGCTAGACTCCGGCAGATGACACTAACAGAAAGAAATAAAAACTTTAACTGATTTCTTCAACACACCATTAACTCAAACACCTCTTTAGAAGCAATCCACATTATATTTTACCTCATTACAGATTATCTTCTTACATCACCTTGAATGCACAATTTCCAGCTACTGCTGCTATGCTTATGAGGAAAATAAAAAGCTGCAAACATCATTAACAGGTATAGTATTCTAACTGACTACAGGCATAAAATGTTAACTACAAATTCTGAAGTCTTATGGATTACATTTAACTTTCACACTTCCATAAAGCAAGTAATATGTAATAAAGCATAATTTGGGCTAGAGTACACAGAAGACTTGCAACATAGAAGAAAACTTAACAGTTTGACCTGTCTTATTCTCTCAATGAACTTTTAGAGAACATTAAGTTAGTAGAGGATTTCCAAACTTAACAAAACCCAATACACAGAAAAAAAACCTTCTGTAGAATATATTCATCCTATATAGGCCAAGCATGTGTTTAATAACATCTTTCAGTTCCTTTCACTTGCTGTGGTTCCAGGATTACAAGATTATGATTTTGTCTTGGGTCATGCATAGAAGATTAGTTCTGGAGATGGCTGCACCATGTGCATTGATGCTTTCATGAAGGAATTCAAACTTAAGATGGAAAAGTCTGGAAGATTTGACTCTGAAAGCAGAGCTCAGCCATGAGAAGACCATGGTAAGACACAGGAGCCTTATCAATCCTGCCTATGTTAAGCAAGCACATGGCCTGGAACAAAACTTATGTACTTTTGATTACACTACCTGCATGCTGCAATGGTTTGAGGCAATCTTGTTGGTTTAGGGAAAAGACAACTGCTCTGAAAAAAGTAATTTCTTCTGTAATTTACTGGATGTACCATCATCTCAGAATGGTTAATATTAAATCATTTAGTGAATGCAAAATACGTGTTAAGTTACAGGCTTGAAATTTTAAATGTTGAAATGAAAGCTTGTCCTTTGATGCTTTTTTCAGGGTTTTCAATATTATCAAGTGCATTTACTTCCAAATGAGACAAATAAAAAAAATTAAAAAGAAAGTGCTTCTTATCACTGAAATGGCAAATTATGAATCCCATAATCCTAAAACATTTTAAATTAACAGATTTTAACAAGAAATAGTGAATTATACTTAGTAGAAAATATTACAGCAATTTCTACAATTTCTTATAACATGCTCTATGATCTGTACAGTTCTTTGCCTCAAGATTTTCAATGTACTAGAGATGACAGGCACATTCTTAATGCCCCAAGAAGTGTAAGACTTTGCCAAAAAAAGGACTTTTAATCCAGAAACTGAACTTTGGGAAGATGAGTTAAAAATCAGAATTCAGACATTTTTCTCTCTTAAAGACCAAATTTGCCAACGAGAAAAGTTTAGAAATTTCCTTTAGTGCAATGAAAAACTCAGCAAAGGAACTCCAGGGACTGCTCTTGTTCCTAAGTCACTATGGCTGTGAAGGACATCCTGTGCTGCTATACTAAACTATCTCTGCAAGGCTGGGCTTTGGCAATAAGAAACTTAGAACCCAGAAATAGTAAGTAGGAACAGAACAATTCCTAAACCAGTAAAGCATTTCTCCCCTTGGACATGGAATTACAAGAGACTCAGAAATTAACTACAAATAGAAACAATACAAAATTGCCTCCACACTTGAAATGTCTTCTTTCCCAGTTCTGAAGCCAGGTTTTTAAATTAGGGTGTGATAAGCCTGTATGAAGCATGCCAATGACCGGGCTGTTCATAATTTTGTTTTGCAGTCATTACCATTTCACAGATATTTATTATTTTCAGCAGAGACCATGTGGTAGCACATACCATGGCAGTCACTCCTCACTATTCGTCTTCACCTGGGCTAAAGGCATTTTGTGTAATATTATGCAACTTTCTTCACTAGGATTTTTCTTTTAGAACACATTGTGTTTTACAGTATTCAATCTGTGTGTTTAAACTGAAGGAAAAATTGAATTCCACGACAGTCTTCTGGCAAAACCTCAATCCACAACTTCCTTTTGAGTGTTAATGCATATTTCAAAGTCAACTGCTTTACTTGCACATCTGAAATCTTATAATTCATTAAAACCCTCACTATTCCTCCATCACACCAAAATTTCCATTTTCTATTTCCTCTCTCCTCCTGCTGCTAGGTCTCCTGACGAACACAGACCAAAAAATCACCTTGAGATCTTCAATGAAAAGTACAGCCAGATTGAAAAGGATGGCAGAACAAAGCCATTAAATGAAGTACTTAATGAGTGCCAAGTTTCAAGCCTCTGCAACATTGGTTTTAACAGTAACAAAAATTATCCTTCCGGACACGAGTAGCTCTGCCTGATTACAGGCCTGCAACCCTGCACTTAGATTATAAATGTCTTGTAAAACACAAAGAAGTGGCCTGCTATGCCTGTGACTACAAAGCAAACTCAACAAAAAGCACGGTAGCATTTTCTTTCTCATTCAGCAATGCTTATTTTCCTACTGCTGCTCCCAAATAGGGACTGGAACTAGATGATCTTCACGTTCCCCTTCCAACCCAACCATTCCATGACTCTATGAAATTTGCCAAGGAACATCGTGCTATTATCCACCATTCACTGTCACTGCTCCAGCCTGGAATGGTGTAGTAGAACGGTGGAAAACAAGCCGGACGCAAGGCAGCTGCTGGGAGAGACAACGCCTGGACACGAAAGCGGCCCGAGCACCCCAGGGCGACAATGCGGGAGAAGCAGCTCCCTTCTACATACACCACCTCCCCCGGGTCCCAGGGGAGCTGGAGGATGGGAAACTGCCCAGCCCAGGGGTACCAGGCTGCCGCCCGCAGCAGCCTCAGGCCCAGCCCTGCACCACACACACCCGCACCTCGCACCCCAACCCGCTGTGCTGCTCCGCCTCTCCCGCCAGGGGTACCAGGCCCTGTCCCGCTTACCAAGCCGCCGCCGCCCGCGTCCGCCACATCGTAAGGGCCGGGAAAGAGCGGGAGCGGCCCGGGAGCCGCAGGAGCGCGGCCCGGCTCAGGGCAAGGGCAGAGGCGGCCGCTTCCGGGCACGCAGTCCGCGCGGCCAGCCCCACCGGAAACCGCGCCTCACCGCGCGAAGGTTCCGGGCTCGGCGGCGGAGAAGGAGGGAGGATTTAGAGAGAGCACCGCGGGGGCCGGTTAGCCCGGAGCGGAGAGTCGGGGCGTGCTGGATCTGTCACCCTGGATCAGGGATCTCCGCACTGACATCATGGATCTGTCACACCGCGGTCCTGTATCCCAGCGCCGCCATCGTGGATCTATCACGCTTGCATCACGGATCCCCGCACCGGGACCATGAATCTGTCACACTTGGATCAGGGATCCCCGCACCGGGATCATGGATCTGTCACACTTGGATCACGGATCCCCACACCTAGGGCATGGATCCCTCACCCTGCGATCCTGGATCCCAGCACCGGGATCATGGTTCCCTCACACCGGGGTCCTGGATCCCCCACACTGGGCTCTGTGCCCGCTCGTACCCCAGTGGTCGCCTCGGGGCCTCGTCCCTGTGCCCCTGGCCCCTGTCGGGCTCCCCAGCGCGGCCCGGTCCGGCAGGGCAGGGCTGGAGAGGTGCTGAGGTGAAGCCCGGTGCTACCAGCGTCTGCCACGCTGTTACAGATAGGATTCTGATGAGTCCTCAGCTGTTGTACCTGGGGAGTGCGTGACACGGGTGGCAGCACTGCCTTGAAAGCTGGAAAACACAAGGTGTTTCCTAGCGGCTTCTGTGAGTTGTTGGGGTTTTTTTCCGGCCACATTGAAACAGGAGGCAAAGGAGGCACCAGAAGAATTCATCGGCTCCATCCGTCTGCTCTCACACAGGATCACCTCTGGTTAGGTCATTTCTGAGCAGTGCGTGCCACACCTGTCCCTAAAGACCACAGACACTGGAGTGTTCACCCGGCAAAGCCAGTGCTTGCTGACTTTAATAGAAAGTATTCTCTTGTACCTGATCTGAATCTTTCTTGTAACGTGTCCACAGTGGACAAGGATAATATTATATTCTCCAGTTACGTGTTTGAAGACTTCTGCCCTGATTCTTCTCAGTCTCCTTTTCTTTAGATAGAACAACACTAAGTACCTCTTCCATATTTTACAACTCCTTTGTCATTCTTCTTGGTGCTCTCCTGTGGACTGCCACCAGTTGATTCACTGCTTCCTTTCTGTAATGTGGCCAGAACTGGGTATCACAGGCTGAGAAACAGAAAATGAGATTTGGGGTGCTTTAGGGGTCAGGCTTCTGTTTATACTGTGAGATTTTTCAAAGCAAAATAAATTGCATAAGGATGACATAATGCATACATGTGTTTTCAGCACTGAAATAAAAGTTATTGGGATGAGGTGAAGCATGTGTTTTTGTCTCTTGCTTGCTTACTTTGTGACTATTTATAAGTTTAAGAGACTACATTTTAAATCCTACTTTGCTTTTATATTTTAGATTGACCAGTTATTTTTATAATTTATGTATGATTTTTTTAAGGCAAGTTTCAATTTAAAAATATGAATGATAATACTCTATAGGACATGCTAAGAAATAACTTTGTATGAATAAATGCTATGTAATTCTTGCTCCAAACAGTAGAGAGCATTACATAACTAAAGGTTCCACTTCAGGCTACTTTTTCTCCAGGTGATGGTGAACATGCTTAAGAAAATGAACAAATGTCTTTATTGAAATGAACAAACCATCTTCTTTGGTTCTAGATTAACACTTTGATTAATTGTTGTGCTAGATTGTCAGACTATGGAAATAATGAACGTTTTGCACCTTTAACCTGTTTTTGTTTCATTTTCATTTGTAAAGGTATAAATACTCCTATAAGGGTGTTCTCTAGGAGTGCAGAACACCTTGGAGTTGGAATAAAACTATGAATAGTGAAAAGATTGTATGAGCCTTTATTCTTCCCTGGAGACCCTGCTTTGGTGGGATCTCTGCATCTCTCATCTCTGTGCAAGAGCAACCAAGGACCCCTGTTGCACCATCGTCTGCTACAGACGCTAGAAAGAGCAAAGGTGATGTTTGGGAAAGCAGCAAAAGCTGACCAGGCAGAAAAGGCATGTGTGACAATCCTGTTTTTCATCCCTGGCACCTCCCAAAATAATGAATCATTTCCCAAAATCATCAGCCTGCCTTAGAAAAGGTACCTTTGCAGTTGTTCTTGTCTGTTATAGCTTCTAGATAGCAATGCTCATTTTCCCCATGTAATCAGGTTTATCAGAAATGGAATTTGTTATGTTCTTTCTTTTGAAGTTTTAGTTTATACTGTGACACTCGTATAATGACTGGAGTTCCCTTTGCTTGGTCTCAAAAGAATAAAATGGTAATTTGAGAGGCTCAGAGCAAGATACAGTGGGAGGAAGGAGAGGGTAGCACTGAAGTTAGGTCTGGAAAGAACATTATTCCTCCTTGATCTTGTGGAATAAATCACCCTTACACGGTTTCGTACAGATATATCCTTGTCAATGCAGCCTCTACTCTGGGCTCCTTTGGGAAGTGTCAAGGTAGGTGTCAAGGCAAAACAACTTGGCTCCAGTGCTTATCACCAGCATTTTCAAACACATCTGTCCATGTATTGTGCATAAGTGCACATCTGTTTGTATTAACTGACCTAATTCCTTCATTTTCTCTTTTCTGTTTCTTGCATGTCTCTGTTTCAGTTTGTTTGAGCCTGCCCACTGGAGGATAGGCAGTGGTCTTTCCTATTGCTTGAGATATGGACTGGTACAAGTCCATGCCTCATGGCAGCAAAATGCTGAGGAATAGGAGCTAACTTGATACCTCTTGATCTGTTTCAGTCACCCTAGAAGTAATGTTTTAGTTTTCTTAACATACTTGCTGGAAGAACAGGTTTGCCTTTCCTGACCTCACTCCTAAAATATTTCTTATGTAACTTTTCAAAAAGTAGCAAAGTACAAGGAAATAGTAATGAAATGGGAATGAATCACAAGACTAATCAGCAAATGCAGCCAAAAAAAAAAATTTAAAACAAAACTCTCAGTGTTGTTTTCCTGCCAGCTTTCTTTTGGCTCTGATTTAAAGGCCAGAGACATCTTATCCAGCTTGCTGATATCAGTGGGAAACTCCAGTTTTCCCCAGCAGTGAGTAAATAACCTTAGTGATGTCTCCCAAAGTTATATGGTGAGGTCAGGAGACATTCTATGAGGATATTCTCAATAATGAATAAAGGTCCTGGTTACAGATCTACCTGCTGAATCCTGACACACAGTCAGTGCATAAATCCAGCTGCAGAACTGGGGCCCCTTTTTACAGTGCAAGAGCTTGATTTATTTTCCACAGCATATGTGGGGATCACTGCTGGACACTCAGTTCAGACTTGTTGCTAAGAGTGTTAACAACAGCAATGCCTATTTTTGTTTCTTATTTGGACACACTCCTGGTCTCCAGCGATTCCATAATCTCATGAAGAAAAATACTCCCCTCTTGCCCTCCCCTAAAAGTTTTGTGCCAACAGCACTTGCTTGCACTTACCAGAGTTATGCTCTGGAGTCATATTGTGGCAAACACTTGTAAGATTGAACTTTTTCTTTCCTGTATTGTTTTTGAGTGAATTCTGCATGAACCCTCACAATTGCAAAACTCCAACAACAGAATGGAGGGAGGAGGGATAAAGTGTTACCTGCTAACCCCAGAGAGGGAGGAGCTCCCTACTTCAAACATCATCAGAATTACAAGGAAGGTGTGTACTTAGAGCACTTCCTCAATGTAGAAGTTCAAGCATACTATGCTGAAGACCTGTCCTGAGGGTGCTGTGGAAAATCTCCAGAGGGTCAATACATGGGGGAAAATCCTGCCAAGAACCATTATGCACAGCTTAACCAGGGAGAAGAGAATGAGATGGTGAGTTGTATCTCTGTCTAGGTTTTTCTCAGCTTGAAGCAGAAGGTGGCACGTGTTCTACAATAAAATGCTAGACTGTAATTGAGTTATGGCTAGTTGGGGTATTTCCTTGGTAGAAGCATAGTTTAAAAGGGATATATTTTTTTTTTTAGCAGAAAGAAAATAAGGTTGGTTGTGTCTATTGGATTTAACCGGCTATCCCCTCCAGCAGGAGATGATGGCTTAACGGATTATTCATGTGATGTTATAAATCTAGATGGAGATGGTTTAATATGAGCTTGAGGGATGGGCAAGACTGGCATCCTCAGCTGTTTAAGAGCTGGATCTCCAGGATCAGCTCCAGTTAGAGAATTGGAAACCTTGGTTTTCTCCAAAACGTAAGAACACCTCTTATGTTTGCATAAATTACTGGCAAATGCAGTCTGTTGAATTGCCAACACTATCGCAGAAGCTGGGGTTCCTAAATACAGAACTACTATATTTCTTTCCAGAGTTTCCCAGGGAGAAATGTGTTTGCATGCATTTTGTAACCCTTGGAAATAAGTCTTATGTTTACACAAAATGTCTGGTCTCCTGCATGGCACTGCTCTTAAATAGCAATGCTAGTGCACGATTGAAGTGAATTCGGTGCTTCTGAGCTGCTTTGGAATTACTGTGTGTTATGAGTCAGCTATTCATATGGATTCTGTCCCTCTAACACATTCTGTTGGAGATGTCAGATCCATGATGCACCTGTACAACAATAGTTCTTAGGCATATCTGGTAAATGCGGTGCTTCTCAAAATTTCTGTGCTGCAGAGCCAGTGGAGCGGTGCTGTGAGTGCCTGCAGGATTTCAATAGCAAAGCTATTGAAACATAGTCACTTACAAGATGACACAACTTTCACTTTCAGAAATCCTGGACAAGTCTTCAAAATCTCCTGTCTGAGATTCCTGTTCTAGTGATAGAGGTTGTGTCATGTGCAAACATGGATACCTGTTATCTTGCAAAGAAAAATGTAGATTTTCAGACAGCTCTCTCGGCCATGCAGGGAAGGGGAGATGCCACATTTTGCGTAATACAAACCTGGGGAATGCAGTAGAGAGTCACCCAGCAGCATGAACTGAGCAGTGCAGGAAGCACAAGGCACTGGCTCCGAGGGTGGGGACTAATTAGCTCCGTGCAATGCGGAACCCGACTGGATCTACCGCCCAGTTACTAAACCTGCTGGCAGCGCCCCTCTCCTGGCTCTAGCCCTGGTGCTGATGTGCCACTGCTCCCCAGCTCCAAGCAGCTGCTGGGTTTGTGCCGCTGCTCCGCCCTGCCCTGTCCTTCTAGGACTATAAACACCCTGTCGTGCTCTCACCACTATTGGTGCTGTCTCTTAGCAATGACAGAATTGAGCTGGAGCTAATTAGGTTTAAGTGGATTGGCTGGTGCTTTGTACAGTCACACTATTGTACCCTGAATGTTCACTTCCAGCTGTGCACTGCTGGGACACCCAAGCCGTGCTTGTATGGAGCCAGTTATCCCAAAGATGTTCTTGTTTCTCACAAGTATCATACTGAGCTCATGCGTCCTCAATCTGGTGCTCAAGGATCTGCACTGCGAATCTGAGGTTTTTCCATGCATAGCTGCTGTGTGTGCCCAATGTTGTGTCAGTCTTCACTATGAATCCAGAGTGTCTGACAGTTGCCATGCTCTCCATGCCTTCAGTGAGTATGATCAGTGCTCATGCACCTGGGGTTCCCAAATGGAAATTGAAAAGACTTGTAAAGCTCTTGAGTAGAAAATACAATTAAAACTGTAGCCGAATTATGCTAAATTAGGCAGGAATGCGTGTGTGTTTGTTACATAGATGTAAGAGTGAAAAAAAGTATGAGATAGGGGAAGATATCCCTGAGGATGTATGAGGTGCTGTAACAGGATGAGAAAAAAAAGCAACGTGTGTATAGAAAAAGAGAACAGCTAATTTGTGTATTTGTGTGAAAGGAAAAAAAGTAGTATGTAAATGAGAGTAGTTGTGAAGAAAAAGAAGGCTCTCTTTAAGTAGAGGAGTGAAGAAGAATACATGAAGTAAAAAGAATTACTTTTTTAAAAATTCAAAGCCATGAAAAATTTTTTTGATGCTGTTTTCAACAGTCGGTTTAATGTACCTGAACCAAATTATTAACAAGCAGTTCTTGACTTCTCAAACAAGATCAGATCTCTTGGTCTAATAATATAACAGCTGACACTGTGCAAGTGCCAGTTCTTCCAGAGTGGAATAGTTCAAGGAATCTGAAAGCATGCAAGTAATTAATTTGAACTCTGGATGTGCAATGCTTCCCTGTGTTGAACCAGCTGTCCAATTTGCTGAGGAAAGTTGGGGAACTCTAATAAGAAGAAATACTTCGAAGTTTTCTTCTGTATTTCCATTTCTTGGTACAGCTGAGGTGCTAGATAGTTCTGGATTTAAGAGTAATCACTCTGACTTAGGAAATCTAACCTGTATATCTTTGTGTGTGTCTTTGGGGTTACTTTACAATTGCTGCAGAGCATTTGCTTGAATGAAAGTTCACTCTTCTGCTATGCAGCTAAAACTTAGCAAAGTATATTCAGAGCATGAGATAATCTCTCTCTCCATAACCATTTGTAGTACCAGAAGGATCTTGTTAGTGTGAGAGAACTCTGGACACAGCAGCTTGCCTCAGAGAGGGCTAATACTGTGCTTCCCTTCAGAAAAATCTGAAGATTTTGAGAAGAAGTACATTTACTGTGGAATTCAAAGAGGAAGGGAAAACACAGCTTTATACTCTCTGCCAATTTGATGTTCTTCTCTGCACAGCTTGGGAATAATCATTCCCTTTGCACAAAAGCTAAAATGCGAAGTTTAAGTCTTGTAGTGCAAAAGATTGTGATAGACTTTGACAGGCTGCTGCTTTGGGAAGGATCTTCCAGCAGCCTGTGTTAAGCATGTGTTCTCCCATTGCTGTGGCTGAAGGAATGGGAGAACTGCAGTCAGTCAGCTGGTGAACCTGTTTACTGCTTCATCTTCGCAGCAGTCTGCCTCCTTTGAGGTGCCACCATTCTGGAAGGAATCTGTTACAGGAATTTTATATACTTTGAATTTGAAAAATACAAGTTTTAAAATTGAAATAAAATCTGAAAGGTACAATCTTGTTGCTAATGGTACAATAGTGAATATCACTACTGGTTTCAGAGAGAACAGGAAGAAGTCTTTGAAACAGGTTGAGGTTGGTAAGAATGATATTCAGTTATTAAATTCCTTGTGAAACTTAGCCAGTCTTTGAAGTCTAATCCTATTATCTGTTGTTATAGCAACAGCCTGTTCATAATAGGGTACCTGTGTTGGGGTTGCCAGAAATATGACCATTCATAACCACTGTTTAGTCTCCCTGATGGTAGCTACAGGCTTTGTTTTCACCAAAGAAAAAAGTGCCTGAATTAGTTTGACTTTTGCATTTAAATTCTGCTGTGCAGATGACCTGGGAGTTAGAGGCAATTTTTCTTTCAAATGTAAGTAACAAAGACTTGCTGGACACTAGAGTGATAAGCCCTTGAATGCTGGCTTTGTGTGATTGTAAAAGAAGCTAAGAACCTTACTTGCCAACTGAGCAGGTCTGGCAGCTTTTTCTGTCCAATAATCCTGGCCCCTTCTTAGACCCTTCACTCACAAGTTAAACCACTCTGTTACAGTCACTCCTCTGACTGTTGCGAGTCTCAATAAAAAGGGGATGTTAACAGATGAGGAAACAAAATTTTACTATGCACTAGAATTTATTAAAAATTATTCTACAGAGTTGAGATGAACACTCTATATCAGCCTATTGTGTAGTTGGTGTCTCCTCCTATGAGATAATGAGACCTTTGGAGTCTTACAGACAGCTAATCTTCACTTTATTTCCCACTATTTCCTAGTCTGGTGCACTCAAGAACCCAGATTATTTGACTGTGGACTCTTTTATACGCCAAATGCACTCATTGAACCCTAAACACTTGTGCATGCATTAGAAAAATTGTCAAGGTGCAAATTTGTATTCATCAGACCGTCTCCAAAAGGAGTATGTCTGCACCAGCACAACAAAATGAAACACAGCAAAAGTTATTTCCTTAACAACATAAAACTAACCCGATGTGCTCTCACTGCCGTCCTCTCACCAGGACTTCTGCCAACCTTGAAAGTATTGTTCGCCATAGTGGGCATGCATTTGCTTGGAGATCTTTGCAGGAGATGCCAAGTGAATCCTAAATAAGGCTTCAAGAATTTCTGAGCCCTAATTACTCTAAGTTGTTCATGTGGCTAAACAAACCTGTGCCATGTGTGTGCCTGATCCTCCTTTTTTCATGCATATTGTGGATACCTCTGTTATGGATCCAATATCCACCTTTTTTGTGGAAGAGAATAGTTTTGAGAATTCTTCTAAAGAATTTCATTTTGACTTATCTGACAAGTGAGAAGTTTCTGCTTCAACAAGGAGTTATTAATGTATTATTTTTTTTATGAATGCAGCATTCATTGCTATAATCTTTCCAGCTGAAAGCACAGGGCCAGAAAAAACTCTCCAACCTAACAGAACATTATGTACTGAAGTTAAGCATGAAAGGTTCTGGCTCAGGGAACTTTGGCACAAGTCAGATTTGGAGCTCAGTCTATTTCCCTGCGCTTTACTTCTCAGTGACGTGGCCCAGGTGACCCACTCCAGACATTTCCAAACCATGGGAAATTATTTGCTTTGGCAATAGATTCCCTCATGGACATCCAGATGCATCAGTCAACATTTTGTTCTTTATTCTTTATTCTTTCCCAGCTTAGTCCTTGTACAACTCCTGAACAGCTTTATTCAGAAATGTCACACTCATCAAGACATGAACCAACAAACCTGAACCAACTCTCTGTTCATGTGGCAAACCATGCCCTTGAAGGGTTAGAACAGCTCAATGATATCCCTCTATCTACCTGTCTCTCTGTCTGTCTTCTCTTGTGAGAAGCAGCAAGATCCAGCACACAGCATAATGAATATCTTAAAGAGCATGGTCTTTTATTCCAAGATGAGCTGTTTTCCTTGTTTGCCTCTCTTCTGTATTTCAAGATGAGGAATACTGATACGTGCTTGGTTCGGGGGAGTGTCTTGGGATCTGTGGATTCAAATCACTTTTTGAGTTGAAAGTACTTTGCATATATTGGTGCATGATTTCCTAGGCAAAAATACAAAGAAATACAGAGTTTGCTCTAGTTTTTTGGTTATGTTGTTGTATCAGGCTTGGGAAACCATTGAACATTTCAGTGGAGAAGAGCACTGCCAGCAGAAGATGATCCCAAATGACTGCCAATCATGTGCAGAGCATCCACCCTCTCTCTTCTTAATTCTATTAGTACAGCCTTACTGACTTCTCAGACATTGGGTGTAAGACACAAAAACTGAAAATTAAAGGAATGATTCATGGGCAGAAGCAAGGTGTACATGGCAGCAATTTTTGAATCGGCAGGGGCATGAATATAAGGTTTCTCCCCCCCCCTTATATTCATCCCCATGCCGATTCAAAAATACTATTCCAGTTATTCCAGGTCCAGCCATATACTGAAGGAAGTCCGAAGGCATGTTCTTTTAACAGTCCTTCCCTTAGGCGTCTCTGTCTTCTTGGGAGATCCTTTGCCTTGCTGACAGGCTGTGAAGTCCAGATCCAAGCATCTGGAACCTGCTAGTAAGCAATTGCTGTGAAGAGTAAGTTCACATTGTCTTATGTTCTATTCTGTATGCTGGTGCTGGCACTATTTCTTTAACCTTTTTGTTAAGGTTACAGCTAGAGAGAATTGAATGGAGACCCTTTACCTTTATAGGAGAATGTGAATTTTAATAGCACATGACTGCCACACCAATTACCTCCTAGCGACCTTGCCTGTCTGCTGTCCTCCATGGGCTCCCTTCTACCAGCTGCAGAGTTGCCTTATTCTCTTGGTCTGCTCAGAGATTATAGAAGCCTTTGAAAATGCTGTGTGTGCATCTCACAGCTGCTATAACCAGGTTCTGTACAGTGCAGGCCGCTTTCCTGTGTTGTTTACCATACTTTTTCCTCACAGTTGCCAACTTTTTCCCCTTAGAAATGTCTTGGAGATTGCCTAGGATGACAGAGTATGTCTTTTGGAGAATGCCACAGAGCAGGTGTGCTGAGGCAGCGTGTGGAACCACAGGGCAGGGCCCTGTAGTTATATTTCACATAACAAGCAAAGACACCAGCACAGAACCAGGAATTATTCATTAGTCATCCTTACAATTACATTGCTGTTTCTTCTCACCTTATAAATGGATCTTGCAATATCTGCAGCTGCAGATATCTGATCCTCAGAAGCAGATTGCACAGTTGCTCCAGATATACTTGGAAGAAGGGAATTGAGGAACCTTAACCCTTATGTTAGCAAATTCTCGTGGTCACCTGATGTAATTGCAGTCGTGGAATCTCCCATCTTAGCTTAGGCTGCATTTCCTCTATAAATTCACTGTATATATTTCATTTCAAGTTTACTAAGTCTCTGCCAGCAGTGCTGGGAGGAAATTTGGCCACAGTATCAAGACCTGCAGCTCTTGAAATGTAATGCTGACAGACATCTCTTTGATGTTTTGGGCAAGTCACCTTGCCTCATTGTAACAATTTCCCCAGCTTTAAAAATGTAATAATAATGCCTACTCATACAACTAAAATGAGTAGCTTCCTTTGGCCCTCTGAACATGTAAAGCATTCTGCAAGTGTTCATTAGGTGTTCTTACTAACAATTATTATTATTATTATTATTATTATTATTATTATTAATATGTTAGGCCAATGGCATATTGGCAAGCTCCAATATTCCCATACTGGAGCTGTCATGGAAGATGGCAACAGCTTCAAAAGCCATGTCTGTGCCAAGTTGTGCACAGCAGCTTCAGCTGGTGCAGGCACACAGTGTCATTCAGCACCAAGCAGAGACACTGGCTGAGTCTCTGAAGTGTAGGTGCATTAGTGCAGATCACTGCTAGAGCAGAGGAGCAGCCCTTCTTATGCAGCAGCTCTGCACTGATCACTCACATTCCCCTGGTGCAAATGTACTTAAACTCTGCAGCTGTCTGACCCTTAAAAAAGCTATCTGTCAAATCTGAATTCCTGACTTGCAATAAAGCTTTGAACCTCTGTATTTTGTTATCATTCCTTCTCATGCACACACAAAACAGTGTCTCATGCCGAGTTTCACAACTACACAAAACTGGTGATCAGGCTACAGCAAACTGGATTTTGTGAAGGTGAATGAAAAGTTCTGTTGAAGGTGCAAATTTTTGGTAATCATGCTTAAGACACATAAAGTAGCCAAATACAAGTTCTATGGCTTGTTTTTCACAGTACCATACCTAACAGTACCCATGAGAGTGCAGTGAATGACAGGAAAGTATAGTACTCCAGGCATTTCTTTAGGAGAAACAGTAATGACTTTTGTCTTCTCTTTGCTGTACAGGACATATTTGGCTACAAAACTCAAGGCTGTCGAAAGGCTTTATGCATTGCTGGATACATCTTGTCCTGTGGGGCTCTGAGGCTGCTGTTCTACTGGAAGCCAGAGTGGGATGTGTGGGTAAACTGCATCCAATGCAGCTTGGAAGAAGCAGATATTGTTCTGCTTAGAACAACAGTAGGTGACTACTTTAATCTTTTAATTAGTCCCTAGCAGGTTGCTATTTGGAAGGTGAATTAACTGTAAGATGTCCAGTTAGCTGAAATCTCTTACATTGCTGGTTTCCTGTAATAATGTCTTATGTGTACCATTGTTGATCAAAAGAATTTCAAAGTATTCCACAAATTATGTGGATGATGATGATGGGAATGGAGGGTAACAGCTGATCAGACAAGGTGAAAGACATTGGGGTGATAAAACCCATAATATCTGTGGTTTCAAGACTGTAGTTTGTTCTCAGTCCTTCCTCCTCCCTTCTACCATCCCTGTGTTTTCTATCTTGTAGCCTCGTGCTCCAGAGTCTAAAGCATCTGTTTGTTTGGCAGTATCCAGCAGATCGCATTTCCCTCACTTGGCTGTTCTGGTGAAGGTGTCCTTCTCTACCAAAATTTATCTACTGGGCCAAATTAAAGATTTGTCTAGCAGTGTCCCCAGAAGTGTCAAAGTGTGTCATGAGGGATCAGTACACAGAAGAGGCCAAGCCGACACTGATTGTTTTCTTGGCTCTATGTTTCCATTTTCCATCCGCCCTTCTCCATGTCCAATAAGCTTGCAATCCTGCAGTTAATGCTTTCAGAGCTGGTACATTTTGTTGGTAGTTTCCTGACACAGGTCTCTGTCTGTTGAGGACTGTACTGAAGCACTGCAACATATGCAAATCCTGGTTTTATTTCATGGAAGGTACTGCAACACTAAAGAAGTGAACTGAGACTTGGATCTGAGTCCCAGCTGAGCCTGAATACTCCAGGAGCTGGCAGGACTGGTTTACTTACAGAAATTTGATTTGTTCTGCTTCAAAGATTCCTGAACAATGGCATTTTCAATGTTTGCAATTGCAAAATAGATCACTTTCTGCCTCTGTGTTTCAGCTGCCTTCTTAAATGAGCAGAGCAGCATGCAGTTAAAATCTCAGGTTTTGAAAATCACAGATCTTCCTGTTGAATACTTTATAATGAAACAATCTGCATCCTAATAGTCTGGGGGTATGTTTTTTCTTTTATTAAAAACATCATATTAGGCTTAATATCCCTTTTTAATCTTCAATTTAGTTTGCATTATTAATTACCTATTATTGTGTGTGATTTTAAAAAGATGTGTCATGCCAAGCACTTTTCAAATAAATTAGTTTTTAAATGATCCTTTGTGTAATTAAACAGGAATTGAATAATATTGTATATTCTTGTTATCAAGAAGCTTTCTCAAATATGCTCTGGGTGTTTGAAAATTTAAGATTTCCTTCATGATTCTTTGTGTTAAAATGACAGTTTTGTTTTGTTTTGCTATATTCTGATTATATCAGTTCTCAAATATGATCTCTACTGCTAATGAGGATACAAGTAATCTCATCAGCTCAATCCTTGGAATTATCTTTTGCTTCACATAAAACCTTAGTTCTTAATTCATCATTATCTCTGCATTTGAAGTATAAGAGCCTATTAACTCACTTTTGTTATTGAATTTTGATTCACTTTAGTTCAAATGCACCTAAATGCACCTGTGTTGTTCACTGATTCCCATCTCAATCTGCATCGCAATGTCTACTCATTCTGAAATCTAAATTAAAGATAAATATCTGAAAATAAATATTTTTCTACTGAAAAGACCAGTTAAAGAAGAAAAGTGGGCAAATAAGATATATAAACATTAATAAAGTTATTTTATCACTTAAATTATTCCAAAGGACTCACATTTGGTACAGAAATCTTTTTCACTGTTCTGCTTTTCAATTAAAGTTTCATAACCGCAAAACTGCTCACACAGAGAATGTAAGTCAGTCCCATAGTTGGCCTTAGTGCATGTAGTTCAGTGTTTGGGACTGAAACTTAGCATGTGGCTACTCACTACAGTACTTGCTCCAATCTCTCAGACTGTACTACCAACACTTGTTATCAGGCAGTTTTAATGTTCAACTTACTTTAGAAAAAAATGGGAAGGTCATGAACTCAGTTTGTGGTAAAAGCTTATCTAAGGTGCTGTAAGTGCTGACACACTTCTTGAAATGAAGGTTAACTCAGAAGTGACTGTAAAGGCACTGGCACTAAACACCCATTTTCCAGCACAGCACTGTATTCCTTTTGATCTTACCTTTAGAGCGAGGTCACTGCATCTCAGATTGTCTCGTTCCTGTTCTGTGTTTGCCTGTCCTAGATCTTGACCTGGGTGTTCACATTCCATCCTTATCAGCCAAACACCAGACCTATGGTTGCTGAAGTATTTGCAGTACTCACATTTTGACAGGACAGTGGTTCTGTTCCTATTCTAATGATCTTTCTCCAAGTCACAAGTGTTGGGAGGCTACTGTTGGCTAATCCTTGAAAAAAAGCCAGAGTAGCGCTCTAGAAAGGCTACTGTAATTACTGACTCCAAGGTGAAAGTGAATTTGGTCTGTGTTTGGGGCAAATTTTAACACTTCTCTTCTATGCTCAGGATGATTTTCGGATTTATTCTCGTAAGACTGTGACATGGATCTCTGTGTCTGCATTTATCAAAAGTAGATCATATTATCCAGCCACTGAGGAAGACTCAATCTTCAGCAAAGCCATAATGAAACCAAGTTTGCAAGTAAGTATTCCCTGCAGCAGCTGGGAGATGATGGCAAATCTCAGCCATGTTTTATGGAGTGAAAGTGAGCTGTGAAACACATCCAGCTAAGAATCTCGCAGCTTGAGGAACACAGTGAGCTGTGGAAAAAGAAGAGAACTGTACTCAACAGTACTCACTTCTATAAAAATCCTCTCTTTCTCTGAGGGGGGTTATGAAATGAGAATTCTCACTATTTCTGAGAGAAAACCTGTGTTATAAGTAGGAGAGCTTCAGAAGCTGGGGTTCGCAGTGGAAAATCAGAATTCCAAAGGAGGAAAACATTCCTGGCATAGGAATCAGGGAAATTAGGTGTGACTGTGTGTCTGAAGGGAAACTGCAGAACTGAATGTAGCTGCCCCAGTAAATGAAAACAGGGATGAATGCTGCTGATGGGGAATAGAACAGAAAAGTGCCTGAGCTACGTCAGTACTATGTTTCATCGACACATTTTGCTTTCTTGCCTTTGTATGCACCAATTTGTTCTTTAAAGTGCATTTTCTGGAGTCAGGTTAACAGGAGTCACTCTTAAGTCTTCTTGCAAAAATGTGACCTGACCTCTCCCAGTTCCATAGATTTGAGATCCCAGGGAGAACCTGGGGAGAAGGTAGAGGATGGATTGATCCCAGCAGGTCTCAATGTCCCTCATTAGATGACTAGATGTAATTATCCCATGTCTAAAACATGTACCAGTCAGTTCAGTTATGTGCCTTGCTTAGCATTACTTGTTAAGTTTGTGTGAGCAATAGGAATTGCAAAATGATGCATTTGCTAATATCTGGCTCTTGATTATAGATACTAGAGCACTATACCAAGGAACCCAGAAAAGAGCTATTTTCCCTTTCAGGAAATAAATTTGTAACTTACTAGAATTTCTTTCTATATCTGCAACAATTTTTAGTAAATAGTTTCAATATAAACCTAACTTTAGCTGAGCAAAGCTGTTGCTATTTCTGCTGTGGACATATATTAATGTACATAGGAAAGTTTAGTGCCAACTAGTTTAATCAGCTGGCACAATATGAAGAAAGTGGAGGCAGGTCTGTAACATTCTTTTGAGGATCAAATTAGTAACATGAAAAAGCCAAATATAGCCTCAAATAATAGGCCCTTTGAACACCACTTTCATATCGATCAAAACATCTAGATAGAAAAGACCAGATTTCAAAGCAGCAGGGAGAACAGTTTAACTCTTCCCAAGCAATTCAAAAGCCCCTACTTATAAGTCAATTATAAAATGTTTTTGCCATTTAAGATACCTAAGTAGTACGACACACAGAATTGTGTGTAGCGCCCAAGAACTGTCTAAGTACCTATTCCGACAGGGAGCTGAGTCCCTTGCTTCCCACTCCAGTTTTTGGCACTGCAGATATTGCAGCTCCTATTGCATGAAATCCTGACTTCACACCTCTTGTTAAGTTAATGACTGTGGTTATAGCTCCATTTTGAGTCAGTGCATGAGTTTAGATTTCATTGGCCTATAATAATGCTTATTGCGCTGGGTAGGGAAGAGTTCCCTGGAGCTGATTTCTTTATCACTCGTGTACAGGTGTATAGCACTGCCTTCTGCCAGCTGATAGGAAGTGCCATTATCTCTAATAGGCTTTGTTATTGTTGTGCAGGACAGGACAGACTCCTCTTGCAAGTTATAAATGACAGCGTGTATTCCTACTGGATAACTGCTCTGCAAGGGCTTAGCATTAGCAGTGACTCAGTATCCTGGGATGGCCTTTCTTGTCTGTTGGCACATCTGTTTGGCTGGAGGACTCAGCACCATGTTTGGAAATGGCCCAAAGCCCCCTGCTTTCCCCAAAGCCAGACAGAAGACAAGGGAGCTGTTGGCTGAAGACAGGCTTTTTCAGCTGCTTGTATACCCACCATGGCATCAGTGATCTCTTACGTTCATTCTGTGAGATCAGAGTGAAGATTATTCCTTTCTTCACAAAGAACACTGCTTTGGACTTACTTGAACTAAAGATAGCAAGTAAAGCTTACTGGAATCTGCACTGAGGTGGGGATCCCAATCTATAATTCAGCTAGGGAGTCAGTGTATGCAATCCTGTCTTCTCTCCCTCCTTGCCCCCATAATATTTCCTTTATCTGTACTTGACCCCAGTGAGGATGCCTAGATGAGTTCTGTGAGCAAGTCTCAGAGTATTTTTGTTTGCTGTGTTGCATATATTGTTGTCCCTGGTTTGTTTTCCAGGTGAAAACTATCCAAGTACAAAAAATCCGCTATGTCTGGAATATCTACACAAAACAGTTCCAGAAAGTTGGGTGAGTTCACCGCACTGGTTGCACAAGTCTCTGAGGAAGTCAAGCATCTTTGTGAATAATGTCCTAAGGAAAACACTGCCTTTCTATTTTAGAGTACTAGAAGACCACTACACTTGCTCAGCAATACATGATAAATTTGGTTCTGGTCTCACCTGCAATGAACAGAATGTCAGGTACACATTTTAAAACATGAATACTCAATGTATGGATTTCAAAGAGATGTAAATTCCTTCTGTTGGTGCACTTCCCAGGAGTTTTTTGTGTATTTATTAATATGCACATAATTTTAGATGAAACAGCCGTGCATAGAAATATTGAATGAAAAGGGCTAGAGAACGTTGTTTATTCCTTGTTAAAGTCTTTGAAGTGTCTCAGTATTCATCACTTTTATTGTTCTCAATCAGGAAATAACTATGTCCTGTAACTAACTTCAAGCAGTTCTTACTTGGAGTAAAAAAAAAGTCTCTGTGAAAGAGTGCAGATAAGTTGTGTGTTTGCTTCTTCACTGGGACTCCAAGTTGACTAGTTCTGGTAATTGAAATTATTCTCATAAAGTACTGTATTGTTAAGCAAGTTACAGAATATGTATTTCTGAAACTGCTAAATAGAGAATTAATCTTCGGTTGATTGAATACTGAAAATTGAGCTCCTGACCTTAGCTCATGTCAAATCTTATATTCCAATCACTCTTAACTTTTTGCAAAATTATTTGGGTTTGGACCATTTAGATTTAGATTCACCTTTGTTTATGGTGTCTCAAAGTAATTTTTGTATGATGCCTAATAGATTGTGTTACACCTCTTGTCTGCATAAGTAAATGTCACTGGTACAGCCATCTTTTCTGACATTAGCACTGTAGGGACATTTAAATTTTTTTTCTTGAGGAAATATCCTCTCAGCCTTTGAACTGGGATCAAAAGAAGCTCTCAGGACTACTGAAATCTGCATTTTCTTGAGTGACTGACATTGTCACTATTTTTTGTATGTTGTCACTACTTTAATGAGTGATGTATCTTTATCCCGTACAGGAGAGTTATATGTGGGCCAAACACTATTGATGTTCCAGTGATCCCTATTTGGAAACTACTCATCAAAGAGGTGAAGCATTTCTGTTGCTTTTATTCTAAGCTGCTTGGGAGGCCATGTGTGCATATAATTGATTCTTTATCTGGTTTAACTTCCCAGTACTCATTCTTCAAGCACATCTTTTCCAAATCCTGTTGAAAGCTGTACCACTAAATAATCATAAATTCATCCATTCTCCCTTGTTCCCTATCCTCCATCCCCATGCCTGTGTGTCTGCCTGGTATTTCTATGTATCTGTGTTCAGGGAGCTCATTCTGTTTGCCTTCTGAGGGCCAGTGAAGGTTTCCAAGCTGCACTGGAATTCAAACCTTCCAGACAGGGGCTGTCTCTTAATCAACAGAGGTTAAGTGAACAGCAGTACCTGGTACATGCCTACAGCTGCAGAGGGATCCAATGAGCTCATGATTTTGGGCACAGCACCTACAAAGCACCAATATCTCTTTCAGACAGGAGCAGCCTGTATGTGCCCTAAACAGGGTGTTTGTGGCGGTGTGCTTATGGTATGTGAGCTCCATGCTCACAGCACAATCCACTCTTCTCTCACCTTTGTTATATTTCCTGTAAGAAGCAAACAAAACAAGGATTAGGCTGAGTCATTCACATCCCAAATTATATCCCATTGGTCCATATTATTTGGCATTTCTGTCAGATGAAGATGGTCCAATCTGATTAGACTAAAGTGACTGCTAAGAGAATTACAAAGGGGGTCAGAAGTCACAATACTTAATGTCTCTTATTCCAGACCTTTTCTAACAGGTTGGACTGTCTAGGTATATTGAGGCCATTTAAATGTGGCCAGCTCTTTACTATTGCTGTCTCTCCAAACAGGTCCTAAATCCATTTTACGTGTTCCAGCTGTTCAGTGTGTGTCTGTGGTTTGCTGAAGATTACATGGAGTATGCCACTGCCATCATAATCATGTCTCTCCTCTCAATATTTTTGACTGTATATGATCTTAGAAAGGTGAGATGTCTCACATTTTCTACAAGGCAGGTTTACTTCTAATGTGGGAGAGGCCAGCATGTTGCAACATGCACACAGTGCTACAAGACTTACTCAGAGGTTTAGTCTTGTGACATTGTGCAGTAGCAGGTGCAATGGCCTGGTCTCCTAGTCATCATAATCTCTATGTGGTACCTTACCCACATCCTCCCTTCCGCATTCCAGTGCTTCACTTGGTAACATTTTGTTACGCTCTCCATGATTAGGGTGGGGAATTTCTTTCTCTGTGTGGTTGTATAGTTCCTGGTAGAGCCGGTACCCAGTTTCTGAAGGCTCTCATAACCACAAATAACAAAAGGAAATAATTGTCAGTGGACAAATTGCATCATGTAAGTAAGATGTAACACTTTTGTGTGTTTTTCTTTAATTTATAGCAATCCATTAAACTGCACAAACTGGTTGAGTCTCATAACAACATCATGGTCACTGTCTGCAGAAATAAGGAAGGTGACTCCTCTATGCTTCTTTTTTTCAATATGTTTTGTTTCTATAGCAATTTATAGCAAACCCAAGCATGTATAGTAACAGATTTATTCTAAAGTGGTTTTTCTCTTCTGTTTCTCATCTCAGTTAACTCACTTCTGCACATAGAATTAATTTGACTTAGAAATACGTTGTGGCACATCAAACATACTAATAATTGAGTACAGCCTTGGTAGAAAATTGTCAGGAAAACAAAGTAAGTCTTCTTAAAGCAGTGCTGACATAGCCAACAACATATCCATTAAATGGCTGTGAGTCCACCTAATTGCTCCATGTAAAGTCTGTTCATTGTCAGGGTATCTAGAGCACAATCCAAAGAGATGAAGTCAAATAAAGAAAGGTAGAACCAAGGCTCCTCTGTGAGGTCAGTACATTGGAGCAGTAACCATTGGTTGGGTTCCTGGGTAGATAAGGAGGAATTCTACAGTTGGAACTGATGCCTAGGCTTTTCTTCAATATTGGAGGTTGTATACTTAGGTCCTATTGTGATCCTTCATTTATCAGCCATTATAAAGAATTCTATTCAGCAAGTAGTTCCTTGTATTTGTTTCCTCTTGCTACAGAGAAATATATGAAGCACAAAGTTTGTATTACTTGTCACTTTCAGGTTTCCAAGAGCTGGAATCACACCATCTTGTTCCTGGAGATATGCTGATTTTGAAAGAGGGCAAAACCCTTTTGCCTTGTGATGCCATCCTGGTCAGCGGGCAGTGCACTGTAAATGAAAGCATGCTGACAGGTACAGCTCCTCCCCCCCAGGTTTGCCACCTGAACACCATCATTGCGCCATGGCTTCAGCCAGTGACACAGGACAGACAGTGCTATCATGTACATCCCTTTCTGTGAGACAGTCCCTAGCTGGCTGAGAAGGGGATTCTTCTGGTTTGATATAATAGAGGTTGAATTGTTGTTAATTGTCTAAACAGACAATACAGAGTTTAGGAAGGGCAATTTATGCTTTTCTACCTTCCTAGGGTGCAGCATTTAGGAAGACGTGATCTGATTAGAAGGGAAAGAATGGACAGTGAAGAGGAGTGAGCAGGGCAGGGGAAGAAAATGAAGCAAAGTTGTTCCTACACAGGGCCCACAGTCCCCTCTGGCTGCAGAAGTTTCTGTCACTTACTGGATGTCTCATGACAGCAGCATCTCCAGCCTTTGGAGTGTCTGTCTAGCCCTCCAAACACAGCCTCATAGTGCTGTGATAGCAGTGGAGCACACACCAGGTGGGAGAGGTCACTGGAAAGAAGAATTTTTGCTGCAGTAGGATGTCACGGTTCTATTTCTTGTCTTTAAATTTGGACTTGGTCTGCATCAAACTGAAACCGACAGTTCTGAAATTTCATATAAATTAGAAATTCCAAAAATACCTTTCATTTAGAAAACTTCAGCTGCCACAAAATATTTCTTCTTCACCTTAGTGTCTGCTTTGACATAAGTAAGGTATTTGTCACCTGTCAAGCACTGAGCTAAAGGCCCTCCTTTTTACTAGAGAAGGAAAATAGGGAATATCATGTTCCTATCTGCTTGAGGGAGTGTGTAGTGACCTGCACATAAGGTTCAAATTAGGTAAACAGCTTGTGATCATTCAAAGGCAGTCATCCAACACCAGTTCAGGCCTCTTTTCAAGTCTCTACATCCACATCCAGGGTTTGGAGTCCTTGGACTGCTTTCAGTTCTCAGACTTACATGAAGCTGCTGTGCTGATGCAAAGGAAAACTCTTCTCTGGCAGTCTGTTTGTTTGCTAGGCTTTAGGCTCTATTCACTCTGAAGATGTCAATATATAAAAGTAAAATTTCTGTAAACTGGTTTCTCTAGTAAATACCTTTGACTTACTGTCTCTTTGTCTAGGTACTTATTTGAAAGGCAGCAGGCTGTTATTTAGTGTGCTTCAGTTTTACTCATGTGAGCTAATCTTCCCTAGGAGAAAGTATTCCTGTAACAAAGACCCACCTACCCCGAGCTGATAATTTCAAGCCCTGGAGAGTGCACTGTGCAGAGGATTACAGAAAACATGTCCTCTTCTGTGGAACAGAGGTCATCCAGACCAAGGCAGATGACAGAGGAGTAGTGAAAGCTGTGGTGCTGCGGACTGGTCAGTCAACGCTTGAGTTCACTTTTCCTTCCATGATTTTTTCTCACTGGAACAGTCTGACAATGTATCAAATCATATTAAGTTAAAGGCACTAATCCATATTTACGATGGACAGATGGAGAATCATTATCCTGGGCTGGGATAAGTTATTATGCACTGTTTCTTTTTGCTTGGCATAACTTCTACAAAGACTGCCAGCATATAATTATGAAGAAGAATTTTGCTTTCCTTCTAAGACATTGATAAAAAATCCTTCCCCCTAAGACAAAAATAACTCTTTTCTATATTCTGCAGATAAGGTCACATACATTGAAGTGAAACACTTGGGCCTTCTTTCATAAATTGCAGAAATTATGAATAATTTTGAAGCCCTCCATTCTTTGTAGAGAATTTTTTGATTTATTTTCCCCTTGGAATGATTTTGGTTTGTCTGTCCAGGTTTCAACACAGCCAAGGGGGATCTGGTGAGGTCCATTCTCTACCCTAAACCCATGAACTTCAAGCTGTACAGAGATGCCCTGCGGTTCCTGATGTGCCTCATAGCATTTGCTGCCATTGGAATGATCTACACAGTGTGTGTATTTGCACTTAATGGGGTGAGTTACTAAATGCAGGAGAAATGGTTCACCTGAAACCCTTTTAATATAGTTCACTCATTCTCATGCAATAAGGTAAATGTGAGAAGAGTTATACACTGTAAATAGTAGTTCTGCACATTTTAAAGCCTGATTGACTTAGAACTTCTTCAGAAACTTTCAAGAAATCATTTCATGCCATGATAATTATCCACAAATGTAAATTCCAAGTAATGAGTTGCAAGGTTGGTTCTGTAATTCAGCTTTTGACTCATTTTTCTCCTGGGAATAATCTACAATCAGTTGGCTCAGAATTTATTTCCCCTTAGGATATCAAAGTGTGTTTAAGAACATATTCTTGTGTCTGCTTTGCAGTTTTTCCTTTTTTCCTTTTTTTTAATTTAACTTCCCCATTGTAATATGTAAAATACATGCCGATGTTATCTCAGTCACTGAAATTGTCTTGTCAATCTTTTAAGATGTACTAAATGCTTTCTCTTCTGTGAGGGTTTATCTAAAGGTGAGTGGTAAATACTTCATTCTAACATAAAATACATTCTTATATAGAATAATAGATAATAATAGAAATTATTATCACACTGGTGTGTTCTGTGGTCTGAGACAGTATTAATGAAGGGAGAACCAGAACATGACGGAAATTTGGCACATCAAATGCAGCATGATTTGTGGTCAATGTCCCAAGCTCAGAAGTAATAATTGTAGATCTCTGTGATGGTTTGCAGGTTTCTGAATTGCAGATTTGCTTTCATTTGCAGTGTCTCAGTCCTGGGACCCCGATTTCAAAAGCATTCCATTCTTTAGCATTCATATCAACTGCCCAGAATGACAATGCCCGCACTCAGCATCCTGGCAGTTAGTTTTACACTGATCTTTAAGCTCCCAAATTATAGATTGTTTTTACAAATGCAACTGTTACTTCCATATCTCTTCCTGCAAGTAAAAGCAATTTTCTTTCACAACTCCTAGAACATAAGGTCAGAAGAAATCATTAGCTCATACATTCTGCCCTCATTTTCAGCACCATCCCATATGTCTCACCTGTCACCTTAACGAGTCCAGAGCTGTGCCTGTAGGCATTTGGATGAATGCCCATGTAAATAGCAGGTTCCTGTGTGCTTTGTCATGGGAAAATGGGTTTGGCTGAGGGTGTAATGATCTAGCTGACATGTTTGAACACATGTGTTTTGGAGGAGGCCGTGAACTCTGCCTGGCAGGTGTGTTTGCATGGAGAATGGATGAAGGCCTGGAGGCTGCTCTTTAGCAGTGATGAGCCTTTAAACCTCTGGTTAAATCAAGCCTATTAATTTCTTAGGGAGATGAATACATAATGGACCACAGGCAGAAAATAGTACAGCCTGGAGCAGCTACAGTGGAGGGGAAGAGGGATGAAGAGGGCCACACCCAGTGCAAGCATCACTCCTTGCCACTCTCTTTCTGATAACTGTCCTTGTTATTATGTCAGGAGGAGACAGGAGAAGTGGTGAAGAAGGCTTTGGATGTTATCACTATTGCTGTCCCTCCAGCTCTGCCAGCTGCCTTGACAACAGGAATCATTTATACCCAGCAGAGGTTGAAGAAAAAGGGCATCTTTTGCATCAGCCCACAGAGGATCAACATATGTGGACAGCTGAATCTTGTCTGCTTTGACAAAGTAATGGCTGTGTGGTGGTTATGCCCTCACTGGTAATGGGAGCCATGCTGGGGGTGGGAGGCTGAGGTTTGATTGAGCATTTCCATTGTATTTTAGAAACACAATGACCAGTGCTGTGTACTTAAGTTCTTGTTGTCTGAACAGAAGCTGTGGGAAATTCTCATTTTTCTTGGAATCTATGAACTATCTGGCAGCCCTTTTGCTCTGCACCGTGCTGGTATTTTTGGACAGTAACTTCTTAAAATAAGTCTTGTTTTTTATTCCTATTGAAGCTCTCATGTGGGAAGCTAATTTAAATGTACATTTTAACTTAGACTGGCACCTTAACAGAAGATGGCCTGGATCTTTGGGGTTTGCTGCCCTCTGAAAGAAGCTGGTAAGGCTCCTTGACACATCAATGGCATCTAAATTTGGTGGGGGTAGTGATGGGATTCTTCCACTAGACAAAGGACCAAATCTGAAAAACAGTTATTGTTAAACAGTTAAGCAGTTTGAAGTTCCCCATGTTTCAATTTTAAATCTTATTTCTATATCCTCTGGGAAATTAATTGTTTGCCTTATCCCAGGGGTCCTGTTCCACATGAAAAGATGCAGCCACTGTTGCCAGCATTTGGCACAGCATGTCTGGGCAGACAGTGTTCAGTAGACAGGCTGGGTTAGATCTCAAAGCTGTGTTTTACCCCAACTCTTTATGGCAGGAAGTCACTGTTACCCACAAGATTGACACCCTGTTCTTTCAGTGGCCTTGATTTTGCCCATTTACATTTCCAGAAATATGCATATACAAAGTTGCTCAAACTTATACCAGCTTCAGAACTCAAACAATCTTTGCACAAGCTTCAAGAAAGATATTTTATAATAATCTGTTCCTCTCTCCATCCCACTGGACTCCCTAACTAGGCATAACACACCTGGTTTGGGCATGTGTATCCCAGCCTTAATAGGTGCATGAAAAGCAGCTCATGGGGGAGGACAAGTCCCCAGAACATGCGTGTGGTCTGAGCTCAGGATGGGACTTCTACTGGCCCCAGTTTAGGATTTTTTTTTCTGTTAGTCTTACGTTGTTTGGTATTCTCTGAGAGTAACTTTTATGTTCTCTTTTGCTTTAGCTTTCAGGACATTCACAGTTTCCCTGCAGACCACAGCCTGCCTTGGGGCCCGGTTTTCAAAGCACTGGCAGTTTGTCATTCATTAATTGTTTGGGAGGGCAAGATCCAAGGAGACCCACTGGATGTGAAAATGTTCGAGGCCACTAACTGGGTAAAGCTGTGATTTGTTGTTATGCAAACAGTGGGAAGATCACCTTGCCATCTCAGGTTTAGCTGGACACCTATCAAAGTTATGAAAAACTCAGGACTTAAATAACTTAAGTTAAATAACTCCTGTGAAACAGGAATAATTGAGTTTCTTTTGACACCAAAAAATATTTTTGTTCCTCACAATCATGTTGTGATGATAAAAAATATCCAGATGATTTGTGGAATACTAAAAGAGCAAAGCTTTCTACATTAATACAAATTGTTGTGTATTATTTCCTCATTGACTCTATGTTATATCTAAAGATTTTTCTTTATTTAATGTGTTGTAATGAATAAAGGATTTATTGTCAGTGAGATGACATAGTCTATCTGCTGTGCAAGGGTACAGCAGTGTCTTTCTTAGTGAACCTGGTGAGGCTTTCTACTCAATTGCTGAGAGAGACACTGGATTTTCGGTTACTGGAAGTGTTTGGTTTGACATCAGACAGACCCCTCCCAGGAATGAACAAGACACCTTGTTTAGAGGCAAGGAAAAGCTCTAAATGGATCTTTGAGGTTTCTTTCAGCTATATTGTTATTGCAGTCTGAAATATTTTTGTCTTTAAATACACAGGTGATAGATGATTCCAGCGGACACTGGATTGAAGGTCAAGGATCCACACATGCCACAGTTGTTAGACCTGGACTTAAAGCCACCACTGTAAGTTATTTGCAAGATTCACATCCATGATCAAGTTAGGCTGTCAGTGCAAGGGTTACTTTTCAGTATAGGAAAGCTTGAGTGTCCTTGTCCAAGAGAGCTCTTCCCCACTTTGTCTTTCCTGTACTCCCTGCAGAGAGATTGCCTTGCTCTCTCTCATTACAGATGCCTGGAGGACCTTGCTGCTCACACCAGAAAATGTAATCCAGATGTGCTGGATTAGAGATTGTCCAGATCAGGGATTTGTCTGCCCTCATGGCTTGAGACTCAGCCTGAACTCAGCTGAGTGGGGAATGTAGTGGAATCTGGTGGCTGATGTCAGACCCTTACTGGTGACATACACTGGTGGGACACTCTCTGACAAGCATTTCCCCTTTGCAAGACAAGTGTAAGACTTCACAGAGTCTTACTAAAGAAACAAGACTAGTAAATTCCTGTCATGGTTTAGGGCAAATTTGGGGGGAAACCTCTGGAAAGAGCCCCCAGAAAGCAAATCCCCACGACTCCTCCCCCCACCACCAGGTTCGGGAAGAATTTTCTCAGAGAAGTGGAAAAAAACCTGTTTATTTAACAAGGAAAACACTCCCCAGCACATACACAAAAAAAACCCTGAACAACACCACATGACAAAAAACCCCAAAAACTCCTTCAGCGCTCTGAAAGGATGACAAACTCAGAAAGTCTCTCCTGCGAGTGGTCGCCCAGTTGTCGGTCTCCGGCGCTGGGGATGACTGCTGCTGATCACAAAATGCAGACTCCCGGTGTTTCTTGGTGTTTCTCAGGTCCCCGTCCGGAACAGGTTCAGATGGTATAATTTTATTTAGGCAAAAGCAAAAGGTAGGAGCAAGCAAGCAAGCAAGCAAGCCTTTCCTAAACACAGACCACGGGGGAGGCGAGCCGGCTGATAACAAGACAAAACAAACCCTCACTTTCAGAGTCAGTCCTGAAAGCACAGAACACAACACCAAGCACAAGCAGAACACACGATTAGGGATACAAGCACCACAATGTCACCCCAGGACAATTTCTTTCAGTAAATTACATTTAGTAGTCTGCTAAAATTGTCAATGAATTTTTCCTACTGCTTAAGCTAAATATTTCTGCACAAATTTAATCTCATCTTTATGTACCAGTCATTTCTAAGTGTGACAAATTAGCCCATTATACATGTTTAGCTTCTTACTATGGCCCAAAGGACAGACCTAAAATCCTTTGGTCTGAGTTTAAAATCCTTGCTAGAGTGTGTAATCCACTTGCTTTTCTCCTAGGCCCCAGTAGAAGAAATTGCCATTTTACATCAGTTCCCATTTTCCTCAGCCTTGCAAAGAATGTCTGTCATTGCCCAGGAAATTGGTGGGGATCCACAGGCCTTTGTAAAAGGGGCTCCTGAAATAATAGCCATGCTGTGTAGAGCAGAAACAGGTAAGTAACATTTATAAATGCATCCTAGAAACAAATATGCATAAGTGACTTTGGATGGTGCAATGAAATGCAAGGCCCAAATGAGATTTCTGTCTAAGACTTTATACTAAAGCCTGAAAAGTGTCTCTGTTGTATTCCAAGTCTAAGGCTAAGCTCTCACACAGCCCTTCCCAACAAAGAAGGATTTTGGGAGAGATAAGAGATATGAGTAACTACCAACTCATATACAAGATGTACAGTCTCTGGCAGAATAGCTAACAGGAAAAGTTGTCTACAGGTCCGCCCCCCCCTCAAAAAGGTTGTTTTTTTTTTTCTCCAAACCTTGGGAAGGCAGATAGAGAAGCACAGATCCTTCATGGCACCCTGGAAGAAGGTAAACCTTTGCAGTTTAGGACCTAAGTTCAAAATTATAAAGGAGAGGCAAAGATTTTCTTATTGAACAAAATTAAGTTCAGCTCCTTTCTTTGATATGCTTGGCCTATTGGTAGACTCTGGGTTTACAGGCCCCCTGGGACATAAACCTTCCCTGCTCCAAGGCTTCCTTTTATTAAAAAGCAGTTAAATGCTGTGATAAACTGTCTTTTCCTCTTTTGCACAGTTCCATCGAACTTTGAGAGCAAGCTCCTGCTCTACACAGCACAGGGCTTTCGGGTCATTGGACTGGCCTGTAAATCTCTGCAGGGAGTGAAGCTGCCTGCTGCTCTAACAAGGTAAGCCATAAAAAACACTGGCCATGTTCAGCCATGGGCCAGGGGTGCCTCACAAAGCACCATCACCACATTACCCGTGCCAAGAGCAGGGTCATAATACAGAGTTTTGTTAGATTCAGGCCAGATGGAATCTGATTTAAATCTGGATATGTGTCTGGGAATAGATAGAGGGCACTTCTATAGCACATGAACAGAATCCTTGCACATTTCTTGATTTTCTCACCTCTGGATTAACATAGGAAGCATAATCCTACTACACTCTGAAGGCTAGCACATGCGCCCCATTCATTCCATCATTTGCACTAGCCTCCTTGCAGATTTACCCATGCTTTCAGATGAACAGAAGTATTTTCAAAATTTTTTATTATCCACACTCTTTGACTAAGCAAAGGCATCAGATAAGCCCCCATTACTGTTCTTCCGCTCAGTCAAAGTCAGCAAACTATTTTCTGCTGTTGTGTTGGTCCAATCATTTAGCTTTCTAGCTTTAGCCCTGCTTAGTTTCTAAAGAAGTCAGCAAACTCTTCTATTATGCTCGTGGTATTAGTTTTTACAAGCCTCACAAAAGAACACTTACACACGAATCCATATAGTTTTTCCCAAATCCCTTTCGCTTTTGCCTGTGATACTCCAGAAACACCACTTCTGAAATATCTGTGGTTACTGAGATGTGCTGTCCTCTCCCTTTACCAGCTGCAGGTCCTAACCCAGGTGAGGCTCACCTGTTGAACCCTGCATGTTCACAGGGTTTTTTGCTTTGCTGAAAAGGCCAATGACACTGAGGCAGAGTGCAAATAGTTACGTAACTCTTGTGACAGATGTTGTGACAGACTTATCCAACCCAACCAGCAAATATGTGTGAAATGGCCCACAGTTTGCAGTTGTGTATGCAGTTACAGCATGTGTGATGTTTATGCTGCCAGGAGAAAGGAGAAAGCTGCTGGTCAAACACAAGATCTGCTGTGAAGGCAGTGACCATTCAGGCACCACCTGACTCAGCTTCTCTGACTGCCATGCAAGTTTGGCATCTCCTTGGTGTCTAAAATAAGTGCTTGAAAGCTTTTCTTCTTTTCAGATTCTTCAGACTTGACCTGTGTCCCTGAGAGACCTCTAGCTCATGACTCAGGGATGGGGTGTCTACTAAATTCTGTTCTCAGCTGCATGTGTTCAACTGTAAAAAAACAATAGCACAGGTGAAAAGAAACATGTAGGAGAAAACAGGATTGGAATTGCCATAGGTTGTTTGCTTAGGTCCAACTGTCAAGAGGAGCAGACACATTAACTAAGGTGTGTTTCTTTGTTGTACAGTCCTCAAATGAGAAAGCCTAGTGTGTAGGAACTTTCCAAATCAGACCACCACAGTATGGGAGTCCTGCAGAAAATTCAGGGGTCTGGTACTGGATAAGCACTGCTGGTATTGAAATACCAACACAAGAGACAGACATCCCGGAACTGCAGAAAATGGACAAATTATTTCAATTCCTCTGAGTGAGGTGGGATGGTTGGTAGTTATAACTGGCTATCACCAAATCCAATGGTGATAAAGGTAAAATAAATAATTAAATCTGTCTGTCTCTTTTTGACTGTTAGGGAGGAGATAGAATCTGATCTGACATTCCTGGGTCTGCTGATAATGGAGAATCGATTAAAGAAGGAGACAAAGCCTGTTCTGGAAGAGCTCAGTGCTGCCCGCATCAGGAGTGTTATGGTCACAGGTATCTAAAAAAGTGGATTATTTTAGTGGTCACTGGCCCAGACAGGGAGTCCACCAATGTTTAAGTGAAAACTTGTCAACACCACTGGTAGGAAGGCATGGATATTTTACCCAAGAAGCATCTGTGTTTTAGTAATGACATAAGGTGAACCATGTTGTCCCTGGCAACTTCAGCAGGTTGTGTCTGATTCTATTAAAGGCATGTCATGTAAAATCCCTTTTTTCTAGGGACTCCTGAAATGAGAAGAGATGGAGCCTGTGTGCTCAGGACGAATCTCGAAACCTTTTGACATCTGTGACTCATGCCTACCAGTGCCTGTCTATCCATTTTTTTTCCTTGAAGGGTTATTCCAAATCCAAACCGGGGTCTGGATAAAATAATACCAAGTTTTTCCATTGTCCAGAGACTTGGGTCTCACCCCTTTCAGCTCACATACACCAAAGCCAATCAATGAGAATCAGGGATACCAGCAGCAACTTAGCAATGAACCCCTTATTGTTTTTGTCTAAAACAAATAATCTAGAAGCAGATTCCCTATACGGATTTCTTCAAGCTGAATATGAAAATACTTCATGTTCAGATCAAAATGTTTCTTTTCAAAATGAAAATATGTTTAATGATTGAGACAAACCTTATCTGCAAAGTTTTAATCTTTATAAAAAACTTTCTTATGCACAGACATTGAAATCTTACAGATTCTTCTGGATATATTTGAAAACTCAGAATTCAGGCTAATGAATAAACAATTCCTCACTGCAGAAATTTTTAGATAACACTTGCTTTGGTTTTTGTAGGGGACAACATTCAGACAGCTATAACAGTTGCCAAAAATGCTGGCATGATTGCTCCAACACACAGAGTGATTCTTGTTGAAGCAAAGAAAATGCCTGGATCTTTTTTGGCATCTATTACCTGGAAATCCCTAGAAGAAAACAAAATTGGAGTTTACAGAAGACTGGTGAGCATATCAGAAGCAGATTTTGTGCAGCAGAACAACAAACTAAGATGGAATGCTTTAAATAAGGAGTGGAATTATGCTAGTATAACAGAACTGCAATTCACCATCAGAACATGTGCTAGAAGAGTGTTTATGGAGAAGGAATCTTTATAAAAATGTGTTCCCCTTGAGCTTACTTCCTAGAATATTATCTTGTGAACACATTTTTGCTAACTGCCTAGCTGGGTTTGAGACCAGCTTTGCAGAAATCCCAGAAAGATTTATCTCTAGCCCTCATGCTTAACTGATACCAACTTAAATGCTTCGTTTTCCTGCAAGAGAAATTTGATGCTGTAGATGTGGACTTAAAATCTGTGGAGCTGCATTGAATGAACCAGCCCTGTTCAAGCAGGTAGAGTGTTAGCACTTTCCCATACCTGCAGGATTAAAACAGATCCACTGTTGAGAAATTGCATATACACAGTGAATCATAGGCCAGCCAGGCTAAGAAATTTATTTCATCAAGCATCTCCACAGAGAAGCTGGGACGAAGACCGGTTGCTTCCTCCCTGAATAGTTATTCTGAAGGTGCTGACCCTTCTCTGGGCAGAACAGAGTCAGGCAGATGGCAGGGAATATCTGCAGAGCTGTTGAGTGGCTCCTCAGCCTGAGCAACTTCTGCCCTGTGTTTCCCTGCACAAAGACTTGCTTAGATGTGGTGCCCATCTGCTGTCTCTAGTCCCTCTCATTTCCAGTGCAGCCCACCAGACTGGCACTGTTGCATGGATTCTACCAGATGCAATAATCCATTTGATAGAACTCATGCAACAACCACCCACTTAACACTGAAATTATTGGTGTTATACACCTCAATCCCTTTACAAATCCAAGCAAAGGCAATGGGCATCGAATCCAAGTCTCCCAGAGCCTTCAAAAGCACCCTCCTCATGGTATGTCCTTTACTTTGTCTGTAGTAGTGTCTGTGTAGATGCAGAGTAGCTTTTGAGGGCCTGGGCACAGCACTCATTCTGTCTTATTTTATAGGAGGATGACAGTCAGACTGAGCCAGGAATCAAGATGGCATTGGGATCAGGCCAGTATCATTTTGCCATGAGTGGAAAATCTTACCAAACTGTAGCACAGCATTTCAGGCACTTACTTCCAAAGGTAAGATCTGGATTATTTAACTGGAGTAGCATTGCCATTCATGAGATATGAATTGTCCCAGTGCAATTAGCTGAAGAGACCTGTATCAGGACATCTTCTGGGAGCAATGACAACCCTGAAATACTTATAGGCTGGATGAATCTCTGATGTTATTATATGGGGAAGGATCTTAAAATCCCTGTATTTCTCTCTGCACATGAGAGGAGCAGGCATGCCTTAAAGTGTGAGGACATGATTTTAAACATTCATGCCCATATTCCTACCCCTCGCACAGCACTGACTCTGACCTGTTTTGGAGAACAGGAGAAAATGTGATAATACACATGGTGTAATTCAGCATAGTTTGTCTGTTCTATGGACAGGATAGTCTCATGAATTCTCTTCTTATTACTCCCTGCCTGGCAATCTGTGTTCATCAGGTAACTCCAATGGCATACCAGGCCTCTTGTCCTTATTGTCATTGCTACTTTTTCAAAATATTGATTACAATCCCCTTTATCCTTGATCATCAGCCTTTCCTGCTTCAGAATCTAGAATCAGTTGTTTACAAATGTGATATTTGGTGATTCAGATTATTACTGAAATCACTTACTTCAAGTGTTTTAAAAATAATTTCCTATTTTTCTCCTTATAGCTCTTGCTGAATGGAACAGTTTTTGCTAGAATGTCTCCTAGTCATAAATCCAGCCTTGTAGAAGAGTTTCAAAAACTGGAGTAAGTTCCTAATGAATTTTAAAGTGTTTGCTGAATTTCCAGGCTTGAAAACAGTCTAGTGAGAACTAGCTTTTGTCTAGCATAGAGTTTCATGGAACTGCACAAAACTGAAACCTCCACACATCTGCAAGTTGGCAATTAAATTTCAAAAGTCTGTTAAAAAAGAGACACTGAGCTACATGCTGGTTTGGCAACCTGTTAAAGATCAAGTACTTCCGTGGTCCTGGCTTTTGTTTGTTCATATCATCCTTCATTTTCACTCCTCTCTGGGCCTGAAGGATTGACACTTGTCTCCCCAAGACTTTTAAGAATCTCTCCCAGCACTGCAGCTTCTCTGAGCTTGCTCTTGTTTTACTGTGCTACTGCTGGCTCAATGTGATGAGTTACAAAATGTGGCAGGACGATCTGGATTGTTCACAGTCAGTGATATATATAGATATATCTANTATTCCTGAGTCATAGGCATGTTGTTGCCTGTTGTTCAGCTGTTTCCCAAGTCTTTTGAAAACCCTCACCCTTACTTCACCTAGCTAGCCCCAGGCTTTGTCCTAGAGCAAGGTGAGCTTTAGGACATTTCAGATTATCAACCAGGTGTGTACAGTTGTGAACACCTCAACTGCTGTCTGGCCAGACAGGCTTTAATTTTCCAGAAAGGCTTTTAAGCTAAATCTTGCATGACTTGCATAAATGACTTGCATGGAGCAGGCTCTGATTCCTCACTTGCCTTATCACTTTATTTTTTAGTTACTTCGTGGGCATGTGTGGAGATGGAGCCAATGACTGTGGGGTAAGTGCAATTTTTTTTACAGCATATTTTTAAAATGAGAAATCAATGCAATGCCAGTAGAATATTCCAAACTAAGCACATGCTGGAGATGGGAGTGTACCACTTATTCACAGAGCAGCTGTACTATCACCAGTAGTGATTTAGACCTGATCCCACTGTGTGGTCCTTACCATGCAAGAGCTGTCCTAGGTAGAGATTTTGCAGTTTGTAATCTCAAAGACTGGTTCATTTTCCTTGCAAAAACCACCAGAAGATTCTCCTAGGGGAAGCAAGCAGAGAACCTAGAGTAGCTGTGTAAAGTGTAGGAGCAAACAAGTGCTAAAAAAGGAGACAGAGCCAAACCTTTCTTCTGCAGCTGGTAGTGGATGACTGTGGGGTCTGTGGAAAATGAACTTTCCCATGCTGTCATCCCTATTCCTTCCCCGGACTTGGCATCTCACTGGAGGAACCCTCAGGGTGGAGCACATCCGGGGAGTGAAGAGGGACTGCTGTGACAGAACACATCCTGTAATGAGGGGTCACTGCTTGGCTGACATGTAAGCTGATGTGTCTTCCTGGCGAGCACTGAGGAGGAATGTGACTTTCAGGCTTTGAAAGTGGCACATGCAGGGATATCCCTGTCGGAGCAGGAGGCGTCTGTGGCTTCACCTTTCACATCCCGAACTCCCAGCATAGCCTGTGTTCCAGAGCTAATCAGGTAACCATGGGGTTTTCTTTCCTATTTCACAAAGAAGAAAGTTCCCACCCTTCTCAAGCATCAGGCTTGGGTGTTCTCATAGAGTCACAACATGCATAGCTAGAGAAAAATAAATGTCTTTGACCTTGAAATTGCCATTTTCCTAGTCCCTGTCTGAAATTCCTTTAAAATACATTAAATATCACAGGAGGAGGACATTTACAGTTGAACTTTGTGTTATCAAAAGTATTTTAAATGCAAAAGAAATTACAAAATTAACAATGCTCCATAAAGCTGAATCAGATGTCCACCAGCCAAACTGTATATGAATTTTAGGTCCTATCTCTGATACCCTATGCTAGTAAAACATGGCATCTATTATGCCGGGATCCTGATTTTGCTTACTGGGGAGTTTGAGTAGCCAGAGAGAGAGCATTATCCTGATTGGATATCGTATGTTCACTGTAGGAGGAGAGGACTTGTTAGTTCTGAACTCACTGAGCAGCTGCTTGGCTTTGTAAGCTTTTCCTCATACAGACTTTTTACCTGCACTATTAATGTTGACAGAAAAAGTTGCTGGGGTAAATTGTAGTCTACAGAACACAGGTGACTGGAATCAATCCCATTTCATTGAACAAGATATCTACAAGTGAAGATTTTATTTTCATTTAGGTCAGATTTTATTTATTTCACCTCCCAGCAAGGTACTGGTAGAGGCCTCTCTGCTTGTGACACATGCCTTGTTTTTCAACAGCCTTTTAAGAGAACTGGCACCAGGAGCACATCTGTCACCTAATTGCTGTACTTTATTTATGCCTTCACACAGGGAAGGCCGTGCTGCTCTTGTCACTTCCTTCTGCATGTTCAAGTACATGGCATTGTACAGCACAATTCAGTACCTTGGTGTTCTCCTGCTTTACTGGGTATGTATTGGGAACACATTGCCTGGAATAAGCTGGAATAAGCTACTATTTCCTTGTAGGAGAATCAGGGCATAAAAGCCACATGAAACTGGGAGATGGAGCTTTACCTGAGCTGCAAACTTCTGCGGTGTGATCATATGGTCCTCCTGCACCCTCAGCAGAAAACTGGCAAGATTCTTCCCATTAACTTCAGCCAGAGGGCTCAAGATCCAAGCTGGGCAAAAAGAAAGCTGAGATACTGAATGGTGTTTTGGATGAGGGCATATGTCTGTGAAAAGGAAGAATGTGGTGTAAGCATATCCTGTTACAATTTATTCAGCATTTAAAACATGAATTAACTTGACAGTAAGAAAATCTCCCGGAGTGCCTTAAACCACTTTTGCATGGCTTTTTCCCAGATGGAGAGGAGGGCTTTGTGTTCAGAAGTAACCCAGCAGTGAGAAAGCAGTCTCTTCAAATATTCTTCTCTTTTGTTGCCTGGAGTGAACTGAAAGTGTAGTTAGTCTGAACAATGTGCAAAATGAGAATACTCACCGCAGGCCCAATGGTGAGGAACCTATTGGCAGGGTGGTGAAATGTGTGGTCTCCTTATCTTCAGATTAGCGTTTCAGAACAAACAGCAGAGCAGTAGCTCCATGGATATAATACAGCTTTCTGGAGACAATATAAACATGCCCATGGCAAATATCTGATTTGTGATTTTTTTTCTTTGTTTTCCTTTTTTCAGCAACTAAACTCCTTTGGGAATTACCAATTTTTGTTCCAAGATCTGGCTATTACCACCGTAATTGGTGTGACAAGTAAGCCTCTTAGTCATCCTACATATTAATGAGAGAATGATCTCATATATTTTTCTCCTCCTTAGAAATGCATAATTCTACATATAGAAAGGAAGAAAATGGAGGCCAAGCTTCCTGCAGAGTAAAAATCCTCTATGTAGAATACAGGATGTTTATATTAGTAGAAGAGGGGTCTTGTCTGAGAAAAGCCCTGAAGACGGGAAGTACTTAGTACTGCATTTGCAGAGTGTGTAGGGGTGCTGTCTTTAGGACCAAGGAGTAAACCCACATCTAGTGCAGTGGAAAGTCTATTTGGGCATTTTCCTGTTGACTTAGGAAGGCAGATTAAGAAGATACCTGACTCCATGCCCAAATGAAAACATAGGGATTAACTTTTTTGAGTCCAGCTCACATTTGAAGCTGTGTAAGCCAGAGCCCCAAAAGAAAAGAGAGGTGAAAATGGAGAAGAAAGAAATCACAGATGTCAGACACTACAGAGCAGGGAGCTGTAAGCCAACAATAAGAGGGGAAACCAGTGCTGAGGCAAAAATGGAAAGACAATGTTATTGAGACAGAGTAAGTGCAGGGAGAGTTTTAGAAGCAGGAATGGCAAGGACAGGGCCATGAAAAGCATATAGCAAAACCACATCCTGGTATGTTCCATCCTTGCTGGAACACAGACAACAGGAAAAGACACTGATGAAATCAAACCTAAAAAGGTCAGCCACAACAACACTGGGTGCCAAAATCTACATTGCTCTAAGTAGTTTATCTGGAATTGCATCAAAGCTTTGTGAATAGCTCTTTTACTCAAAGTCTGGATAACTTTGTTAAACCTAAGAACAGAGGAAAACCTGTTGTATCAGGTAACACTGTCCTTCTCCAGCTCAAATAACCAGCACTAGGTGTTCAGTGCAGGAGGATGAACAGAACATGGGCAGCAAAAAATCCCAAGCCACAGCTGACAAGTGATAGAAAGAGAACAGGAGAGCATAAGCATATGTTCATATTCTTGGACCTGACAGTAGTCAAATGAAATAAAAAGCCAACATTTTCTTTTTCAAAAATGCCTCATGATAGATGACATTAGTTAATCTCTTCTGTGTCAGTATGATAATAACTCTGTGTTTTATACTTGATACAATCTTTGTATGTTTTTTTAAAAAATATTACAGACTGCAAAAGTGTCATTGATACAGTCAGTATTACACAGCATCACTGCTTGTATTTTGACACACCAGTAAACACATCTGTGCATATTTCAGTGAGTTTCACAGGTGCCTATCCAAAGCTGGTCCCCTACAGGCCTCCAAGCCAGCTCATCTCACCCCCATTGCTGCTCTCTGTCGTGCTTAACATCCTCTTCAGCCTCAGCATGCAGATCTTCGGGTTTGTGGTGGTCCAGGAGCAGCCTTGGTATTCCAAAACTGATATACACAGGTAGGATCCCTTTCTGGGACTCTGGATACCACAGGGCTGACCTAGTGGGGTAGGTCTGTGTGAAGCTATTGATCAGTTTAACTGCACCACAGGGTGCAAACCCTTAAACCAGTGGTGTCTGAAGTCCTTAAGCTCTCCAGCAACACACCACACACCGTTCATGTGGTGAGAATGCTTCTGCTGAGCACAAAGAGGAGAATTTGGTTGCAGGAGAGGCCAGGTTTGAGCTCAAGTTCTAATAAGTTCAGCGAGCTCAACCAGTGGTGAGATTGAGGGCATTGCCAATAACCTATATCATGGCTGTGAGGGAGGATTCCTGATAGTTAATAGTGGAAGCTGGGGGAAATAACCAGGATCATCCTGGTTATTATTAATGATCATCCCCTGAGCAGTGTGACACTCTTTTTCAGTGCCTGCCTGCCAGTGAACAGCCATGAGAGGAATTCATCCTCCAGCCTGGCTCTCCATGGGGTGAGAGATGGACCCCATGAGCAAACAGACAACGGCTTCAAGAGCTATGAAAATACCACAGTGTGGCTGCTAAGTACCATCAATTGCCTCATTGTAGCACTGGTGTTTTCCAAGGGAAAGCCTTTCAGGCAACCCATCTACACCAACTGTAAGTACGGGGAGAGAGGAAAGGATATATAAATCAACTCAGGAGGTCAGTTTAATAGGGAAAAATTAAACTTGACCAAAATTTTGTCAGCCAGAAAATCAGGAACAAGACTGTCATGTGAAGGGAAGGTGAGTGCACATGTTTGTGACAGTTCCAGAAGATCCAGTGAATCATGGAAGAGCTGTTCTTTTTCTCTTTGGGACAAATCCTGCATCATGCTCTTAGACAAAACTCTCTTCCACTCTTTTTTTTTTTTTTTTTTTTTTTTTTTTTTTAATTAAAGATTAAAAAAAATGNTTTTTTTTATCGTAATAGTGAGGAAGGAATTCCTTGTAGAGAATTCTCTTAACAGTAAAATGGGTCATCCCAGAACAAGGCAAAACACAAATGAATGGGTGAAGGATGAAGTTTGGTGCATGCCAGCTGAAGTAAAAAATTAATTTGCTCATCACTGGAACATTTGCCTACAGATGGAGAAGGTAATAGATTCTCCATTACCTAGACTCTTTAGATCCTTATCAAGAGCAAAGTCTTGACATCACTGGAAGGCAGCATTCCTAACCATGTTAACAAGACCAAGACTATATCCTGGCCGTTTTTCTGAATCACAGGATATACTGTGATCAGAGAGAGACTCACTAGAAGGCTATAAAGCTTCTCAGATATAAGAGGTCAAATTGAATGTTCAAAATGCTGATTTGGTGTTTTAAATCTGTGGCTACAATGCTTGTGCCACACTCATGTATAGATACTTGATTGAGTAAAGCTGGGGTTTTACTCTGTTCAATTTTGTTTTGCCGAACATTTCTTTCTATCTCATGGATTCTTTTGATGACTGTGTAGAAAATTATTACAGTCTTCTACAGCAAAGGCAAACAGCTGAGATTGCTCATAAACCTGTGGGTTTCTTTCTTTGCTCTTATCCTTTCAGATGTGTTCATACTGGTGCTCATAGGGCAGCTGGGCATTTGCCTCTTCTTGATGTTTGCTGACATTGATGATCTCTACTCCAAGATGGATGTGAGTGTTGTTCCAAAGAGGATTTTCTTCCTACTGCCAGTCCATTATGAGCACACCAAGATTGTTTTAACAAAAGGCACAGACTTCATCAGGGAGACATGGCACCTCTAAAGACAAATCATATTTAAAGAGGTGGATTTCAGATGATGGGATTGTAGAAACTTCTGGAGATATGGTGACTCCAAACTAGTATCTGTGTGTTCAGAGGGACAGCTACACCTGTGATTTTGATTGTTTCAGCACATTGTCCAAGCAACAGAAGATAACATCACTAAGCTTATGTGTGGTATGTTGGTGGCTTGTGGAGCCAGGAGCAGAACAGGGCTGGGATCTGTGAGTTTTGAGATAAAGCACCATGTTCTCGTGTTTCTCAAGCTGTCCTACTCTGTACAAAAGTCCTCTTGTCAAAATCTGCCAGTTAACGCTCAGAGCCGCTCTCAGTTCCAGTCGCCCATTTTTCAGGCTCCTCATTTAAATTTTAGAGAGCCTGCAGTTTCCCAAAGCAGGGTTTGGGTTTAGAACAGTTGTAGAGAAAGACTAGTGGGGCTGCCATGGCAAGAGAGGATCTATCTTGATCCTTGATTAATAAATACCAATAAAGCTTGATTTACGTAGTCTGGCAGAATGCAAGCTGAGGGTTGTGTTGTGCAAATCCATCCCGAGGGAAATGTGAGGGAAGGGTAAGATCTACATCAGCTGAAGGACAGGGGTTGTCAGTGGACCTGACAATTGGTATATTGAGTCTGGGAGATGTTAACCTCCTCTACTGTGACATTCTCACAGTCTTGCTGTAGGATTTACAGGAACAAAACAAGAAAAGTACCACAATGCGATTTTTTTCTGTACATTTGTAATCAGAGCAGTGACTTTGAGCCACAAATGCTGAACACAATGCAGCTTCCAGTCCTGTATGTTTGCACATCAGTTATCAAGACGGTTTAGAAATGGAATTAATGAAATATGGAAAGAGAAGGGGAGTCAAAGGGTCCGGGTGTCGATTTTAAATGCCGACCTAAAGTTGCCTCACCGTTGTCTGTATTTGCAGAGCCCAGCTCAGCGGGCAGACCCTGTTAGAGAACCTGCCACGAGATGGCACTTTAAAGCAAGTCATCCTCCTGTTGTGGACTGCTGGCACAGGACAATTTTCAGCACTGCATCTGCAAAGGGATAAAATGCTTTTGGGGAGAACTGCAAAACTCCCAGCCCAAGCAGTCTGGAGGGAATTCACTGGAATTGCTGAGAAGAGAAAAGGAGGGAGTAGCAATAAAAACCTCTGCAATAGCCCAGCTCTGGAGAAACTGCTGATCCAAATCGTGGATCTGAGCTGCATCTCCAAAAGCAGTTGAGCTACATCCAGAAAGCCAATCCCATCTCTGGGAAGCTGGAACTGGCTTTGGGGCTGAAATACTCAGCTTGAACTATTTCTCAACATTAGAAAGTAAAAAAAATTTCCTCTTGCAGATCTAAAGAAGGGTTTTCTCTGTTTTCTCTACTGTATAATAGATTTAAAAGCATCTTTATCAGTAATTCCTCAAGACAAATAGCAGTATTAGCTCATCAGCAGGGCAAGCTAGTTTGGGAGTCTGGCTTTTTATGACATGAAGCTGCTGAAGATCTGGAGCACAAGTCATCTAAGGAGTGGCTAAGGGAGCTGTATTTGTTTAGTCTCGGGAAAAAGAGGCTCAGGGAAGACCTTAATTCTGTCCACAGTTACCTGACAGGAGGTGTAGCAAGGTGGGTGTCACTTTTTTTCTCCAATGTAACAAGTGACAGAGAGGAATTGGCCTCAGGTTGTGCCAAGGAAAGTTTAGACTGGAGATGAAGAAAAATTTTTTAACTGAAAAGGTTACTGGCTGGAAGGGAAGGGTTACTGCAGGGAAGTGGTTGAGCCATCATCCCTGGAAGTATTTAAAAGTGTAGTTGTGGCCCTTAGGGATGTGGTGGACTCAGCAGTCCCAGGTTTATGGTTGGGCTCAATGACCTTTAGGGTTTTTCCCAAAGTAAATGATTCTGTGTTCTAATGCACAAGTACCCACCAGTGTTTACTGTGGACACATTGCTGAATAACTTCTGCTTTTTCCCCAGCTCGTTTGCACCCCTACCACATGGCGAATCTCTATGGTGGTAATGCTTGCAGTCACCCTTGCTTTGTCCTTCTTTGTTGAGGTGAGTGTGCATCACTGGATGTGTTGGTCAGCACTAATTGGAGAGGCAAAGTGGTCAAGTCTTGCTCTTTCTCCCTCCTCCTCAGGCCAGTTTAGGAATATCTAGTAAAACAGGAGTAATTGTTGCTACCTCACCCTTGCTCCCTTTTCTTAAAACCCTCCACCTGAATGATAAGGGAATGCAAGGCCTGGGCCCCTTTTCTTTCCTCTGGTGAGTGGGATCTATCAGGCCCTACCCCAGGCTAGAAAAATATGGGCAATCTGTGGTGTTTTCTGCTCAGGCCCTGAAGACTCTCAGGAAGAGCTGGTCACAGTTCCCTGGTGGAGAACTCTGATGGAGCTGGTATGAAATGCGGTCAATAAAAGACTGTTTGAGGGATGTGCATGAGCAGGGCAGGTGGGAGATGTGGGTCTCCACTATTTGCCCCATGTGTGTACTCTGGATGAAGAGTAAACTGCTGTCCTCTTAAACCTTCTTTTTGCTTTTACCTTTACAGGAAGCTGTCATTGAGAACAGACCCCTGTGGCTGCTTCTGAAAAAGACATTTCGGTACCACTCAAAGAGCCACTACAAGAGGCTGCAGCACATGTTGGAGCAGGACTCGGCCTGGCCACCTCTGAATGAAACCTTCTTCTCAGACTCTGTGGCAGTAACTGTAGAAGGAAATATGGGAGGCCATAGCAATCCAACATTTGACAGCAGTGAGGACTCACTCTGAAGGAAACTGCGGTGGACACAGGTCCAAGACAGCTGCATTTGACCTTAAAAGGACTCAGTGATTTAATTGGTGCTCTCCCATTCTAGGAGAGCATCAATGCTAGGAAGATGCAAGCTCTTGCATCTAAATTAACTGGAAGCACAAAATCTGCTGCAGTAACATAAAGCCACAATGATGTTTCCTCTGTCCCCTTACCCCTACACAAATGGCTGCCAGCTGCAAATCTAACACCTTGCTGAATATTGGTAAAGTATTTATGGTTGAAACACTCCATTCCTGCATCACTCTGTTGAACTACATTATGCAATCCCTAAGGGTGGGAGATGCTCCAGACAAAAAGTAGTTGATTGCAATAGCAGCACCCCTCTGGGAAGATGTCCTTTGAGAAAACAAGTAGAACTTACTCCTGTTAGAGGCTGCTGAGCACAGGCATTCCTGGGATTCCTCATGGAGTTTCAGATACTGCTACTTGGTGTCTTGGGTTTTTTTGGAGGTTTTAACCCTTCTGGCAATACTTGGCTTCCAGAGCTGAAAGGAGCTGCAAACAGCCAAAGCTTTCTGGAAGTGTCCACTCTCAGCACCATTGTGCTCTGCCCATGACGGGAACAAAAAGAGCTCTCTTGCTAGCTCACTGCTACCAGGAAATCTGTTTGCTCTCTTAGTTTTTAGCAAGTGATACTTGCATTTTATGGGTAAAAAATTGTTGACCTGCAAAGCAGAATTATTTCATTATTTAACATTGTTTTTTGGCATGAGGTATTTGTTCAGGATATCCATGAAAAAATGTAGAATGGAATGTATTAATTAAAAATTATTATCTCATCCTATGGTCTTCAAGGACACCCTGTCCCTTGTGGTGTGAGCTTGCTTTACTAGGACAGGTCTTGCACAGCTGGGCTGCCTCCTGGCATCAGCTTTGCCAGTGCCAAAAGAAACAAACATTGAAGGGGCTATTAACCTCAAGGACCTGACGCCTCAAATAAAAGATGTGGAGCCAGCTAGGTCTCAAAATAATTTTTTTAGTTCTGCAGCATGCTCTTAAGTTAAACCACCTGAGGTTTAGTCTCTGGTTTCTCCATAATTGCAGATGCAATTCATTCGTCAGATCATATCCCTCATCTGTTAACCTTTGATGGAGAATTTTACTCACTTTGCTGTACTGTGTTTGCCATGCATAAATGCAGCAACACTGCGCATTCCTGAGAGTGTAACCTACTCAAAAAAAATGCAGCTTCTACCTACACATACTCTCTTAGCCCACTGATCTTAATCTGCCTTTCTCTTCACTGCATTTGCAATCGTGGTCCCCAACTGGATAAAACAACAAGATAGTCAATCAGAAGGGCTTTAGACCAAGAGGAACACTTCCTTCTTTAGAGAAGGTGTCCAAGGGAGCTGTGCCTTCTGAGCTGACTTCAGAGTTTGTTTGCCACAGTTGGAGCTAACCCATGTTTTATGGGGTGGGGCTGAGAACCTCTTTATCACTGGAAACTGTATTTTCCCACCATTGTGTGCTAAAGCACTCTTGTGCTGCCACAAAAAGTCAGGAATTGGGCAGGAAGTAGTGGGAAAAACTTCTTTGGTTTTTAGATTTAAAAAGCAGCTTGGGAAACAGAGAGCAAATCAGAAGAAATCATTAATTGTTTTAAGTCAACATAGCTGTCCCAGAGTAGAGTCTGAACATAATCTAGCCTGAATCTAAAAATAACTATGAAAAGAAAGAAATAATAGCTAAGAAAAAAAGGGAAAAAAACCCCGACAAATTCAACCAAACAATATTGCAACTTGAACAAAACTTTTATTTGACTCAAAGCAATTTTATCTTCTGTTTTTGACAAGTTTAACATAAGCAAATAGAGTAAATACCTTCCTATCTACAGTAGTTTACCTAATGGCAAATGTCACAAGGCCACATAACTTGGCACAAACTAGAAATATTTCATATTAATTCTCAGAAATGTCTCCAGAGTTTTCATAGGTTCCCAGTTCATAGCAAAATCCCCTTGAAGGGGAAGCCTAGACGCTCTCCGCATTCCTGCCATCCTTCTTTTAGGTACAGTAACATTTTTCTTGAAGACAAAATTCACCGCCCTATTATGAACTCCTCACAAAACTAATATGTTACTGCATGTGATACAGTGACAGCAGCAGTAGCGTTGCAGACCAAGCCTGTGGTTTATATTTAGACACCACTGACACTATAAAAGTATCAAGTCTTGGTAAACCTGTGGTAGTGCCTGTTGCTGAAGTACAGCCTTAGCAGCTGGAGAGCAGAATTCAGATTAATGTTTAAACTCTAAGCACTGTAATCCCCTCTGCTGCTTTCACTTCTGCTCCTTTTCAAAGAGGTCAGTGAGTCAGGCCAGCACTTGAGGGGACAATTATGAAGATTTCACCTGGGTGCTTTGGGGTGGGGTGACAGATACGTGGTGGAAAGCTGGTGAACCTCTTTTTTGACTATTTGCACACATTCCTGGCAGAAGGTTGCAGGGAGTAATAGGAAGCTAAGGAGGTGCTGCATACTCGTAACAGCTAAATATTTCCCTTGTGATGACTGTGTCCCTTCTTGGAGAGCAGTACTGCCAAAGGCTGATGTCCTTCTCCTCTGCTGTTGGCCATAATTCCTGACAGAACTTTTCCTGTGGACAGGGACATCTCACCTCCTGACTGAGCAACAACACAGACCTGGAGTGCTCGTGCTTTTTGCAGCTGCTGCCACCACAGCCAAATCATAACTGCCCTTTCATAGATGCTCTTGCTAAGGATCTTCCATGGAATTTTTTTAGTACAGCTCAGGCACACTTGTTACTCTTTAACAGCCTTGGTTTAGTAGTCCAGAGACTACAAATCACCAGACAAATGCTGCTGGTGCTGCTGTTGCTGCTGCTGCTGGGCTTGCCTGTGGCATCAACAGCAGAGTGAAGCACAAATGGGTTTGAGAACACATGGAAATATTTGCAAAATTGCTATTTTTATTGCTTTTTTTTTTTAACTCATAACCTCCTTTTCTCCTAAGACATGGACACAAGATGTTTTTTTTTTCCTGTGTAAATAAGGACACGCTTCAGGACTGAGCTTCCTTTACAGAGGACAAAAGAAACATCTGGTGGATAAGAGGGAAAACAGTTATAGCTACTTGCTGGGTTTGCATATAGAAATGCCATGCGTTTCTGCATACAGGATATTGTTGTGTCATCTATGTTCACTTTACTGGGCTATGGATGCTACATGAATGTCTTTAAAATGGGAGACACCTATGAATATGGGACTCTAAACTAGTATGTGCCTGAACTTCTAGTGAGGTATGTTTGAAACCCTACAAAATTAATGAGAAGTTTCAAGGCTCTTGAAATTGGTTAGATTTGATATTAGCAATCCTTCAGTGCCCTCTGGAGAGAGGTTTTGAAGAGAATTCCAGTGTGGCACTCTGAAAATTTTATTTAATTTGAACTTTGCACTTCCATCCAAGGCTGAAACTTCATGTTTGAAATACTAACGGTAGTGCCTGGAGGCAGACTGGTCCTCATAAGCTTGAGGTAGTTCAGTCCAGATACAGCTTCAGTGTCTGAGGGTTGGCACCCTGATTTAGTGTCTGTCTCTTTGTTCTAGTGAAAGTCAAAGAATGAATTAAATTTTCAATGAAGGACCAAATTTGTCAGATGAATAATTCATTTCACTTCCAACCTTTATGCAGAAAACACTTTCATTGGCTATTTTAGTTGCACTAGCTCTCAGAATAATCTGTCACTACTTCAGAGAAGCTGAGTGGTGAGTAAATCTCAAAAAAACTTCATCTAAACCTTTTGCTGTTAGTTAGGTACCACAGTAACCAAAATTATGGTCTCAGATATCTGTGGGGCTTGTGGCCTGTTTTAACATAAAACATAAAAGTGAGTGATGACTGTTGTTATAAGACTGACAGAATGTAGAGTAGTTAAAAATGTGGAAGTACAAGGAAATCAAACCATCATTTTAGCAATAGTCTGAGGCTGATTACTTCTGACCTCACTGTCCATTAGGTTTTCTTTTTCCAAATAAATATTGTAATCACAGTGACTTTCTTAAATCAAAAAATATCGAAGACTTTTATGCTACTTCAGTCTTCTCCCTCCCCTGTATTTGGGTACCGTCTCCTGAGTAGCAGTTACATAAAATCAGAAAGGTCACCTCTGTTAGATGGCTGTGCTGGGAAATCACATGACTTACAGTCATGACAAAGCCTGACTTCCAGTTTTCAGCATAGTTGCTGACAGAGAGGAATTGGCTTATCAACATTTTCTAGTTACAGACATGGGTAAGCTGTTTCCTGGTATCCAGGAGGAACAACCATGTCCTGGGATGCCTCAGGCACAGCATTGCCAGCCAGGAAAGAGGATCCCTGACTCCTGATAAATGTTTTATTAATTTTCGGGAAGACATAATGGTTAGAGGTGAACACTGAGAACTGCAGTTCCTGAAGACAGCGTGATGTGACTAGAGGTGGTGGAGGTGGTGAATGGATGGCAGCTCTGAGGTGCACTGACCTGTTTGTCATGATCACGTGCTGCTTAGAGCCAGGCACAGGTTACATTGCCTCCAAATTCACTGCTAAAATCATTGCTCCTGAGCTGAATTACTGGGCAAGATTCAGCCTTTTGAGAGGTTCCTTGAGAAGGTGAAGTGCTGTCTGTGGAGTGCTGCCCAGGAGCACTTTTATTGCTGCCTCTCACTGATCTTGGCAAAGCCCACATAAAGATCTGGGGGTTTTGCCAGCACAGGTGTGTTGGCTGCACATCACATTTTTGTATCTCCAATATCTGTAGGATGAGGAGCACTCCCACGTTGAACAAGTGCTCAGAGATGCCAGTGTACCTTTGTACTTAAAGTACTGTTGTCCATCATTTCGCAACTGCAACTTTTAAATCGAGATAAGGCATTCTCTCTACGGGCCTTGCAATGACAATTAACTTCGTCATTATCTCAGGAGATCCAGTTGTATGAATTAGATTGCAGTACCTGGCAAAGCTCAGACACCCAACTAAATTAGAATTTCTGTATTTCTTCTTGCAATGGCAGTTTGTAATGACAGCCTTTATAACTTGGTGGTTCTGTTGATATCCTGCAACTGTTGAGCACGAATAAACCTTCTACTAAGGGACTGCAGTTAGCAATGCTACAGTTAAGGGGACTGACTCTGGCATGAAGCAGGCGTTGCTCCCTGAAGGCCAAGGGAGATATAGGGGCATGAATTGGAATCAAACAGAAAGTTGGATCCATGTTCCCACCACAGCTTGTTCTATGTTAGCTCAATGAACTCACATCCTGACTTTTAATGAACGATGTGAAACCTACCTGGATCACTCTGAGTTCAGTTTCTGCGCTGTTAGTATGGCCACCGGATTGTAACCTCCCATTTCATGCTGACTTCTGGTGTCTCAATGCTTCAGTCACTTTCCCATCCATAGTAGTCTCCCAAGCTGCATCACCTCACCGAGGAGCATAACAAAGTTCAGGTTACCATCTGCACCAAGAGAGGAGTGAGTCACCTGCACCTCATTTTCCTCACCAACCTGTATAATGAACTAACATGTTGAAATGTATCTGGAATTGCACAGCAAAGGAGGAATGGGGCAGAGGGAGGTGAGGTGGGCAGGGCAGCAAGAAGTGTGGACACAGCCTGTATGATGCAGTAATAATGCATCTGTATCTGCAGCATCTGTCATTATACAGATGAACCCAGTAATTTGTGTTAAGAGTCAAGAACAGCTTGGAAATTTAATTTCACAAACAGACAACTAGATAACAATTCTGGCCTTCCAAGACCTGCTTCTTAGCTCTGTTATACAGGCTGATTACAGAATCTTGTCAAGAAACTTGTGAGTGGTTTTTAAGGAGTCTAGACATATGGCTCCCATTGAGGTATGTGCTTTCTTTCTCAGCCTCAGTTCCTCACCCATAAAATAGGGTTTACAGGTATTTTTGCCTCCCAAAGGCATTGACAAAAGCAGTAGTTAGAGTGGTGGGAGAGGCCTTGGTTAGGTTTTCCTGGTCAGGGTGTTTTCTGGGCACTAGGAAAATGAAGCTGAAGAAGCTCACTTGGAGAGAGAGGTTTAAAGGGCTGATCTTTGAGCTGTTGTTTTTCAGACAGTATTATTTCTAAGAAGCACTGGTTTAAAATAATATAGTGGAGAAGATTACTGATACTGTGGCATCTTGAGACTTAATTTAACTGCCCAAAACTTGTGCGCAAGTAAAGTTTGTTTCTGTATTGTTCTACAGGAATCTTGTTACTTAGTCCCTGGAGACACATTTCTTTTAGGTGGAAAAAGATTCTGCCTCCCCCGTGATGTTGTCCTGATTGATGGAAGCTGCATTGTGAATGAAGGAATGTTCTCAGATGCAGCATTGGAGATAGAAATGCTAAGGTTCTCGGGAGGGAGGTGTCTCTATCTGTTCTGACAGCAAATTATTTACTATTTATTAGTGTAGTTTGCAGCAGGAGGGAGAAAAACTATGGCTTGAATAATTCACAACTGTCTTAAGCTTTTGGACACTGCCATTGTGTAATATGCATTTCTTATCCACATTAAAAACAAGTAGCATTAATGTACTGTTAGGACTAGAAAGTGAAAACACTCAAATACACTGAATATGTATTTCTGAAGTTTTTGAATTCTGATGTTGCAGCAGTTCAGCTCAAGCACACAGAGCAGAGAGGCCAGTGTTAGCCCTAAACATCAAGACACTTCAAGGCATAAACTTGTGTCAGGGACAAAATGTGACCCAACCTGCTTGTAAATAATGTTCAGAAAAACCTATCATACCATGGGTAGGAGGAGGCAAGAGAAGGAAAGGAGCTGCTCTTCTCTCTGCCATGTCCTGGCCTGGAGTGGTTCTGGATCTCTACAGTTAACTACCTTGTCCTTTTTCCTCCTTCCTCATCAACCTTTTTCTCAAGAGAGAGACCCAGGTGTGTTTGGGGAGGCAGAGTGCAATGGGTGTCACTGCTTTCTGCTCAGCTCTGTCCCTCTGAGGAAGACACCTGGGCATCACTGTGGCAGGTGTAGCCACAAAGGAGGCTGCTAATTCAAGGCAAACAGAGCTTAGCAGCAGCCTGAGTGCTTTTAATTACCCTGAGGGTGTTAGGAGAACATGCATAGGGCTGTTCAATTATGTAATTCTCAGCACAGTTAATAAATATTCTTAATCTAGTCAATAAACCTTTCGTCTTGTAAATGTTAGGATAATGCTCCTTCTGTTTAAATTAAGTCTTGCTGAGTTTGATGCTTGCCAAATATCACCTACTTTCTGCAAAATCCACGGACCACAGATCAGAGCTGCAAAGGTCATGTGCCTTTAGGGACTTCCCTAAACCCTGACAGGCTGCATCTCAATTCCAAGCCTAAAGACCACTGAAATCCTAAAGGAATAACCATATAAACATGAAAGTTTATTATATTCAAAATTGTACTATTTAATTCATATTGCAAAATACAATAACAGACTTCAGCACTTCAGTGCATGTGATGCCGAACTCAAAATGTTAATCTTTTCCAGTGGCCAGGACAAATCATACACCCCATATCAACTCCCAGGATCATTAGTAGTTATTAATACACGAGATACTTCAACACCACAAAGATAATTATGCCATAATGAATGAAAGAAGAAATTCATTGTAAGAGGAGAATAATCACATTCCTGATACTTCTTAAGAAAGCAGAGAGGAAATTACTATCTGATGCAAATTAATGAGATGAAATTAATAAGTGTCAACCAATAAAATACTCCTCCAGTGGGACCAGACTGCAGGCACAGAGCACAATCTCTTCTTGGCCCTCCTCCAGTGCTCCACGGAGGCCCCACTGAGGAGGTGCATGCTGAACAGGCTCACAGCCCACTAGAAGGCAGGCAGCTCAAGCAGTGAGAGAGTGATTTTCACCAAGGTATCTGTCCTAGGGTGACGTTGTGGTGCTTGTATCCCCAATCGTGTGTTCTGTTTATGCTTGGTATTATGTTTTGTGCTTTCAGGACTGACTCTGAAAATTAAGGTTTGTTTTGTCTTGTTATCAGCCGGCTCACCTCCCCCGTGGTCTGTGTTTAGGAGAGGCTAGGCTTTGCTTGCTTGCTTGTGGGCTTGCTTGCTTTCGCTTTGCTCTTGCTCCTACTTTTTGCTTTCGCTTTTGCTTTTGCTTATTAGTTAGTTTATTTTTTCCCTGGGCTGTTTTTTTTTTCTCCTTTCCCTTTCCTGAATACCATCTGAACCTGTTCCGGACGGGGACCTGAGAAACACCAAGAAACACCGGGAGTCTGCATTTTGTGATCAGCAGCAGTCATCCCCAGCACCGGAGACCGACAACTGGGCGACCACTCGCAGGAGAGACTTTCTGAGTTTGTCATCCTTTCAGAGCGGTGAAAGAGTTTTTTTGTCATCTGGTGTTGTTCAGTTTTTCGTGTGTGTGCTGGGGAGTGTTTTCCTTGTTAAATAAACAGGTTTTTTCCACTTGTCTCTGAGAAAATTCTTCCCGAACCTGGTGGTGGGGGGAGGAGTCATGGGGGTTTGCTTTCTGGGGGCTCCTTCTGGAGGTTTTCCCCCAAATTTGCCCTAAACTGGGACAGTATCCTTGCAGGCAGTGTCTCACATAAGCAGCAGAACAAAACTGGATCCATGTGTCAGAATAAATTCATGTAATTAAAACCTTCCTCTGTAAGGTATCACAATGTAAAACTCTTTTTGCAGACGTGTCCAATGTGCATCTGGCTCAGAACATGCTGGTGACTTCTTGCCAAGAACATGAAGAGGAGCTACTGCTGTGTGCATGGATATCATTAGTGTATTTGCATAATTACTCTCTCCTAAATGTTCACTTTTTTGAATATATTGTAAGACTAGCTGTCAGCTAAGCTCAAAACTGTGAGGCAGTAAAGGAATTTAATTCTACTCAGAAAATATCCTATTTTATGTTTAATAAGATATAAATATTTGTTGGTTTTATGTGATGTTTATCAGCTCCATGGTGTCTCTGAAGTATTAATTAATTAATAAGCCAATTACGATCGAGCTGAGAACAAGGTATAATGTGCTGGAAACAGAGGAGGCTTCGATGGCACAGAGGCACAACAGGTCCTGGATTCATCGTGCTCTTTAATAGAGCTGTTTGCTTCCAGATTCATTTCACTGTGCCTGTGCTAGTAACAGGGAATGCTAGAGGTGATCAAAGATAAATAGATAAATATATCTATTTAAGGTGATCACTGGTTTCTCAGCACCTCTGACAGAACAGACAAGGCAGAAAACAGCAGGATAAATATTAGGTTAGAGGACACCATAACCCTAAGGTGAGCAAAACCAGGTCAAGGTTTTAGAATTGGTATTAGGGCATTTTCCAAGTGTCAGGGACCCACCAGGGAGGTCTAATCCTGCCTTAGTGGAGCAATGGAAGCACAAATACTGCCAAGGCAGCCCATTGCTTTTTCTTGTAGATAATGGTGAATATGCCGACCTTTGGCAGCATGTCTCCTGGCCAGAAGTCCAGCCTTGTTGAAGAGTTTCAGAACTCAAGTAAGGTTCCCTTTTGTTTTCTTCTGGAACCAAATCAATAACATGTTTTCTTGAAGTGTGGTTGTCCCATCTAGTGCTGCTCCAGGCTGACCTTTCCCACCCTTCCTTTCTTCACAAGTGATTGTCCTTTTCTTCCAGTTCCCATACGGGCACCCCCCTGCATCCACAGCACTAGCACCCCTCACCCAGACAGAGCCACTGCCTCTCTCCAGCGCAGCACAGAAGGCAGCACTAAATGAGGCTGAGAGAAAAGCACCAAGGCAGACCTTCACATTTACAAATAGCCCCAACTCCAGCAACTCCTGTGCATGGTTGCTGGTGCTGTCCAGCAGCCTAGCAGAGCTGAAAACAACCTGGCATAGTTTGGGGGTTTGACCCCAAAGATGTTCCTCCAGGTCACCCAAAGGAAAGTTTTCTCCCCCAAATATGATTCTCACTAATTATGGAGATTGCATTTTAAGCATGAACAAGACATGACACCTTTCTGAAAAAGCAACAGTTAGTTATTTACTAATTAGGAGATGGGAAGGATATGTTTCCACCTTGTGACTGCCATGGATTTCAGGCTTTGAAAGTGATCCATGCAGTGATATCACTGTTAGAACAGGATGTGTCTGTGACCTCATCTTTCACCTCCCATGTCCCCAACCTCCAGTGTCTGCTGGAGCTGATCAGGTCAGTTTGCTCACGGGGTATTGCTGCCTACTCTGAGCTTGGTGTATAGGATTGTGAGTGGGAGTGCACAGCTCTCAAGGGTGCTGATAAACCAAACTTAATTCCTCAGGAACTGTAAAAAATATAGAAGAATGGGGGTTTGAATTGGGTTTGACCCTCACATTTTGGTGCTGGGAGGACTTTTGTGATGTTAGGAGAGCTTTGTGCTTGGTAGCTAATATTTCTGGATCACGTATGGAAGTGGAATCACGTGAAAGGGCAAAATAAAACCGTAACCACAGCATAGATTTGTCTGCCATTACTTAACAAACTTTCAATCCAGATGCTGCAGACAGTCATGGAGCAGCTAGTAACAATGCCTTTTAACCAAATGTATGTGAAGATAATTGCCTGTTTGTGTAGAAACACACTTGATTCCCAGAACTGTTGAGCAAATTAGTAATATAAAAGCAACAGCAGCTTAATCTGGGCATTAAAATTGTAGCTGAAGAATAAAACAAAAGAAACAAACTGCTGCAGATGAAGGCTAGTTAAGCAGCTCTGCAATACCTTAAGGCAAAAATATTTGTCTATGGAATTTGAACTGCTTTCTACTCTTCTGAGAGAGGTTAAACATAGATCCTAAACACAGAAACCATCTGCAGCACTAAACCCACAGTACTGTAGCTGTACGTAGGATTTGTGTTTTGTGTTTTGAGCAGGGAAGGTCGAGCTGCTGCCTTTGCTGAGAACACCTGATTAGGGCCTGATTAAGTTTGTTGGTACCATTCTGGTCTTTTGGGTCAGTGTTGCATCCCCATTGTTTATCAGTACATGGTTCTCACCATAGGTTTTTTTATCTTTATTGGTATAACTCGTCAGGGGAGAAAGGATCTACAGGGCTTCAAGTTTAACAAAGATCTGAAAAGCTGTATAATTACAGTCAGGGTGTAAATTGACTGTAGGGACCCTGAGAGTTGGGAAAAAGCCCCATGATACATCTTCATCTCTTCCAAAAGAAGAAAGGGAGCTAGAAGTGTCTGAGTGCTGCCTAGCTGGCCGGTGGGGGCCCAGGAAGAAGACTTGCTGTAAAATGGGGCTTTGGGAGAGATGGGGGAAAAAAAATCCTGAGAAAAAAGTCAGTGTCTCAGGCAGGCGAAGGAGGGTAGTTAAGGAGAAATTACCACTGTGTATCAGCAGTGTGTGATGCCCCCTAAAAATTTGATATATTAGAAGAAAGAATGAAGGAAATTTGTGTATGGATTTACTCTGGGTTCCCTCACTTGCCCATCCTGGGGGCACAGATCCACAGAGAGTGAAGGGCAGAGAGCAAAGTGAGATGCTGTGAGTCTGCAAGGTTCATCCCCAAGTTGGTGGCCAACAGGGACCACTGGTGGGTTACCATGTGGGGGCAGCTTCCCCCACCAGTAGTCTGGGGCCACCAACTTCATCTGTGTCCCCACTACCCAAAGACATTTCAACCTGGCATGAAGGGAAAGTCTGGGTGTCATTGCTAGTACTGTGTGCTGGGAGTGCAGCACCTGATCCAAGTGTTTCAAGGGGTATTGGTATCTGCAGAGAGAAGGGTGGAAAAACATTCATATGCCACATTAACCCACAAGTTCTGTGAATTAGCAAGGGCTTCAGTGGATCCAGTTGGTGAGCTGGACTTGCTATTCCTCATGGGGTTGCACCACAGCTGTGAGGCTGCTGGTGGTGGCAAGATGTTGCTCTGAAGTACCATTGGTTGCAGTTTAAATTGCCAAAGCCTGAGGGCCAACACACGTGAGTTTTCCAAATACCTCCTCTAAAGCAGGCAGGGTGCTGCCCTTCTGGAAATGAGGATATGATGGCCTGTGCCCATCCCCAGCCACCTCTGCCCCACTTCGCTGCCCTCTCCAAGGTCTGGCCACACAGCTCCATCAGGGAAGAAAACAGCCTTTGGCCTGGTTTTTCTGCGAGCCAACTATGCTTGAAAAATGTCTCTGGTATCAGAAGCTGGCTTGTTCTCGTTTTTGTCAAACACAAAAAGACTCTCCCTGTATTCCAGAGTGTCCCGGTTTAGGGCAAATTTGGGGGAAAACCTCCGGAAGGAGCCCCCAGAAAGCAAATCCCCACGACTCCACCCCCAACAACAGGTTCGGGAAGAATTTTCTCAGAGAGAAGTGGGAAAAAACCTGTTTATTTAACAAGGAAAACACTCCCCAGCACACACAAAAAAAAACAACTGAACAACACCAGATGACAAAAAAACTCCTTCACCGCTCTGAAAGGATGACAAACTCAGAAAGTCTCTCCTGCGAGTGGTCGCCCAGTTGTTGGTCTCCGGCGCTGGGCATGACTGCTGCTGATCACAAAATGCAGACTCCCGGTGTTTCTTGGTGTTTCCCAGGTCCCCGTCCGGAACAGGTTCAGATGGTATAATTTAATTTAGGTAAAAGCAAAAAGTCGGAGCAAGCAAGCAAAGCAAGCAAGCAAAGCCAGCAAGCAAAGCAAGCAAGCAAAGCCCAGCCTTTCCTAAACACAGACCGTGGGGGAGGTGAGCCGGCCGACAAGACAAAACAAACCCTCACCCTCAGAGCCAGTCCCGAAAGCACAGAACACAACACGAAGCACAAACAGAATACGCAACTGGGGATACGAGCACCACAACGTCACGCTAGGACACAGAGCCAAACCCTATTATGTATTATTCACTTATATATATATTGCACACACATATGGAATGGAAAATTTGCTTGCAAGTACTTGGGGACTACCGCAAAAATAATCACAGACAATGAAATAAAAGCAGATGTGGAAACCAGGCTAGTGCTGCTGGGAGTCACCCAGAATGGTGACATTCTTGGCTTATTTCTAATGAGATGCCAGGTAGAAACAAGGCTAAACTGCTGAACTTGCACACAAAGCAATCCTCAAATAGATAAAAGATGATTTTAGGCAAGATGTGTTTGGATTTTTACATTTTTAAATTAGAATTTGAATAATCACAGCAGTTGCTAGGGAGTCTTCATTACACTTGCAGCAAAAGCTGGACAGTGTATGGGGACTCCATGCCTTCCTTGAGCTCTTTCTAACAGCATGTCTGTTCTAGTATATCTCTTCCTGCCTTCCTGAATTTGACACACCTGAGGGTATGAGCAATATTGTTGCAAGCGAAAACAACAGAGGCAAAAGCACCAACACCAGCAGCAGCCACAAAAGCACCACTGGGCACTGCAGAAAGACGAGTCACTGTTTCTATCCAGGTCCCTATACTAGAAACACCATGGGAAAAGTCAAATGCTCGCCCTGCCTGTAAAGGGAAAGTAAAACACAGGTTAGAGACATGATAAACACTTGTACTTACGCTCAGACATGATAACAATGACAGGCAAAAATAATGAGGGCAATTAAATCAGTGAGACACATGTGCAACATAAGCAGAAGGACTAACACCCAAGATTGTAGCCCTAGGAGGTGGCACTCAGTGAGACGGCACTGTCAGGGTGCAGACAGAGCAGAGTGACCCTCCAGGTGCAGGGGCTCTGGGGAGGCCAGAGGCAGCGCTGGTTTGGAGCCCACTCCTGGGACTGCGCTGTGCCCATGCAGGCTGCAGGCTGTGTCCCAGTCCCGCGGCTCACAGTGAGCAGCCAGGAGCTGCTCTGGGAGGCACCCAGGGGCTCACCTGTGGCACTCACCTGCTCAGAGATTCCCTCTCCGTAGCGGAGCTCTGTCGCAAAGTGCTCACAGTTCTTGTAGAACAAATGATACAGCACGACCATGTCAATCTGGTGCTCAGCACGCCGGATGATCTCTTCCGCTGGGAAAGGATTGTGGTACTGGTCATGCTTGTTGTTGACAGCCCAGGCATTATTTCCAACAGCCTTCTTCAGGAGCTCTTTCTTCACCTTCGCCTTTCTAGTAAGTAATGACACACTGCAGGCTGACATGGCTGGAGAATTTTCATCTGGGAAAGGCAGGGAGGAGATAAGGCAGGCAGGCAAATCTTCTCTGACCCCTCCAAAACCTCACATGGCTTTTGGATTGCTCCTGGAAAACTCATCTACACACACAGGGTCCACATGCAGCAGCACCTCGAGGGACATAGGGCTCCTGGAGCACCCCAACACCCCCTCTGCATCCTGCCAGGCTGCACCAGCCTTACCTACAGGTGTCACATGGATGACATATCCATCCCCAACATAGAGGGCCCAGTGCTGGAAACCTGGCCGCTTGATCTCGATCATGTCTCCAGGCTTTGGGTAATCCTGGTCATCTCTCATATCAAGATTCTGCAATTCGCTACCAACAAAAGCCCTCAGCTGGAAAACACACAGTAAACTCTCAGCAATAAATTTAGATTACCTTAAGAGAAAGTTAAGGTTAAAACCAGTTTTTCCATAGATACAGCCAATAGGATGTAGCTGGTAAAACCAGGATAAGGTAGAAAGCATAAACCAGTCCTCAACAAATCACTGGAGTGGAGGTGGCAGCATAAGGAAAGGAAAATTTGCTTTCAAGTGCTTGCAGACTACCACAAAATTCATCACACACAAAAGGTAAAAGCAGATGTGACAAACAGGCCAGTGCTGCTGGGGATCACCTTGAATTGATGATATGCTTGACTTGGTATTTCTTAATGGGATGGCAGCAAGAAGCAAGGCCAGAATGCTGAACTTGTACACAAACCTATATTCATATACAAGAAGATTCTAGGCATGAAGAGTTTGGGTTTTTCACATCTTCTTAAGGCTTTCATTTAATTCTTTCTGTAGAGGTGGCAAATGCAAGGCAGAGACCCTGTGCAGCCAGGGTATCCCTGCCTTTCTCTCAGCTTTTCCTGATGGCCCACCACTGCTCTCTTTCTCCCTGGATTTCACCCCCTGAAAGCCCATTCACACAGTGAAGGTAACAACACAGGTCCTACTGCCAGCATGCATGCAATTGCTACCTTAGCAGATAAAGGGAAAGCAAAACTCAGGCTGGAAACACGAGGAAAACTTTCATTTAGCCCCAGGTATGGTAATGGAGAATAGGCAGTGATAACCAGAACAAGTAAATCAATGAGAGGCATGTGCCCCATCAGCAGAAGGGCTAACACCCAAGTTCGTAGCCCTAGGAGGTGGCACTCGGTGAGGGGGCAGTGTCAGGGTGCAGACAGAGCAGAGTGACCCTCCAGGTGCAGGGGCTCTGGGGAGGCCAGAGGCAGCGCTGGTTTGGAGCCCACTCCTGGGACTGCGCTGTGCCCATGCAGGCTGCAGGCTGTGTCCCAGTCCCGCGGCTCACAGTGAGCAGCCAGGAGCTGCTCTGGGAGGCACCCAGGGGCTCACCTGTGGCACTCACCTGCTGACAGAGTTCTACTCCGTAGCGGAGTTCTGTCACAAAGTGCTCACAGTTCTTCCTAAACAAATCATATGACACGTCCCTGCCAATCTGGCTCTCAGCACGCCGGATGATCTCGTTTACTGGGAGAGGAGTGTGGGAGTGGTTATACTTGTTGTTGACACGCCAGTTATCATTTCCGGCCACCGTTGTCAGCAGCTCCTTCTTCACCTTGGCCCTTGAGGTGTATACTGATGCGATGCTACCCGAACTGGATGAGTCTCCTTGATCTGGGGAAGGCAGGGGAGAGACAAGTCAGGCAGACAGACCCCCTCTGGCCCCTCCAGGAACTCAGATGGGTTTTTGACTGCTCCTGGAAAAGCCATCTACATACAGGGTCCACCACCAGCCCATGGAGGGAGACAGGGCTCCTGGGGCATCCCAACACCCACTCGGCGCCATGCCAGAGGGCAAAAGCCTTACCTGTCACATGGATGACGTATCTATTCCCGACGTAGAGGGCCCAGTGCTGGTAACCACGCCGGTCGATTTCGATCACGTCCCCAGGCTGGGGTTTGCAATTGCCCTGTCCCACCTCAGGA